>JAVJAQ010005966.1:845957-1092682 GCA_032362365.1 Zygogramma bicolorata
GGGAAATTTTGTCTTCCGGTTGAACAGCTAATGGAAGTTCACCATTTTCCCCACGAGGCAAGACAAAACAACTCTGAATCACGTAAATTGACGAAAGACATAACCACGAAACTCATCTCATCTTATTAAAATACACCTCGGGTTATTTTTTGTTTCGTTACCCCAACGAGCTCTGAGCCAAATGTGCTCTCACTGTTACACATAAACCGTAAAAAATGATAAATTCCAGAAAAGTGGGCGTACGACAGGGTGATATCATCTGCAGCTAGGGAAAGACAAGAAGAACGTGGGGTCACGAAGTGCATGTCACTATAAATCCTACTTATTTATGAAACCAGAAAATACCAGGGACTTGTCGGACGGAAGCGAATATGCACACAATTCTCGAGATGTTCACTAGCGTGAGTGTGTTTGGGAAGGAAATTCGTTGTGATTCGCTCCGTTCGAGTTATTTCTGCACCGTGTTGATTTTGCTGTGCAAAAACATCAAAAAGTCTGGAGGAAATTGTGAGAGTCTCTCTTGAGATGGTTGGCGAAGTTCCTCATTTGATGGTTTACGATCGAACTGCCATTGTTGATAGTTATCTACGTGATAAGTGAGATACAGACATTATTAACGCACGCATGTGAGGATTGCACGACAAAGCCGTAGGCTGAGTCGTGTGATCACATGAGTGCGTTAATAATTTATCATCACACGTGTTGCGTACCAAATTTTATCTACAACTGGCAACGTTTTCACAACTATCTTTGAATGTACCTCATTGACAGTCCACTTCGACGTACCTACTCATAACAGTTTTCTGATAATTGGAAACACAAGTTGCCTATGATCATTTTTGTAATCGTAGCAACGGTACGTTTGAACAAAGCCGTTTATTGATGTCGAATTAAATTGTCAGATCGATATCCAGAATCATCATGGTTACATCGGGAGTACCACAGGGATCGCACCTGGGTCCACTGTTGTTTTTAGTTTTTATCAACGATCTGAAAACATGTTTTTTACATTCAAATATTTTACTATATGCGGACGACCTAAAAATATATAAGAGAATTTCAACGTTACGAGATTGTTTGAAAGTACAGGAAGATCTAAATAGGTTTACTGATTACTGCAATAAGAATAAGCTCAAATTGAACATAGACAAATGTGCGTGTATATTTTTTTACAAAAATCAATCGCCAATACTGTTCCAGTATTTTTTAAACGATACAACAGTCAACCGAGTCGAATATATTAAAGATCTTGGAGTTTACTTCGACACAAAGATGAGTTTCAACACTCATGTCGAATATGTCATAAATAATTCTTCAGTAGAATCTGCAAAGACTTCAATAATGAAGCTGCCATCAAATCTATCTAGTATGCATTCGTGTACAGCAAGTTGAATCAAGGTAGCATAATATGGAATCCACAATATACAACATACAAGTTACGTTTAGAAAGACTCCAAAATAGATTCGTCAGATATCTCCATATCACCGCAATCCGAAAAGACTATAATATCCATCTATTAGAGCAACGGAGAATCATCTCAGATCTATTATTTGCTTACAAAATTTTAACTAATCTCATTGACTCACCTGAATTGCTGTCAATGATTATTTTTTCATGTACCTCAGAGAAATACAAGACAGAAACGGCTACTTGCTGCTTCAACTCCAAATTCGAATCTACGCAAAAACTCACCTTTGATTAGAATTACAGACTCGTTTAACAAATACTGCTCTGATCTCGATGTATTTTCTATATCTTTGCAATATTATAAAACCACGATAAGAAAGATATTTAATTGATGGCTTCCTTTGATACTATGTATATGTTTGAAATCATTGCTTTACATTGTAATTAATCGGTTTCTTAGTGGGTATTTGTTTGGGTGTGAACCTGTTTGTATCCCGAATCTGTAATAAATGAATAAATAAATAAATAAATAAATAAATAAAATCATTAAGTTTCTTGAGTGAAAATGTCTTTTTGTGAAAATGATCTACCATCCGATATTGCAAGTGTAAGAAAAATTTCGTTTTATTGAATTCTTATCGTTTCCCCTTTGATTTTTTTTGTATTCCTTTAATAAACGTTTTATTTTGGTTGGAATTCATTCCTCATCTCATTACCGCACTTGTGCGGTAATAGATTCAAAACAGCACTTGTAAGGTAACAAACGTCATTATGACATTAACAAAAATGTGAAAACATGATCATTACTCAACAGTTGTAGATAATATATTTATTTGATGGAACCCGTTATCAAGTTTCGATCAGTTCTGTACAAATTTTGAAACCTGTCGAAAATTTCAGATCGAAAAACTGGGCTGAATTCGTAGAATTCGATGCTGGAAAAACCCAGCTATGTCTATTCCCGAAGAGAGCCCATCCATTTTTAACTTATATTCAGATATCAGTAGCACCTATTTCTACAAAGTCCGGTACCTCGATGCTCGGAATTACGATCAGTAATAGTCTCTCATGTAAAAAACATGGGAGATCGATCGTCAAAGGTGTTTCCCAGAAGCTTGGATTTCTATTTCTTGCGAAGAATACTTTACTTCTCGTCAGCTTCTGATGATCTACAAGGCAAAGCTGTCTTTGAGTATAGTTGTTATGTCTGAGACTCGGCGCTGAAACATTCATCAAAACTACTATTCTAGAGAAAGAGGAACCGATTTATTGGTGATTATTCGCTAAAAGACTCGCTCACTGCGTAGAGAACCTTGTCTCTTTTCTTTAGATATTTCGTCGGTGGCCTTCTGAATTGTGGTCAATCGTTCCATCCTTGGCAGATTCGACCAGAGCGGAATATTATCCCTTTTGTTGGGAGCTTGGAGACCTGTTAAACCTCTCTCGACCAAAGATATTATTCAATAGAACAGCTGAAATTTGGAACTCCTTACCGGAGGAGGTTCATGAGGCTTCCAAACTTCAAAAATTTTAAGATAATGTCAATTCTTATCTTCTTGATTCAGATAAAACAAAAAGAATCTACGATGATGAAAACATTTCGAAGTCAAACAACCCAATTAAAAAATGGAATGCTGAAATCTGAACAAGAGGTGAAAAAAACCTTGTAGAATCCAAAATAGAACAATGGAATCTGATCAACAGAATGGAAGTAGGCAGAAATCACACAAAAATCAATATTGACAGCGAAATTCTGTTCGCACTCAATTATAATTCTATTTGATACAATTTTTGCTCATTTTCTTTATCTTTCTGTTTCCTATGAGTTGAATTCAGTTACATTATAATCTCCGTTCAATTTTTGAAATGAGAGCTAAACTGGGGAGATTAAATTCGAGGTAGGTTGGTTCACAATCGACACTAGGTATAGCTATAACGTATGAATGAAGTCATGCCAGTGGCACATCTTTACACTACGTTCAAATATTGCAATTCCACTGAAATTTCTTCAAAACAGGCTTCAAAAAGGAGGCAGACTAGCTTCCTAAACATCGCCAAGGGGATATATACGCGTTTTTTCAATAAATGCGTAGATTGAATCTCAAAACATTTTTTTTATCATTCCTTGGGGAGAGAAAACCAAAAAATGGATTCCAGAACATTCAAGCAATACTTGTGACGTTGAGCGTTCTATGCGTGTAGCCAAATATTAAAATCTATATATTTTTTGGACTCTAAGCGATATTGATTGGTTTGTAAACGAGATCATCAACTGCATCAAGTGAATTTAAATTTTTAAGTATAAATTATCATTATTGCAGTAGACCCTCCATTTCGTTTTCGATATACTCGACAAAGTCTCGAAAGGCTATAGACATATCATCCCCTAGACGTTATAAATTTTCCGACGTCTCCCCATTTTCCAGAAAATACAATTCCTCACTACAACAGATAATGGAACGGCTCAGATTTATTCAATTAAACTTTTCAAAGTAGTGCCTATACTCCTGATGCTATCGTTGCACTTCGTGTTAAACTTTCCTGAGCTAACTGTGCCAGAGGTTGAATTACGTCTGGGTGTGGAGTTCACTTAGCTGTCGTGTCTATTAGGGGTCATTATGGGGTAATGCAGGACTGTGGGGCCTGCCATGCAGCTAATAGTGCGTCAATGGCGCTGATAATTGGTTTATAATCGACGGCTCACAGTTGAAAATCGATCTATTGGCTATCGGTGGAGGGATCTGGGCAATTCATAGCTATTGACCTTAGATTTGTTGATGATACGTGATTGGGATGATTGATGTGATCAAGCAACAGCGGTTGACACAGTGCAAGGTGAAGGGTAAGTCAAAATTCAGTAGTATATAACATATCGAGTGGTGAAGTTGATCATTTCTGTCTTGAGAAAAAATTTTTTACTCAGGCCGAAGGCCAAGGTAAGCCATTTCTCGTGTAAAATTTTACCATTTTGACAATGTTTGTATACTATTTCAGTCACAATCATTCTGAATATCAATGAAAAATACACAAAATATCAGAATTTTCAAGGATAATTTGAATGAAGTGTTTCGAGTAGGCAATGCAAAGAGGCCAATTCGATCTGGCTTTTGAAAAAAAGAATGATTGTCATCATATAGAGGTTGATGTATTTTTCAATTTCCAGCTTCGGATTGATGACTAATTCATATCTTATGAATCTTCGAATTGTTTCACGAGAATAAGACAATGAGCAACATTTCGATGACTTGCTGGAATAAAACTGACCTTGAGAGACTGATTCTGCACTTAGAAAATGGCTAATGAACATACATAGTATTTATTTAAGAAGATTGGGGTTCAAGAGAGAAATTGCGTACCTTTTCTCCCAGTTTAGTATTGATGTAGTGAAATGTTATATATTATTCTAAGCCTATTATAGTGTGAATACGTTGGTGTGCACACGTTATTGGGGATCTATGCACTTCATGAATATACATGAAGAGAATGACGTTTGGAAAAGAAGAAAACGAGATCGGAAAAGTTCCATGAAGTCGACAAAGTGTTTCTCCGATCTCGTCTTCCTCTGACTGAACAATTGTTTACTTTCAAAATGAGCAGGGGAGAAATTAGAACATTTTTCAATTGAATTCCTTTACGAGCGTTGCAAGTTTTGTTTCCTTCATGTATCAATTCAGCACGTCATTCATCAATTGAGGCCATGTACTGGGAAGGTACGACAAATCGAATGCTAGTGAAATAATTTGAGAAAATTGTAATCATGATGTTATTATTTTGTCAGTTTTATCAGTGGAAAATATTTTTTAAGCGACAAACATTATGCCAAATTCATTATAAAATAAAGTTTAAGAGGGGCTTGACTTTTCATGAAAATGACTTGAAATCCTGTAGGTGGAGTTCATGTTGAACTTCAAAATTCATATTCAAACAAACTTTGTCGCTTGATACTTCTGAGTATCGAGGATCTCAAAGAAAAAATTGTTACTCAGCAGAAAGTGCAATTCTAAAAAAATAATTTCAATTTATTATTATGTGGTACAACTGCAAAACAATTTTGACATTAGAAGAAAACGTTCTTGTATTCTGGACTCAGTACTAAATCAGTATAATGACAGCACTGGTTTTGTTTCATTTCAAGTCAGACGAACCTAGGATCGTGTAGTACAATTTGTAACACAATAATATTTTTTTAAATGGAAGTACACCTTCAATATCAGTTTTCCTCAAATGTTTCCATTTATAGAAAAAAAGGAAAAATTATACTGCAGACGTAACTTTTTTTCTTCAAATGAACAGAATAGGGACAGGTGATGAAACACAGTTGAGTGTGAGAGTAATGAAAGCTATTTTGATAACAAAAATGAATGTAAATAAATCATGTACTGAGTTCCACACTCATCTGATAACAGGACCCGATATTTCGAAACAAATTTGACAAATACAAAAATACGACTTGGAAATCACGCCACTACTGGGTTTCAGTAAGTCTCCTACTCAACTATTTTGTCTTTGTGGTATGATTATCATGTCATTCTATTTTCTATATTAAAAATCTTGTAACACCATAAAAACTTTTTCTGGGATATATCGGAAAAACTTGTGAAAACACTTTTTTATATAATTCCGTTGATGTCACACTGACAAAATAATAAATTGCCACGGTAGTATGTCCCATACTGCAACAAGGGTTTTTCCTGCCAAATGCAGATCCAGAGGGATGCAAAGAGATGGGGTGCAACATATAACATAACATATTGCCTAAGGGTGTCTATCCACCACGTGTGGGTTTCTGTCGTGAATTCGAAGCTCTGCAAAAATTATCACGCTCTCCCGATCACACACTGCCTTTTAACTTATATTGAAATGGTAATTCACTTAACTCCAAGTGGTTTCATTTTCAGTCATCGTAAATAAGCGAACTACTGGAGAACGTCAACTTTATTGCAGTTCCCTGTTTGGGTTTGAGCGCTGTTTTATGACTTGTTTATGGGATTTTCCATTTGGCTATCTGATTGGCAATTTTTTGGCATATACGATCGTTGGGAAAGTTGATTATATAAAGCAAATATTAGTTTTTAATTTTGATTTTTCAACAAGAAAGAAAATTTCTTGACTTTCAATAATGAAGTTCTCTTAGCAGAACTTTTAATGTATCATATTTCTCAAATCGAAATGAGTAACATTAGACATTAACATTTTAGATGAACAATTTTTTCTTTTTCACACGTACCTATCAGCAAAGGGCGTCTGTAATTTTTTTTTTACTTTTTTCATAGAAGTTGTTGTTTATATTTTTTGATTCAGAAAGGAACAATGCCAGAAAATCTTTCATCAAACCCTCGTTATCGCATCGGAGAAAACTAAAATGAATCATCTCTCTGAAGCTGTTCTACAGAAAATTATGATTCCATCACTCACTCAGGATACAATTGACTTGTTCTTTACTTGATAATATTTTTTCGAATCGTTGGAACAACTTGATTGTTTTAATGATGGATTGGTTTTGATGTTGGGAGATTTTAATACGCCAAAATTTGTGGATAAGAACTTAGCTGATAACAAAACCTCAATATTACACAACTTTTGTGATTTTTTCGACTTGCAACAACTAAATCAGATTAAAAATCACCTGGAGAGATTGCTGGACTTAGTAATTTCTAACTTTGATTGTGAAGTAAGAAAAGATAGTGCTCCATTAGTGTCCGAGGATGGACACCATCCAGCTCTTATGGCAACTTTCAACATAACCAATAAAAAACAATCCAATTTCAGGTTCAGTTCGAATCAAAAGTCATATAACTTCAGAAAAGCCAATTTTTCTGATTTGTATAGGATCCTTCATGAAATGGATTGGCAATTGTAGGATAATATTCATTCAGTTGATGAAGCTGTTGAATTATTATATGAGAAAATATTCAGGGCACTCGATGAGTATGTTCCAACATATAGATATTATGCTCTTAAGTACCCACCATGGTTTAATGCTGAAATAATCAGCAACATCAAAATGAAAGCTAAACATAGAAAGAAATACAAGAAGTCAGGTTCCCAAGCAGCATTTCTTGAATTCACTAGGCTGAGACGCACAATCAAGTGTCTAAGTAAAAATGCTTATGATGAGTGAATGGAGACTATACAAACCTCTCTAGCGAATAATCCCCAAAAGTTCTGGTCCTTTATCCACTCCAAAAACAATACCACAAGAATTTCTGGCAGGCTACATTACAACGATAATACGCTAGAAAATCCGCAAGAGATAGTTAATGCATTTAGGGATTTTTTCAGTAGTGCATTTCAAAAAAAACCCTCTACGATAGCTTCACAAAGTGATAAACCATACCACATTACTATAAATTTGCATCCAATAGAAGAATGTGAAGTAATTAAAGCAATGATGGAACTAAAAAATAAGATGTCTTCTGGTCCAGATAAAAAACCATCATTCATCATCAGAGATTGCGCAAATACTCTCTCAGAGCCGCTAACTAAAATCTACAATTTATGTTTAGATACAGGTATATTTCCAAATATTTGGAAAGAGGCAAGGGTATGTCCGATATTCAAGAATGGAGACAAGGCCAAAATAGAAAATTATAGAGGTATTTCGATGCTCTGCAACTTTGCAAATGTCTTTGAGATGATTCTTTATGATCGCATATATTCTGATGTTCGGAATTTGATCTCGAACTCTCAACATGGTTTCGTGAATAATAGATCCACAGTCACTAACTTAGTCACTATCACGTAATATATATCGAATGCCCTAGACGATAATAAGCAAGTTGACGTTATTTACACGGATTTTGCCAAAGCATTCGATAGGGTAGATCACAGCGTATTATTGAACAAGCTAGGTGATTTTGGCTTTACCGAGAAAGCAAGAGTTTTATTTGAATCATACTCATCGGATAGGAGACAATATGTTACATATAACGGCTTTTGTTCAAATATATACAAGGCATCATCGGGTGTTCCTCAGGGCTCCAATTTAGGCCCACTCCTCTTCTTTATATTCGTCAACGATTTGTGTGAATGACTCACCTGTGAAAGATTATGTTTCGCGGATGACCTGAAAATTTTTTCGATAATCAACCATACTGAGAACTGTCTCAATTTGCAAGTTCAATTGAATTTCATCCAAGAGTGGTGCTCAAAAAATCGGTTATATCTCAATGTTGAAAAATGCAAAGTCATTAGCTATACCAGAAGATTTTCAACTGTTTCCTATCCATATGAAATTGACAATGTAAATTTGACTAAATGCAATACGATCAAGGATTTGGGTATAATATTTGATAATACTTTAACCTTTAGTGAAAACATAAGCACAAAAGTCTCACAAGCCTTGAGATCTCATGGATTCATAATAAGAAACTGTAGGCAATTCACCAACATCAAAGCCCTGAAATTATTATATTATACTAATATGAGATCCAAACTAGAATATGCTAGCATTGTGTTTGCTGCTTTTTATGAATATCAAAATACAGCTGTTGAAAGTGTTCAGAGAAAATTCAGAGAAAGTTTCTCTCATTCAAAGTCGATGGTACTTACCCGGAGAGAGGAGTGAGCAATCATGAATTATGTACAAAATTTGACATTGATAGATTAGAGACCCGAAGAAACTGTGCCAGTGTGATATTCTTAGTCAAACTGCTCAGGGGCTCAATCGATTCGCCTATGCTACTGGGCCAGATCAACTTCAATGTTCCGTCATATAACTCACGAAGTAATGTAATGTTCAAACCAACAAGAGCTAGAACAAATATTCAATTCAAATCGCTAATATATAGAATGTGTAGTAGATGCAATGTATTGAATAACCGAACTGATTTTTTTTTTTGTACAATCAGGGAACTAGTATCTATCGTAAAACAATATATTGAGTAATTTTTTTCTTTATCAACATCATATAATACACGCTAACGTACTGTACATTTTGTCCTGTAAATGGGTAACTGTTGGACAATAAATGCTATTATTATAATTTCTATTGATATAACAAAAAAAGAGAATGGTATTTGTTACAATTCAAATCATTTTCAGTACGATATAACATACTCCACTTTAACATCAGCCTCTCATTTGTTGCCACACGATGATGAGATATAGATATATATATGAACCCAAGTTTTCTCCGCAGACGTTGTTAAGTAGCACACAACTTTGACAATCATTTGATAACGAGATTTCCTAATTTCCCTTATTGTAATGTGTTTATGACCTTCCACTGTCAGAGTACCTTTCATTCGAAGAATAATTACACTAGTTTCATAATTCCCAATGGAAATTTAACTCGTACATAATGAAATGACATAAATATAGAGAATCTTATAATGCTCATCCATTTTACTTATCAAATCAGCTATAAAACTTGCTCTGTACTGTTTGAATGTAATTTTTTTTGGTGGATGATCTCTTTATTCAATTTTTTTGAGTTCTCAAACCACCACAATACGGAGAAATAAGAATTAATATTGAAATCAATACAAGTGTAGAACAGCAGATTTTCGAAACGAACCTAGAAACGTCACCAGAACGAAACGTCAACGATAAGTATTTTGATAAATATTGGTTATTGTATTTTCTTGATAGTCAAATTTGAGCTATATGAAAAGTTCCTGACTAATTGAACGAGGTTGATTCAGAAGTAACTGTTTTCAATGATCGCAGTAACTTATCGAGGTAGATTGAAAATCTGCCCTCCTACACTTCTATTGATTCCACTATTACTTCTCATTTGGTCAGATTGCGGTGGGTCAAGAACTCAAGAAGACTAGAAGAGAAAAAATTTGCTCCATTTATACAAAAATGTTTACCATACGTTTGAAATGTCTTGTCATCCCATATAAGAATCTGATAGTGTTCACAATTTACAGGCGTTCTTTTCCTTGTTCATGCCTTCTGACCTGTCTTTCACTGGCAGTTCTCCGAAAAGCACTTAAGCCTCTAGGGCTAATGCGCTTTGCTTCTTCTGGGTCCAAAATTGGTTTTCCCTATATTTGTTGCCTTTTTTTGATCCAGAGCCTCACATTCGCAGAGTATGTGTCGAGCTGTCTCTATCCCTTTGTTACATTTTCTGCAGCTGAGGTCGCCGTTGTACAGCCTTATCTTATTCAGGTGTCCTTTGGATGGACAGTGTAAAGTCAGTAGCCCTGTTATTACCCTGATCCTTATTTCTTATTTCTGTTACACTGAAACAAGTCTTCAGTCTTTTTCCTCGACGGTCCTCTTATGAAGGTTCTCCCGTGAGCGCTACTGAGTATATTTCCCCAGTAATCTCTTTGTTTTGTTCTCACTCAGTTCCTTATGTGATTCCGTATCGTTGTTTTGGGTACCGCCACTGCTGGCTCGGGTCCAGAGTGTTGATGGTCCTTATTTCATCGGCTTTTTCATGGCCTGCGATATCTGAGTAACCTGGGACCCATCATAGAGTTAATCTGTTATGGTCTGCCAGATGTTTCAGTTCCTTGCGACATTCCTATACCAGTCTAGATGTCACTCTGGGATTTTTCAGTGCCCTGAGTGGGATTTTTCAGTGCCCTGAGTGGGGAGTTGGAACCTCAGATTGATTGTTCTGGCACATTGGATATGGCATAAATTTCTGCTTGAAAAACAGATGTGTTGTCCAAGCGGGTATCTGTACTCTAGATTCTTCCCAGGACGATTCACACCAGCTCCTGTTCTATATTCCTTCTTGGATCCATCTGTAAAATTTAGAGGCTCACCGTATAGATAGAAACTCAACCAGTCCTCAATAACTGAGTTATTGTAAGTGGAGTAACAATCTTTGCAATGGCTCAACTCCGCATAGCTGAACCCTCAAGGGCCACAAATATTCAGATTACCGCCAGTGACTCGGATTCAATCACGAAGCAGATGTCGAATATCGAGATGTAGATAGAAGACATTTCATTATCTGGAACAGAACTCCAATTCTCCGAGTTAATTCGGCCGCCTTTTCCTCTTCGGCGTTGCCTTGTTTCATTAATTCTCATTTCCTCATGATATTAGAATCCCGCTGTTCAATTCTTGATTGAATGAAGCGATTCCATTTCAGGATTTATGGAAAACATGATTCGATCGAAAATACCGGGCACTCTTGCTGGGATGTACAAGGTGTATTGCCGGCAGTCCTTTTTTATATGTAGACTCACAAGAAACGGATGCCCTCTAATGTTCAAAGAACTTCGCGTGAATCAGGGAACAGGAGATACGAATTAATATTCACTTTGAATTTTTGAATTTTGTAAGCCCCAAGAAAAACCTTTCAAGGAGTGTCAAAGATCAGCTGTTCTTTTGACAAAAGGTCCCTGAGCAAGAGAGGGTTGACAGGTCTCCAAATTCACAACAAAGGGGTGGGAATTCTGTATCTGTCGAATCATCCGTGTAGATATTGCTAAGGGTGGAACGATTGATAACAATTCAGAAGAGCACCGACCGTGAAAATATATATAGAAGAGAGACAAGTCTCCGACCCTTCTACGATGTTTCAATGAAGTGAGCGACTCTGTGAGCGAGGAATCACCAACAAGACAGATTGCCTTTTTCTGAATAAAATCGAGAAGCCTCAATCAATGTTTTGGTGCCGAACTCCACACATGAGAACTGTATTCCAAGACAGGTAGTATTTAGAATCACCAACAGGACGCATTGCCTTTTTCTGAATAGAATCGAGAAACTTCAATGAATACCATACATTGTATGGAGTTCGGCACCAAATATAATTCTCATGTCATGAGAATGATATTCGAAGACAGGTCGTATCTGAGCCCTGTAGATCATTAGAAGCTGACGAGAAGTGCAGTATTTCTTCGCATGAAATAGAAATCCAAGTTTCTGGAAAGCACCTTTAGAGATCGATCTTACATGGTTTTTCCATGAGAGATTATCACTGATCGTAACACTGATCCTGGCATCGAGATACTTGATTTTGTAGAAATAGTTACTCCTGATATCTGAATACTAGATGATGATAGATCGGCATTCTTTAAGAGGAGACATGCCTGGGTTTCCCTAGCATTAAATTCCACCAAGTTCATCTTACCCCATTCTATTCTACCAAGTACGTTAATTTTAATGACGTGATTGTTTATTTGAATTTTTGTTTCTCGAGCTGGTATGGGGACTCTGGAAGAGAAATCAATATGAAGAATTCTGTCGTCCGCAAAATCATGTACTGAACAAGTTGTTTTCTCGAGCAAATCGTTGATATGAAGCAGAAACGAAGTGGACGTCAGAACTGAACCCTGTGGAACACCTGCGTTTATTGGGAGAATATCAGATGATACTCCATGAATAACCACATACAGACCTATCAGACAAGAAACTCTTCAACAAAGCACACAACTGGGAAGGCAAACCATAAGACGGCAGCTTAGAAAGGAGACCCCGATGCCAAACTCGATCAAACGCTTTTGAAATATTGAGTGCAAGAGATATCATTTCTCAGAATTTCTCGATTGATTTTGAATCTCAATTGAGAATCAATTCTGCTCTCCTGTAGATGCTAACCTTGTTAGCGGAACGGGCGTCTAGCGAAAAATATCAGTTTGGTGGCAGGGTAATAGGGAAGAGGAATTTGAATCAGTCAGCTGATGGCTCAGCTGTTAGTTACTAGAAGAAAATTTTACTATGGTTGAACACTAAATTGAATGCAAATCGACCATCAAATAGTCACTTGATGCTACCAATCGTGAATTCCCCCCTTAATATCTATTATAAAACAAAAAACATTGTTCCACATTGTATGGGAAAGTGAATGCCAGCGCTATCTATCAACCAATAGACCAAACAGCGTGGCGTCAATAACACAGATTTCCAATCGGGACAACATGGAATACCTATTGAAACCGCTGCAAAATACATTCTATTTCAAAACATCATCAACATGAATGAACGAACTTAGCGAAACAAAAATTTAATAACTGATTATTGAATGATATCAGTGAATGCAATGGCTGGAAACTCTTCGAAGCAATTTAAACATTTATGTGTGGATCAATAGGAAGTTACACATGAAAAATATCGTTTCCTATTTGATAGATCCGTAGTCAAGATAAAGTAGAAAACATGGAGCTGTATCATGATAACATATTTTCTATAGTAATTCAGAAATTATTTTCTGTTTATATCTGAATTTTTTATTGTTTTAAAGTATTATGGAAGATATATAGAAAAGGTCTAATTTTTTTCCTACAGATTCACAAGAAAGTAATGTCCTGTAATGTTCGAAGAGAACCGCATGAATCAAGGGACAAGAAGTATGTTTTACATCAACTTGGAATTTTTGGAGTTTGTAGATCTCAGGAAAAACCTCCTTCAGTAAGGAGTTCCAGAGTTCAGTTCAGTTTTATTGAAAAATGATCCCTGAGCAAGAGAGGTAATACACGTCTCCAAATTCACAACAAAGAGGGGGGGAATTCTGCAATTGTAGGGTCATATGTGTTAGTGACAAGGGTAAAACGATTGACAATCTAGAACAGCACCTACAGTGAAAATATATTTAGAAGAGGAACAAGTCTCCGACTCTTCTACCATGTTCCAACGAAGTGAGTCAAGGCGTGAGCGAAGAATCACCGATCAAACGGATTGCCTTTCTATGAATAGAATATATTTCAAAGGCCGTATGTGTGCCTTGTAGATCATCAGAAGCTGACTAGAAGTTAGATATTTCTTCGCACGGAATAGAAATCCAAGATTATTGGTTGCACCTGAAGGGATCGATCTCATATAGTTTCCCCAACGGAGATCATTACTGATCGTAATTCCTAGCATCAAGATACTTGATTCTGTATAGATAGTTACTCCTGATAATATTTTTCGGAAATCACTGGTCTCAGGAACAGCTCACAGCTTATTTATCGGTGTTTCTATTTTTTTCATATAATTAGGAACTTGGGTAGTTCTGGTCTATGACAGAAGTGATATGTAAATTTTTTTTTTATTTTGATTATTTCATATTCTCTGATTCGGCGAACAAGAAATCCAAGAGATAATTAATCAAATTTTTGATTTTTCATCTGAGGTCGAGGCGGAAAAAGAAACAGAATCAATCATAAAATTTCACGGCAAACCAAGATTGGCGTTCTTGCCAACTTATGGAAACCGCGAATTCCGGAACGAAGATTGATACTTTGCGTTTCATAATTGACAGACAACTTCGAGAGCGTAAACAAATAAATAACGGATTAGTAGCACCAATCCAATTTACACCCACCGTCATTTTTTAGGGCGCCGTAATCAGCTTATAAATCAAGTAATCTCCAAACTGTGCCTAAAGTACCCACTACGAAATGATTAATTACTGCGTTGTACTTTATTAGGCTATAAATCAATCGAACACTCAACTGCATGCGCTTTCGGACTTCAAATGTATCGAAATTGAACGGGATGTTTTTGTGCGTGGGATGAGATGCAAAAACAGATTCATACTAGTTGAATCGAAGGGATTTGGCTATTTTTTCTAGGAGATTATTCGGTTCATTTGTGGAAAATTTCGATCTGTTTTTGTTTTTTCTCTCCTTTCATTCTATCAATGTCCCAAATATTTATGAATGCGCTCTGAGGACAGAGCCTTGTGTGGGCAGAGGACGGTTCTCGAGAGCCGTAGCAGAATATCATTGAAAGGGAATATTGATTTCAGTTTTCAGGTTGGTGGAAGTGGTCAGTGAAACAGGAAATCAAATTCTGTTCGAGTCGACGTTTCAACATTTTGTCCTCCTAAGGATACAACAGATTAGATTCATTTTGTTGAAAAGTACATTGAAATCATTCTCTAGATATAGTTAAAAGGACGTTAACTGTATGCTTGGATTGTGTTCATGGAAACTGAATCAAATCTTACTATTTGAATGAGTTATTCTTCTCTTGAGTATATCCAGAAAAACCTTTCGATGTACTTTTCAACAAAATGAATCTAATCGGCTGTGTCCTATGGATGACCAAATGAACAGAATTTGCGTTTTTGTTTCTCAGTCCACTTCCAACAATCTGAAAAATCGAAATTGAAAACTTCAAGTCAGAAACTTTTCCACAAAAAAAATCTACAATTTACAAATAGTCATTGAATTAAAATTAGAAAGAATGAAAAATCCAAGAAGATTCTTGCGAAAAAAGAGGAAATTTCTGATCATCGAGATCGATATAACTTGATAACAATAGAATTGATTCATACTCATCCTTCTTGAATAGCATTCCTCACAAGTGTTGATCTTCATACCTATTATCCTTATCAGTTTCTGATGCCGGAAGCTACTGCGATGGTATGCTCACCAAAATATAATGAAACTGGATTTTTTATATTAACAAGCGATTGTAAATTGCCGAAAGAGTGGATTCCATCCACATCCAACTGAAACACCACTATTCAGAGTGGCCGATCACATCCGATTTGAAAACAACGCACCTCTGGAAGTATTAATAGTAATAATGAGTTTATTTAGCTATAAAGCTACTGAATACAATCATCTTATAACATGGAATGTAAATTTTGATTATGAACATTAAAAATGCAATGGAATATATTGTTTTCACAAGTACACTCTGTATGAAATTCAATAAAATCAATCAATAAATGTAAAAATCATTATTTCAGTCTATGATATTTATTCTGGAGACGAAAAATCTAAATTTTTCAGAATTCAATGTTCGTTTTGACAAAATTTGTACACATTTTTCGAAAATTTGTTAAACTTCCACAATTTTTCATTTCTATCGGCAATTCATCGAAAGTTTTCAAGCCTTTATAAAATAGTTGATTTTGTCCAAAATTTGTATTTTACCTTTTTAATTCAATATCAGTGTAATTCCTTGTATTATAATTTGTGTTGTAGCTAGTAAGTTCCAAGTTGTCTTTCAGTTATTATGGAAGCCTGTTATTTTTCAATTTATATAAAAATATATAAGTATTCAGATATAATCTCTGTTTAACACTCAAAATTTCAAGGGACTCATGCATCCATAATACTTTGGTATAGATAGCTTTATTTGAAACTACTCTCAAAGCCCTGTTCTGTAATTTCTGTAAAATTTCCATTTGAGTTTTATTCAGAGTGAATAATATTGTTGAACAATTTTGAAAATGGGGTTCTATTATATTATAATAGTAGATGGTCTATGATACCTTTGGATCGGAAGTCGCCTGACCGCAGAGCGAGCGCTCGTCAAAAACAAAATCGTGAGTGAGATAACCGCAGACCGCAGAGATGACCGCAGAGATGGTCGCAGAGATGGCCGCAGACCACAGCTCGACAAAAACAAATCGTGAAAGAAAGTGAGATAATAATAATGATGATGAATTTTATTGACGAAAAATACACGGTGTGTGCAACATTAAAGAAATATGGCCGCTGGTGCGTGGACGTTAGAGAAAAATGTCTACTACGGGGTGTCCAATATTGAAGAAAAATGGTCGTGCGGGGGGGCGTGGACGTTAGAGAAAAATGAGGTGTCCAACTTTAAAGAAAAATAGCCGCTGGTGCGGGGGGCGTGCGTCTACCATATACGGGGTGTGCAACATTAAAGAAAAAAACATGGCTGCAGACCGCGGGGTATGCAGCAATCGCAGGATATACAGGGTGTGCAGGGTATGCAGGGTATGTAGCAATCGATGTCGTGAGGACTGCGATGGAGTCATGGGGTGCCACTCCGTCCATCGTCGCGTTGTAGGTGTAACATACATCATTCATTCTCAATTAACAGGGCGCGCGGTTGCCGGTTGTAAATTAGAGCAAAGGCAGGTGTTGCCGATTGTAAAATTAACCAATACAGTTAGGAAAAAAAAAAGCGTTGGTGGAAAAATATGTCTGCCACAGCGTGTGCAACGTTAACACAGGGTGTTGGTCAAACTCGAGTATATAGGGATGCCTCGAAATTTTGCATTGACGTAGCCCTGTGATGCACCAGGTGATGTGGAAAAATTTCTGATGGAGATTGAAGTCTCATCAATTTTGGGGACCCTAAAGTGTCAAAAATTGCCGAAACCAGGAGTCGAACCGAGGGTCTTTAGATTTTCAGTCTAACGCTCTTGCCACTGAGCTATTTCGGCTATGTAAATGAAACAAGTACATAAACAAATATTTTATTCAAAACAGTCATATTGGGAAAGCGAATCCAAAATGTCTCATGCAAATCTTGTATCAAATATGGTTTTTCGGTGCATTTCATTCAAAATTGGTTCAATCGATCGGGATGTTTCGGCAATAACTGGAAATGTTATCATTAAATTTTGTGATTTGTAATCTATTTTCGAGATACGATTCGAACCAATTCATCACCTTATCAGTGAATCCCATTTTGTTCAATTTTTTTAAAAGAATTTCTCTATTAACAGTTTCGAATGCTCTTTTGATATCTAAAAATAATACTTCAACTATTTTGCCTTCATCAATCGATGACTTCCAATTGTTCAGCAACGTTTGTAATGCAATTTCACATGAATAAGTTTTTCTAAATCCAGCTTGAAAATCTGTAAGTAAATCATGAGTATCAATATGCTCTAGAATTTGTTTTTTTACCAAAATTTCTATTACTTTTTCATACGGCGGTAGTCAATTTAATGGCGTAAATTGATCACATTTTAATGTATTCTGGATTTTTCTGATTGGAGTTACAGTTGAAATTTTCCATGAATCAGGAAACTTTCCCTCCATCAGACTCTTATTTATAATGTATAATAGTTGTTCACTACTGGCAGAGAAAGCCAATTTGAAAATTTCGATATTTATTTCCCAACCAACCGATTTCTGACAGCATAAATTTCCAACAGTGTCCTCTAACTCTTGAGAATCTATAATTCTGAATTCATTCATAACATTTTGATTTGCCGCAATATTTTGTAAAAAAATATCATTAGATAATTTGAACGATTGTGAAATATCTTCTATACTTTCTAAAAAATAAAGACTGAAATTTTCAGCAATTTCTTTCGGATCTCTACAAAGCTGATTTTCGCAATATATATTATTTTTCATATATTCTCTGTTTCCATTCATCATTTGTTTCAAAGTTGACCACATCAATTTCGGAGAACTTGAACAATCATCAATTTTACTTTTATAATATTCTTTTTTGGTTTGCCTAATTTTATCAACCACTAAGTTTCTATTGAATTAATAAATGATCCAGTCTTCATTAGTATTGGTATTATTATTGGATCTACGCAAGGCTCAACACATTCATCCCTACATTATTTTTTCAATTTATATATTCATTTATATTGGTTGGGCTGTGGCGGAACACGCCAGTGAGGGAAACCACAGGATTCTGTTTGAAAATGCGAAACTGACTGCCCCCAACCAGGGTTCCCATAGCCGACTGATACGGGAGGCGATAGAGATCCACAAACACACAGACAGTTTCAATAGAAAAGAAGAATCGTTGAGTCTCAACAGAATTTGGAATCCCATTCTGAGAAAATGAAGGATAACTAATAAAATCACGACAGGTAGTGCGGCAACTAATAATGATGATTATTCCCAGAATCCGACAGTAATTAAGTAATAAACACTCCAGACTGTCTACATCAATATAAATACGCCTTACAAAATCGAAATGCCCAGGCATCGGAATAATAGTCAAGATGAGTGAACCTCTGAAAAAACTAGCTACTCGCGCTAGCGAAACGTCAGGAAGAAATTCCGAAGAACGACGGCCTTCAAACCCGAAGAAAAGTAGTAATACTGGAGTTATAATTTGATATATGTGTGCTACTTAAACATATCTGCCCAATAATATTAAACTTGGTCAAATTTTGTTGGGAGCTTCAACGTTGAAAAAGAATTTTTTTACTTCCAACTGTAAATATGATCATTTGTTTGTAGTTCACTAAACGGATGAGTAGACGATTCCAGTCAACTGAATCGTTATGATTTCATATCCACACAGGGTAAGATATGAATTCTACCAATCACAGAGATCAAAATACTCGGTTACCAGGGACAACCTTGTAGAAACATTACAATCTGTCTACCTAATAATCGGAAACACAGATGACTACAATAAAATTGAAAACCAAACTTAACCAAAATGGTTAAGGCTTTCGCGGCCGAGGTTATTAGTATAACTACTTTTCTTCGGGCTTGGAGGTCGTCGTTCTTTGGAATTTCTTTCCAACGTTTCGCTAGCGCGAGTGGCCAGCTTCTTCAGAGGCTTACTCATTTCCAATGAGTAAACGTTTCGATTTCTTAAGGCGTATATTGATGCAGGTAGTCTGGAGTGTTAATTACTTCTGTCGGGTTCGGGGAATGATCATCATTATTAGTTGCCGCTACCTGCCGTGATTTCATTAGTTATTCTTGATTTCCGCAGAATAGGATTCCAAATTCTGTTTAGACTCAACACTTCTTCTTTTCTGTTGAAATTGTCCGCATGTTTTTGGATCTCTATCGCCTCCCGTACCAGTCGGTTATAGTAACACTGGTTGGGGGCAATCAGTTTAGCATTTTCAAACAGAATCCTGTGATCACCCTCACTCAGTGCGTGTTCCGCCACTGCCGATTTGTCGGTTTGCCCCAGCCTGCAGTTCCTTTCGTGCTCTTTGAGCCTTGTTCCCATGGATCTTTTCGTGGTACCGATGTATACCTTCCCACAGGTGCACGGTATGCGATAAACCCCTGCTGTTGATAGTGGTTCTCTTTTGTCTTTAGCCGACCTGAGGCTTCGTTGGATCTTCTTGGTCGGCTTGAGAACCGTTTTCATGTTATATTTCACCAAGAGTTTCCCAATTCTGTCAGTGACCCTCGGGATATATGGCAGATATGCATTTGCAACTACCTGAGAGTCCTCCCTGTTATGAACCGTGGAACTCTTCAGTTTCATGGCCCTGTTGATCTCAGATACACTGTATTTATTTGACCTCAAGGTCACTTGAAGATGTTCCAGTTCCTGCTCTAGAAGTTCTCTCTGGTTCACATATTCTTCGAGCACGTTCAGTTAGGGTAGATATTACTCCTCTCTTTTGACTGGGATTGTGGTTTGATAGTGCGTGCAGGTACCTATCCGTGTGGGTGGGTTTTCGGTATACTTTGTGGATTAGTCTAGCACCACATCGTTCAATCAGAACATCTAAGAATGCTATACTGGTTCTGTTCGGTAACTATGGTAACCAGGGTTACCATAGCCGACCAGTACGGGACGCGATAGAGATCCAAAAACATACGAACAATTTCAACAGAAAAGAAGCGTTGAGTCTAAACAGAATTCGGAATCCTATTCTGAGGAAATCAAGAATAATTAATGAAATCACGGCAGATAGTGCGGCAACTAATAATGATGATTATTTCCCGAACCCGACAGAAGTAATTAACACTCCAGACTACCTGCATCAATATAAATACGTCTTAAGAAATCGAAATGTTTTTTCATTTTACTTTTTCCAACCATTGAAATGTCATAACTTATCGTTCAACATTGAAATTGATAAAGTTTCTTTCTTTTTGAGTTTCTCGTGAATATTGAAGAAATACTCTATATCTACAATGGATTATCAATCTCATGAAGAGAGTTCTGAAGTATTTACTTGGTCGACCATTAAAATTAATTGTATAACTGGATTGAATATTGGCCATAT
The DNA here is from genome assembly GCA_032362365.1 of Zygogramma bicolorata. NCBI lineage: Eukaryota > Metazoa > Arthropoda > Insecta > Coleoptera > Chrysomelidae > Zygogramma > Zygogramma bicolorata. The sequence goes on from JAVJAQ010005966.1 coordinate 866,933, forward strand.
CCACTCTTGTTGTACAAACCACTATTCTCACCCTATCATCCTTCGTGTTCTGCCGTATATATTTCACCTTCGATGCCCCATAATTTTCATAACATTCTATTCAATTTCTGAACAATTCATCAATCCACTTGAATACATTCAATACAAAATCAATATTATAACTAATATCATAATCATCCCTCAAAGATAATAATCCTCCACCTACGTTGTTTTCATTTCGATCGTTAGCGGGGAAATAAAAATACCAGACCAGATGTTGCTAAAGCCCCCAAGGCTGACGTGATGCTATTATCACCCCGAAGATTTTCATCATTATTATTTCATTATCTGGAAAAGAGCAAATAATGAAGGGAATTAATCGAAAGAACGTGCCGAAGAGCGAGAACATCGAGAGTCGATATTCATTTTTTCTTGCTCGACGTTAATTATCACGGAAGCTGCGTGGGGGATGATGCTCAGGGAAAATTCGATATTTTTGTGGAAATATCATTTTCCAGTTCGGTGGCAATGAATGCAGCTCCGTTTCTATTGTTTTTCACAGAAAATTCGTTTTAGAATGGATAAGTATGGATATAATTTTCCGGAAATCAATAGAAAATTTTGACATGGAAAACGACATTTCCATGTATCTAGAGGTTATTTTGTGACGAGAAATAATTGTTAGTGAAGGTTCATTATTGTACTTTGGTTACAGTCATCACCCAAAGACGATTGCGGATACCAACAATCGAAACGTCGTGAGTACACTCAACTTGAAACTTAGTTTCAACGTTTTTCATAATACTTAATTTATTTCTTTTTTAGCATTTTTCAACTATTACTTTATATTCGATACCTCAATTTTCTTTTTACAAAATTCTTTATTTGAAATTTTTCAATAACTTTTTTTGTTTGAACTTGTTCTCAACGATTGGAATATTATACCTTCTCAGGTACTATCATTCTTAAAATTTCCGGAGGATATCGTTAGCAGGAATTTACATATTGAATTTAACAAAGTTTCTTTCTTTTGAGTCTTTCATAAATATCGAAAAAATACTCGGATTTTTGATATATGCATATTTCAAAAAAAAATCCTGAACTAGATATATGTTTCATATGGAAAGGATTCCAAACTACACTGCAGTATAAAATAAATATTCTTGGGAATGCTTGAAGACTGGCTTCAAATCAAATATTCAAAAAATGAACAATTTGTTCAGGCCAGCCTCAACTCACCTACACTGTAGGTTGACGGACTCACACCTATCAGAAAACAACTACTCCCCTGGCTAATATCACGAAGGGCATTGGATTACATCCAACAGGTGTTAGTGTGGGATTCTTCACAGAAGAAATTCCACATATGCTCTTGGCGATACACCACCAGAATTGATTTTCAATTATTGGGACGGGACACACTTGCAGACTGGTTTCGGGCTATTTGGCCTCTCGTCAGTGCAAGGCAGTGCCATCATCAACATAAGTCGATGACTTCCCATAATTAAAAATCATACTCGAGTAGAGTATCTTCCCTAGACCTTGGCTGATACAAACAACAAGCTAAATAGCCGTTGCTGCGCCATCTGCCCGTAGACTAGGTACTAACCAAGAGCATATCCGCATGGTCCCAATTCCTTGTACAAGGAAAATCCGAATAAAATAAATATTCTTGGAAATGCTTGAAGACTGGCTTTAAAACAAATATTCAAAAAATGAACAATTTGTTCAGGCCAGCCTCAACTCACCTACGCTGTAGGTTGGCGGACTAACACCTATCAGAAAACAACTACTCCCCTGGCTAAGACCACGAAGGGCATTGGATTACATCAAGCATTCCCAAGAATATTTATTTTATATGTGGAATTTCTTCTGTGAAGAATCCCACACTAACACCTGTTGGATGTAATCCAATGCCCTTCGTGGTATTAGCCAGGGGAGTAGTTGTTTTCTGATAGGTGTTAGTCCGTCAACCTACAGTGTAGGTGAGTTGAGGCTGGCCTGAACAAATTGTTCATTTTTTGAATACACTGCAGTAGTCTAATTTACTCCTGATCAGTGTTAACCCTCCGTTAGGCTTAACGTAACGTGGTCAGGCGCGCTAGGTCCGGCGGACCTAAAGCCCAATATTACATTGTTTATCGATGTATTTCATCGAACTACGACGTAAAATGTCTATATTCATTAATATAAAGATATTGCTTGTGGTATACTATTTGAAAAAGCATCCAATGTTTTAAAGGTCAACATTATTTCTGATTAATATTAGATCATGTCATACAATCAATGAACCAGGGAGAAAAATTAAAATTTTCGTACAAATATATTTATTCAAAGCACAACGTACAGTAAAAATTTTATTCTGTATCTACTTCTTCTTTTGAAGCTTTTCCAATACATTCCTGGCACATTTTTTGGTACACATTTATTGCACTTCTCACATAGAGTATTGACTTTTACATTGTTTCTTGGTTTCTGTGTAACAAGGTCCACAATATTTTCTTCTGTTTCAAAATTTATTCAAATACTTACTGGTAATAATAAATAAACTCCCACTCAAATATCCATAGGAAAAAACTCACAAGCACGTACGGAATGTACGGAGCAGTAAACAGTAATAGTGTCAGAATTATCAGAAATATAATAACGCAAGTGGGCGCTATAGGTCCGACAGACCTAAAACTGTACTTCCCTCCATTTAGATGATATTAACCGGGGAATTTCGATACCTATCGGAGTGCGGCTTTGGCAAACAAATTCAATTAAACTATTTAACAGTGTCATAGAGGCCCAATACGATATCTCAATTCGATAATTAAATAAAGGAAAAAAACAATCGCTTAGGTCCGCTGGACCTATGCGCGACTAACGGAGCGTTAACTGAATGGTTTTCGAAGAATCAAAGGTCATAAATTCCTTGCAGTTGCGCAACAAGAAACCCAAACATCTCATTGAAGTTGATATCACCTCCTGAAAATGAATGGAAAATGTGAGTTTTTGATCAAACAAAATCCCCAGATCCTTCGATTCCGTGATAGTTGAATGTTACTGGTAGGATTTTACGCGTGAATGTCATTATTTTACATTTAATTGTGTTCGAGTACAATTCGTTACTAATACACCAATCAGTCAAGCAATTCAAGTCCTCCTGCAATGTGAAACATTCTGCTTCATCCTGGATTTCACGATATATTTTTATGTCATCTGCAAATAGCAACTTATGAAAAGTGATATCATCGGCTTTGTAATTTATGAATAATACGAATGGAAAAGGTCCAAGATTAGACCCTTGTAGAACACCAAAACTCGCTACAAAGCAGAAGGATTTTATACCAACACATTCAACAAAACTACATCGGTCGGATAAACATGATTTCAGAAACAACTGAATATTAGCTGATACGCCAAAATTTGTCAGTTTTTTTAGCAGCTGTTGATGTGATACTCGATCAAACGCTCTGCTGAAATCCTTGTATATAGCGTCAACTTGATGCTCATTATCAAGTTAATTTGAGACGAATTGAGTGAAAACACAGAGATCAGTTGCAGTACTTCGAGCCTTGATGAAGCCATGTTGAAAAATTGACAATGAAGAACGGACATGGTTGAATTCGACAATCGAACCGATAGTATAACTACTTCTCTTCGGGCTTGAAGGCCGTCGTCCTTTGGAATTTCTTCCTGACGTCTCGCTAGCGCGAGTGGCCAGCTTCTTCCGAGGCTTATTCATCTCCGATGACTGAACAAGGTCACTTGAAGATGTTCCAGTTCCTGCTCTAGATGTTCTGGTTCACAAATTCTTCGAGCACGTTCAGTAAGGGGATATATGACTCCTCTCTTTTGACTGGGATGGTGGTTCGATAGTGCGTGCAGGTACCTATCCGTGTGCGTGGGTTTTCGGTATACTTTGTGGGTTAGTCTAGCGCCACATCGTTCAATCAGAACATCTAAGAATGCTATCTGCTGGTTCTGTTCGGTTTCCATGGTGAATTTGATGCTGGGGTGTTGAGCGTTTAGGTGGTCCAGAAAAAGGTTTAGAGCGTCCCTTCCATGTTTCCAGACGACGAAGGTGTCATCCACGTAGCGTAGCCACAAGGTCGGCTTCAAATCAAAGGCGTCGATTACCTTCTCTTCAAACCGTTCCATGAAGAAGTTGGTTATTACTGGGCTCAGTGGACTTCCCATCGCCACTCCATCCAATTGCTCATAGAAGTTTCCCCTCCATTGAAAGTAGCTTCCTGTAAGGCATGCTCTAAAAAGTCCGACGATATCACTTGGGAACAGGCAGGCTATCTCCCTCAGAGAGTCTTCCAGTGGGACGTTGGTAAACAAGGACACAACATCGAAGCTGACCATGATGTCTGTCGGTTCCAAGGTCAAGCATCTAATTTTACCAACGAAGTTGGTTAAATACGCCTTGAGAAATCGAACTGTTTAGTCATCGGAGATGAATAAGCCTCTGAAGAAGCTGGCCACTCGCGCTAGCGAAACGTCAGGAAGAAATTCCAAAGAACGACGGCCTTCAAGCCCGAAGAGAAGTAGTTATACTAATAACCTCGACCGCGAAAGCCTTAACCATCTTGTCATTGAACCAATACATGTTATTATGTTTGTTCCAGACTGTCAGTTGTCGAGTATCATCACCCAATTTGCTCGGACTAATATTCATTTTTTCTCCGATGGCAATTATCAGGAAAACGTGGTAGCAGGAGAGAACGGATCCGACATTTTCAAACAATTTCACGACTCAACAACTGTCGCAAACAAATATATTACCGTAGATGAGATTCTACGTGAGCAACGCTCCAAATGGAAAATTACAATATTCATTCCGATGGTTTTCCGATTCGATTGCTTGATTGACACATTATTCTACGTTAGAATGCGTTCCGCTGCTCTTTTGTTAGCCCATTCGACTGTTTCGAGTGGCGTATCGAGAGATAACTAGATGGAAAATGTGAGAACGGAACGGTGGGAAATCGGAACGATTATATATTGTTCACAGCCTCTGAATTTGGAAATGGTGTTGCTGGAATTATGGTGCCATTCTGCGAATGAAGACTGACAACATTCTTCTTCTTTTTTGGCCTTTCTCACCTGGTAGGAAATATACTATTATTGGGTTCATTTCTTCTTTACCTATGGAATTTTTCTAGATCGAAGTTGCAGCTACATTTTGAAATGGGTCCAAAATGAATCTGTTGTTATCTCACGTGAAAATCGCTTGTACGTATTATTGATTTTCGCAAAAACTCCTTTTTGTGTGATTCAACATGTGGCCAGTCATACGTCGCCAAACATCATACACCGTTGCATAGTTATACAGGGAGCTTCTCATTTATAATGTGATATTCAAGGATGTTAAGTACTTGAATGTCAAGGATAATAATAATAATAATCTTTATTTCAAATAGGCATCCTAATATACAAAAACATTTTTGAACTTGGATGGACAAAGTCACAGTCCAACTTCATAGCAATAAATTATGTTTGCTCGGAATTATCCAAACATTCAATGAATAGAAAAAAATAATAATAATTACAAACAATAGATATACAGGGTGTCCCTGGACTTCCTCTTTTCCTCTCGGGAATGTATAGATGGGGTCAAAATATCACCAGTACTTCATATAACTTTTTTTCCTAAAAGTCTTCGTAACCAAGTTACGGGCCCTCGAAGTTACAAAATGAAAAATGTTTTTCTTTGATAACTTTTCAAGTGAATATTCAAAATCATCCAAATTTTGGTAATTGACTAAACAAATGAATTCCTTCGATGAGCTTTCATGCAGGAGTCAGTTGTTTTGCTACAAAGTCAGGAACGGACTACCCCCGATGGTCCACACCCCAAAACTTTGAAATGACAGATATTTTTCAATATTTTTCAACAAAATAAGGTTACTTGGACAATTTTATGAATAAAAGTACTCGTGTGGAAAGTCGCTCGGAGCAACGAGTCTTGATAAAAATGTAGTTTTACTCGACGACATCAAACCCGCTCGTCCACCATTATTTGAAATGAATAATTATCAAAGCAGAAATAATAATGATAACGTTAATTCAACAACATTTATAACAGGAATAATACAAAGTATGCTAAAATAAGTCGTAAACAAAAAGTACAGTACCTATATGGAAGTTTAATTCACAATTGTGAAAGCAGATATTTTTTCAAAAGAAATATCAAGTTCTGTAGATTCGTGGTGTTTTTAAACTAACAAGCTACTCTACTATGAAATATCGAATTCATTCCATATTTTGTATGTAATACGTGTGGAATAATCACGTTTCGTGTTGATCAGTTATCTGAATCTCGTGAAACTCAACATTTGAATGTTTCAAATTCTTCTTCACAGCTAAACTGTTGAGGAGTTTCACTGATAATTATTATTTCATGGGAGAAATTCTTCAACACGAATCTAAATTCAGCTGAAAAAACGCACATCGGAAAAAATATTTACCTCTACTAATGAAAAGCAAACGAATGAACTACAAAAACGGCTGCACATGATCAGGTGAAAAATATCCAGGGAATAATTATGTTCAATTTCTTTCACAGATGTTGACAAAAAAACCTTTTAGAAAGTTTTGATGAAAAATGAGAAACTGGAATGCGATTTTGTTTTGTTGAGTGGTGCGTTGTCATATGACTATCATTGTATTGTCAATATTCTATAGGATAATTTGAATTTTTTTGATATGGCCGAACAGTTTACATTCAATGAATATGCAGATATGCATGTATTTTATGGACGAGCATTTTGTAATGCTGCAGAAGCTCGTCGTCTGTATTCCGAGCATTTTCCCAATCGAACGGTACCGTCAAGAGAAACATTCGAGCGTGTCGATCGCAGCTTGAGGGAGACAGGTATGTAATAATTGATAATTAATTTGAGCACGTTGTTTTATTTCGATATTATTGTAGGTACAGTTTTGCCAAAACGAGGTGGTGAGGGCGCTCCTAGGACTGTACGTACCGTTGTATTGGAGGAAAATATTTTGGAAGCCGTCGCTGATGATCCTTCAATGAGCATCAGAAATCTATCAGAACAGTTCCATACATCCAAGTCCACTATTCATAGAATAATTAGGGAACAACTGCTCCACCCATTTCACATCCAGAAGGTACATGCCATGACACCTCAAGATTTTCCAGCACGACTGGAATATGCCAATTGGTTCATGGATAGGCAAAGAGAGGATATGACTTGTATTAATCGAGTTTTATTCACTGATGAAGCAGGTTTCAGTAGAGATGGAGTTATCAACTCTCATAATCTCCATATATGGGCCGAAGAAAATCCCCATGGGATATTGCAAACCAAACACCAACGGAAATTCAACGTGAATGTTTGGGCTGGTATCATAGGAAACCATCTTATAGGACCATTCGTTCTACAGGACCAATTGAATGGAGAACGTTATTTGGAGTTCATTCAGAACGATTTGAATGGACTTTTGGAACATGTTCCATTGCAAACCCGAAGAGATATGTGGTTTATGCATGATGGCGCTCCTCCTCATTTTAGTTTGATTGTGCGTGACCATCTGAACCATATTTCCACAATAGATGGATTGGTAGAGGTGGGCCATATTCATGGCCATCGCGGTCTCCGGATTTAAATCCATTGGATTCCTTTCTGTGGGGGCATCTAAAAAGCCTTGTTTACGCTACACCTATTCACACAAGAGATGCATTGTTGAATAGAATAACATTACATTGTGAAGCCATACGAAACGACCCTGGAATGCTATTTCAAGTACAGAGAGGGTGTCTTCGCCGACTAAGAAAATGTATAGAGAGAGAAGGTGGTCATATCGAGCAGTTTCTGTAGCGGATTTTTTCTTTCTGTTTGCTCTTGAGGCTCTTGAGTTTCGTTAGTTGAACGTGTTTGCATTATAAAAATTCGTTATGAACATTTTACCTATCATTTCCATTTTCCTTAAAAACTAATATTTTCGAATAATGGTAGACATCTCAGGATAAATGTTGTTGAATTAACGTTATCATTATTATTTCTGCTTTGATAATTATTCATTTCAAATAATGGTGGACGAGCGGGTTTGATGTCGTCGAGTAAAACTACATTTTTATCAAGACTCGTTGCTCCGATCGACTTTCCACACGAGTACTTTTATTCATAAAATTGTCCAAGTAACCTTATTTTGTTAAAAAATATTGGAAAATATCTGTCATTTCAAAGTTTTGGGGTGTGGACCATCGGGGGTAGTCCGTTCCTGACTTTGTAGCAAAACAACTGACTCCTGCATGAAAGCTCATCGAAGGAATTCATTTGTTTAGTCAATTACCAAAATTTGGATGATTTTGAATATTCACTTGAAAAGTTATCAAAGAAAAACATTTTTCATTTTGTAACTTCGAGGGCCCGTAACTTGGTAACGAAGGATTTTAGGAAAAAAAGTTATATGAAGTACTGGTGATATTTTCACCCCATCTATACATTCCCGAAAGGAAAAGAGGAAGTCCAGGGACACCCTGTATATGATATTATAATGTCACTGTTAATGTTGATGTTGTATCTTCAAATGACTAATAAGTTCTTTTTTGAATGTCATAATTCACTTTGTTTTATCTGAAGCGGGAGGTTATTGTAGTCCAATAATAGTCCTTTATAGAATAAGGAGTTCATGGATCGTGTGTAGTTCAAGCGTGGTACATATAAATAAGTACTTTCCCTAGTGGGGTAATTATGAATTTGGTGATGGAAAACAATGAATTGATCAAAATATGAGGGTGCTTTACCGGACAGTATTTTGAAGATGAATAACATGGTAAGATAGAACAGACGGTCTTTCACAGACAGCCAATCCAAAACTTCCAACATTGTTGTAGTAGGCGTATATCTGTTACATCTTAAAATTAGGCGCATGCCTCTATCCTGTAATTTTTGCAATGCAGTTATGTTATGCATGATGTTATTCACTATTCCATTTTGGAGCAAACTGTATATTATCATATGTTCTGGATGCCATAACTACTGAACTACATATTGTTGAAGCTTCAGTCACACATTCTTTCAGCTTTTTTCTGCTGTACAACATAATTTTATATTTTCTTCAGTGACGTCCCTACTGAATTTGCACAGAATAATTCAAAAAAAATCTGATACCTACCCTATTGAATTTTTTTGGAATCATTTTTGAAATCCATCTTTCTCTCAGCGAATTCAGTAACTTGATTTTTCTTGTTTGGCTATGGTTTTAAAGTTGCTTGGTTTTCAACTAAGTATATCTCACGAAATTAAATGTTCTGACGTCACTCAAATTTTTTTGCAATACGTTTTCTTCATCAATTTCCATGAGACAATTTCACTACTCGACAGTGACGATGAATGCGAGACTGACTTGAAAATTGAAGTTCATAGAATATACCCATCAACCAGCTGTCAAAAAAAGAAATAAACTACCCTCAAGTACCAATATATTTTTGGTGCGAAATTTTTCTTAATTATCAAAGTGATCTAAAACTGAATCTCTATATATTGACAGCTTCCACAGAAATTTACAAAATTGCACTGGACCTGTCTAAGATAGTTTTTTAAGCACATTAGGTAAAAAATATACATTTGTAGCGGGTCATAGGAACATAAGATATATGCAATATACAAATAGGTGAATATCTATTCATTCATATTTCACATTCTAAAGCTGATACGGGTCACACAGAAACAGAGGATACCAATTCAAATTGAATTTAAATATCGAGAATAATAAACATGAGCCAAACATATGATTTGGTGGATACTCGTCAATATTATAGAATATAGAAACAATTGGTTGTTAGTGCTTTTTTGGTACGGATTCTGAAGTTAGCCATTTGTAAGTCTATGAATAGAGATGGTAATTTGTTATATTACTCAATGTTAAGTGATTTGTTTGCAGATTCACATGACTTGAATCTAGGTGTTCTTATGAAATTGAAGCCTCGTGTGCTCGTGAAACTGAGAATTAGTTAGGAGTAAATGCTTGTTTTCATGTATTTCATTGAATATTGGAAAATAAACAAACATGTACAAGCTCATTGAAAATTGGGGATTCTTTGCTGACAGACTCGCTCACTTTGTTGAAGCTTCGTAGAGATTTCACGAACGTTCCATATTCCTCAGAATAGTGTAGTTTCAATAATAATCGTTTCGAATCAGTAGAGAAAAAATGTAATAAAAAGATTTATATTGAGTATTACTTATACGAATTTTTGCGTCAAATTTGAGATATCTAGAACACCATATGACAAAATCGTTCCTTTTCAGTTAAACGAAATCTAACATAATACTACACACCTTATGCGTATCAGTGAACGTACATATATAATACCCGCCTCGATGATAAGTCACCCAATCCATTCGGAAATAGACAATATTAAACAGGAAACAAACGATGAGGATTTCCGGAATTCCACTTTCGTTATTCCCGTACCTTTTCTCTTTCCGGAACGAATATTCCTCCGTAGTGCGTGGGTAATCATTTGTTGCCGAGAACACAAATCTTCAACTTTATTGCGAGACATTTCTTTCTTCCGGTGAAGGAGTGAAGTCGATCACAAATTATCTCTGAGACGGAAAAATCCGAAAATCGGTGGGATTTTTTCTTGATTTGCAGGATGTGTTCTTGTTTTGTAGCATATAGCGTCCCAACCAGCGAAATTGTTTCATAATTTCATGGTGCACAGTTTTATATTTTTTGTATTTCATAATCACCAGCCAACTCAATACTTTTGAATGTTTAGATTTATTCACAGGGAAAAAAACTTTGGATGGAAATCATAAACCAATGTCTTCCAAATGTAAAGAACGACGGAAGTGCATACAATTTGTATGGTTCCATAAGTTCCCCAAGATTCTGGTGATCCATTTCAAACGATTGCCTTCAACGGAAAAGTTCAGGCAGAAACTGAATGTTACAGTGAATTTGAGTAGCTTTTCGACTCGGAATGAAGCCCCTCACTATAATTGAAATCCATATAAAGTGGCGAGGCGTATTTTTTCCATGAACAGTAAGGAACTTGATACTTGTGTTGTTATCGATTCTATAACTTTCTTGATTTCACATTTTTTCCACACTTCAGTTTATTATTGAATATTTTATTCATTATATAATATATTTATTATATACCCTTGAATTGTTTTTATTTTCATTAAACATTCGTAACATAATCATACAAAATCTCATCTCTCTTCTCTCTTCTCTTTCGAGTTCATTTTGTGACTGCTTCATGTAGCTTCAATGCAATTATTCTATTGGAAAGCTTTCGAACAGAATTCTGTTCTATTGCCATATTGCCACTAATGATAATTTCCCAACTATTCTATAGTATTGTATATTCACTACAAAACGAAAACAATGAAAATACTGTTATAAAATCGAATGCATTCCACTATTAACAAAACACTTTGAACTCTCCCACAGAACCTAGTGGTCCAATTTTTTTCCTGCTAAAAACAGGAAATGGATCTCCTTTTTTTGAAATTATTCAATATTTGGTGGAGTCGAAGATTCTATAATTTGGCGGAGGGTCTGGTATCAAATGTAATATTTTTTCTGGACTAAAATATTGGTCAGTAACAGGAAGGTTATTCGCAAATTTCCTTTTTGAAACTGTGAGAAACATATCTTTCTGTCTGAAAATTCACCAAATGTGTACCAATCGATGGATATATGAGCAATAATAGTTTTCCATTCGAATTTTCAGGTAAAGTCGGGTGTTGATGGAATACATTTACCAAAAGCCTCATTTTTGCTGAAGGCTGAAAAATCATTATGATTCTACATTTCTCTAACAATCCAAGATGGACATGACTTGATGGAAAATTTCGAAAAAATTCATAACATATCGGCCCCCACATACACGAAAAAAAGCTGGAATATGCGACCTAAAGGCGATTCAGCGTGATGATCTCACTTTTGTGTGTGTGTTTAAATTTTTCACTCGATGCGCTCTGCTGAGACATAAAAGAGCCATCTGTCCAGTAAAATTGTGAATTGAATGGTAGATAACTTCACTTACATTGAACCTTGAGTTCGAAAGGCGAGCTGTACGTTTCCCCTTCGATGTTGATGGCCGAACAAGCATACTGTCCTGCCAAGTCCTGTCTTACACTTTTCAAAGTGAGTGTCTCACCTTCTGGAAGAATACCCGCTGTCTCGTTGTATGGAATTAGATGACTCTGAAAAAATGAAGAGATGTTGATGACTTGAGGAACTGGTTTTGAGTTTCGTCTTTGCTTGATCGTTGAAGTTAAGAAGAAAATGTCAGGAATCAGTTTCCCAAAACATTTTGATCTAGATAACAATAATCGTGTTTCTGAATATTGATGACATCATCGATAATAGGAGAAGTGAGAGAGGGATATGTGAAGGTTGGAAGAGGATAAAATCAAGAAATATGGTTTGGTGTATTTTCAAGAGACCTATATTTTTGGAGGATTTTGTTTTTGAAGTTCTGCTCCACCGAGTATTAAAAAATATTCAATCATCGAATTATTATTCGAGAAGGCAGGAACATTACTGAAATTTTTTCATGACAAAATTGAACCTCAAACTGAGTGTTTGCCAAAAATGGCGACAGTTAGTTGGTAAATTTTGGACATTCATTCTACATTTGAGACAACCCCCGCTCAGTCAAGCCACGACCCATACCTGCTTCACCGTAATCAAGATGCATATATTCTTGGTGAAATGACTTCTATACCAGTACAATGTTAATGTTTCCGTCAAAAACGTTAGACCTTCGGCTCACTTGATGACGACATCCAGGGAAATTCACATTCTTGATATTTCTTTACAGATGGCGTCAAGCGGCAACTCTAGACACCTGACATTATGGAGTCAGACGCAAGTATGTCGGACCAAGAGTGGTTTCCAGGTATTGGGGAGTCTTTGAGAATCGTTGCGTTTATTGAGCCAGTTGGGACGTTTTTCGATTTCAATAGCTTCACGGGTAATTCTGGTTTGGAGGGTTTTGGCTGTGGCAACGGTTTTGGTGTTTTTGAAATCTGTTTTGTGGCCTGTTTCTAAATGATGTTGAAATAATGCTGAGTTTGTGTCAGAATTACGGACTGCTAGTTCGTGTTTATATTCATGGTGTTACTGATAAAATAAGTCGAATTCTGACACGACATGACATCAAAACCATTTTCACAGCTAACAACAACCAAATATCCACCTACTTTCGAACACCCAAAGACACAATCCCCAATGAAAGCCAAGGAATATATGAAATACCATGCTCTAACTGTCCCAGAACATACATCGGCCAGACCAACCGACGAGTGTCCTGTAGAGCATATGAACACGAACTAGCAGTCCGTAATTCTGACACAAACTCAGCCTTATTCCAACATCATTTAGAAACAGGCCACAAAATAGATTTCAAAAACACCAAAACCGTTGCCACTGAAGGATGAAGATACACGAGTTCTGTCAAAAATTGCATGATTTTTCACCTAAGACTCCGCTATATTTTTGACGTTTGTCTGTTTCTGTTTAGACGTAAATACAGATATACATATATCACAGATAGATGTGATTGCTTTTCATTCTCGACATATGTTATGAGAAATTAATATCGAAATTCATAGAAATTCTCTCTTTTCGGTGCTGAATGTTTTAAGATAATTTTATGAGATTCTTCGAAATATTGGTGTCGACGTGAGAGGTAATGGAGTTGGACTACATGGAAAAAATACACATATACATATAGATAATTTTCGAATTCTGTGACTCGTTCAATCTATTTTGTATCAGTAAAAGGATTCAATGAATTTAATTGAATTATATTGCTCAATTCTGAGTAAATTGGACTTCCCATAGTTCAGATCAACCTGAGTATTTTCAATTCATTAGGAAGAGTGCTGTTGTGCAGGCTATGATGACGCTATGAAAACACTCTCTCGAAAGAACTTTCATTCAAAAGATTCAAATTTTTTTTCTTGCATCCTTTTACTGGGCATGTAACAACAATTGTCACTAATACTGGAACTTGGAAATGCAATCAGCAAATAACACAAACATAACTTCTACCATAGTAAAAACTTAAAAAGATGAACTTTGCTTTTATCTCGCCTTATATTGACCAGTTGAACTTGATAACATGTGTACTGAATGTTTTGTACTAACCATCGAAACTTGATATAGATGATTGATTATTTCGTCCACAAATAATACAACAGTGTTCGATTTCCATTATGAAACACTATTTATAACAACACTTAAATTGATTACTAAATGAACGGAAATCAACTGATAATTGAAAGCGGCATATAAACGACAAATTACTAAGGAATCTATGGTTTGAACTGGAAACTACCAATAGCTGGTTGAAGGGAACAGTAACGTTATGGAAAACTTCGAGCAAAATTCGAATAAATCGGAATGCAATTGTCAAAAGATGACAGAACTCGATTCTTGCACCAACTACTGGAAATCGGAGTGAATTTCGTGGATATTGTTGTGATGAATTGGCCTCCTTGTAGCGCCAACTCTGGTTGATGTTGAATTGTATCTTTTCAAGATCTCTTCGCTTTGAAGTATTGCATGTATACGTATTGAATTGTGAATTGATTTTAGGAAATAAAAATGCTATATTTTGTCTTTGCAAAAAAAAAAATTCTTCTCTTTATTTTTTCATTGCCATGGTGAAAAAAAATGAATTGTTTTTCAACATGATTGGGAAATGAATTATGAGACAGGATGATCAAATTTGATTACAACATTGCAACTTCGAATATGAAATCAAATACTATTATAATCAACAGATATGATTGATCGTGTCCAGAGTTTTTGACGAAACAATATCGAATCGGAGTTTTCACCAGGAATATATGCATCTTGACCGAAACGTATGGCGTAAAATAATTGCTCTATGTACTTCAAAAAAGGTCTTCATCTAATCCATGAATCGAATTTTGAGCACTCTGTAACGCGGAGAGTCCTTTTCTGAGTGGGTATTTCTCCGAATTGTCAGGCTCCGGCAAGAAGTATCACGTCGTCGGTACTCCTTATTTTTCTTTTCACTCCAAGAAACACATTCCGAGATAAAATGTCGTCTGGAGGCATGAATACATTTTTGTATACACACTCACTTGAGAATGAAAAGTTCCTTCCAAACACGTAGTTATCTTGTAAGTCGCGCAATTCAGGAAACGGAACCTCGTTCCATATCGATTTGGGAGGCAGCTGTTATATACTCATTTTCTGTGATTTACAGGGTGTGCCTAGTTGGAATTTTTTGGGCTTGAGGGCCGTGTCCTGGAATTTTGATTTCCGGGAGCTTTCGGCTGCATCTGAGGCAGCCATCTTCAGCGGCGTGGTGTTAGTTGAACTCCATCCTGTGAGTCTACTATTACTAATGGCTACTAATTAGGCATCCTCATAGACTTGCGATGTATTAATACCGACCTACATCCTTTCATTATATTTAATTTCATCTGACTACGTTGTATCCATGAATATTTGTAGCAAGTCATGCAGATTATATCGTGATTATTATTTTAAACCATTACATAATTGATTGATATATTTACACAAAGGCGCATTCATACAATCGAATTCCAAAGAGAAGCTGACGGTAGATGATACATAAATATGAAATTTACATATTTGAATATCCGTCAAACGAGTAAAAACTGTGTAGCATCAATACATTTTCAATTGAATCATTTTATGAACAATAGTTTTTCCAAGACTTTAATTGAATGTGTGCATTCGAAAATTTGCTTCTGAATTCGGTGATAGTAGTATGAGGATTCGAAGATATTTGTGAAGTAGTGTAATCAACTGTTTTTGATAGCGGTGATAGTAACATCAAACTCCCATTTATCCAGTGGCGTAGCTGTAATAGTCAGAAGTATGACGCAAAATAAATGTTTCTGCTGCAATAAACTTTTTGATCAGCATTTATTACTCACATGTTGCATATGTCAGAAAAATTATTATTATTCATGTAAAGGACTGACATCCTCAGAAACTCGTCTCATTAACGGCAAGAAATCAGTTACTTGGACCTGTGAAGATTGCGAAGGGTTAGGTAACGATATGATCTCGCTTAAAGCAGCCATCGTTGCATTACAAAATGATGTCAGAAGACTGACATCTGCAGCGCAGAACGGCTCGTCGCCTAAAATAGACTTCGAAGAGATTGTGCAAGAACTAGCTGAAAGGCAAGACCGCGAAAGAAATATAATGATATTCGGTTTGGAGGAACAAAAACAAGCAACTAAGGAAGAACGTGTAAGTGCAGAGGAAGCGGATGCCCTGAAAATATTAACATTTCCTTCTCCTGAATTGAGATCGATCACAAATATCAGACGAATGGGAAAATATGATGAGAATAAATCACGTCCCAGACCACTCAAAGTGACCCTGGGAGATGGTGAACAGGTTCTTAAAATACTCAAAAAATCTTGCAGTTTAAAAAGTTCTGACTTCAGAAACATCTCAGTATCCTCGTATCAGACTCGTAGGCAAATGGAATACTATAAAAAGGTGAAAGGCGAGTTAGAAGAACGTCGTAAAAAAGGAGAAACAAATTTAAAAATCAAACATATTAATGGAATACCTAAAATTGTGAATTTTCAGTCAGTACACCCAATAATAAAAAACTAACTTGTTATTATCAAAATGTGGATGGCTTGAATACTAAAACGTCCTTATTTTCGAAATCAGTATTAGCGAGAAACGAATTGGATATAATCTCGATCAGTGAAACATGGCTCTCTGAAAGAGTATTCAGTGCAGAACTATTCACGTCAAACTACAATGTATTCAGATGGGACAGAAATTTCTCTGCAGTTTATGCAACCAAAGGAGGGGGAGTTTTTTTAGCCATCAAGAACAGTCTTCACTTTGAACCGATGGATCTTAGCAGGGTTGTTACATCTACGCCTAACATTGATGTAGTTGGTGGTAAATTAATTTTTACCTCTTGTGTTATATATATATTTGTTGTATATATCCCCCCTTCCACAAACACTAATGAATTTGAGACCTTCATTGATAATGTACTACTGTTGAATTTCTCACACGACAAACATGTGATAGTACTAGGTGATTTTAACGTTCCATTGCTCGATATCAATGACAGGGACTGTAAATGTGAAATTTTGAAAATCTTCATGGAGGGGCTCGATCTTAAGCAGATAAACAAGATAAAAAATTGTAACAATAGAATTCTAGATCTGATACTAACAAATATCAATTGTGAACTGGAGCGAGATCTTGAACCCCTTGTCAGTGAGGATCGTCACCATCCTTCATTAAAATTAACATTTCCTGTATCAACTCAGCATATTCCGAATTTCAAAAGCCATTTTAATAATCGTACGTACAACTTTCGAAAAGCCAATTTTCCGCTTATGTACCAACTTGTTTCCGAAATATCATGGAATAATGTGTTAGAGTGTTCTAATGTCAATAATGCTGTTGATGAATTAGAACACAACTTATTGAACATTTTCGAGAAATCTGTACCTTACAAAATCATTAATACCCGTAGGTACCCACCATGGTTCACAGGCCATACGATTAGAATGATAAAACAGAAAGAATCTGCCCATAAAAACTACAAGAGATATAAAACAAATTTTTATCTGTCACAATTCCATTATTTCAGATCCGAGGTTAAGAGAAGTATGGACAGAGATTATCTCAAATTCATTTCCGATGCAGAGAATAATATGAACAGTGACCCGAACCAGTTTTGTAATTTCATTCGCAATAAAAAGGGAATCAGTAGAATCCCTGGTGTAATGAGGGATGGTGACTGTATTTTCACGGAGGCACAGGATATTGTGGATGCTTTTGGGAAGTATTTCTCCAATGTTTACACCTTGCCTGATTCTAATCTAGCTCAGAGTTTACCGCAAAAATATGCCAATATGCCTACCATCAATTTCGAAAAAATTACGAAATGTGATGTTATTAGGTCAGCAAAAAAATTGAAAAATAAATTAATTGTAGGTCCGGATCAGATACCAAGTTTCTTAGTCAAAGATTGCATAATTCCATTGTCACAACCTTTATTATATATCTTTAATTTAATAATTGAAACAAATATATTTCCTGATGCGTGGAAACTTGCCAGAGTCTCTCCAATATTGAAAAAGGGGGATACGACACAGTTAAAAAATTATAGACCTATTTCTGTACTCTGTAACTTTGCGAAACTTTTCGAGATGATTCTCTATGCAGTCATATTTAATGCTACCAAGGGATTATTATCCACTGATCAGCACGGTTTTATTGATAAGAAGTCATGTGTTACGAATCTCTCTTGTATAAATCAGTTTATCTGTGAGATTTTGGATCAAAGAGGTCAAGTAGATGTAGTCTATATGGACATGCAAAAAGCTTTTGATAGAATCGACTTGAAAATTTTGTTGCGAAAGCTTTGCTTTTTCGGATTTTCTCAGAAATTATTATTACTGTTCGAGTCATATCTCTTCGATAGAAAACAATATGTTGAATACCAAGACTGTCGATCTGTCACCATAACACCAACATCGGGAGTGCCACAGGGCTCCAACCTTGGTCCTCTTTTATTTTTATTGTTCATTAATGACCCTACCCTAGATTTGCAATGTTCTGAGCTATTGTATGCAGATGACCTAAAAATTTATGAAAGTATTTTTTCAGTGAGTGACTCCAATTCATTACAAAAAAGATATCAACACAGTGTCTGCGTGGTGTACTTTGACCATCTCGAATTGAACATTGAAAAATGTTCCGTTGTTTCCTTCACGAAGAAAAAAGAGACCTTGATGTTTCCATACAATATCAATAATATTGTCATCAATCGTTTGAAAGAAATACGCGACCTCGGCATATTCTTTGACCAGAAAATGTCATTCAATTCCCATATTCAGAACACTACGTCTTCAGCTAATAAAATGCTGGGTTTTGTGTTGAGAAATGGTCGAGAATTTTCAGATAAGTCTGTTCTCATATTGTTGTTTAACTGTTATGTACGCAGTAAATTGGAATATGGAGTATTGATATGGTATCCCCAATATTCAACACAAATAAATATCATAGAGCGTGTTCAGAGAAAATTCTTGAAATATATATATTATAAAAAGCATGGCATATACCCAGAACGTAACATTGACTACTCAGTATTACTCAATGAAACCAACTCCATCTCATTGAACACAAGGCGCATTATTTTGACGATAAAATTCCTCTATAACTTACTGCATAATAATATCAGCTGTGAGTTTCTTGTGGCAAAAATTCCATTTAATGTACCACGATTAAATAGTAGGCATGCATGTACATTTTATTGCGATTATGCTAGAACAGATATGATGAAAAGAGCACCAATATCAATCATTTGTAACAACCTCAACCTGATTTGTAGTTCATGTGATATTAATTTAACATCTTGGTCTGATATTCTAGATTGCATTACGACTCTTACGTTCAACTTGTAATAATTATAATATATTTTTTTTCCATAACATACCTCATTTTGTTTTTGTTTTCGATTAGTTATCAGTTAATTGTAATAATTATATAAATATTGTACATTTCCTGTTATTGGGTGTACTCACCTGTTGGAAATAAAGAACTATCTATCTATCTAATACGTTGAGGCCAGTCCCAAACTACCTAAACAGTAGGTTTTGGCTGACACTTGTAACATCGGCCAGAGCAGACGAGGTATTAGATAGAATCCGTTTCAAGGAGAATTTTGCACACATAAAAGGAAGAGTAGCAAAACACAGTGTCGTCCAACACGCTCTCGACAATGACCAAAAAATTGGTGGAAGCAATTTGAAACTGATTGAGCATGTGCATGACACAAGGCAACTCGATGCATGTGAGAGTCTAGAAAAAGGAAAAACAGCATAAATGGTTACAGGGGACGTATCCCTTTCAGTCCGCTTCTTAATCTACTCTTGAGAAACCATCCAGAATAATCAGTAATAACAGACGAAATCCATATCGGACCAAACCCTCAGCCTGCAGATTTAGTATCAATTTTTTTCTGTTGAAGATGCTAACCTTGTTAGCGAAACGCACGTCGAGTGCAAAAAAATATAAATTTGGTTCTTGGGTTCCCAACCTGCCATGATCTGGAAAAATAGGAATTAATATTGGAATCTATACAAGTGTAGATTCCAATATTCATTTATATTTTTCCAGATTGTGGTAGGTCAAGAACCCTAAAAAAGCTACAAGGAAGAATCCGTTTCACCACAAAATTGTAACTATCGGTAGGGTTTGTAATTGTTGTTTCATTTTTAATTGCTCTTCTAGGTACCCACAATACTCACTCAATATTTTCTTTCTAACACTGTACCTCTATTTCAACCTATCTGTATCAATTTATGTTTACAGAATAGACAACTTTACAATTTACAATCCCTCCGCTCTATTACTAGTGTGGTAATTGCTGAAAAGGTATCATTTTTGTTAATGGCAGCGTGTCACCAGACGTAGATTTCTCGACGTCAAATTTTGGATGTTAGGGCAATTTCCGAAAGGAACATGAATTCGGCCCTTTGCACGAAGAAAGGGTCTTTAGTGAGAAACCTAATAACTTTAAGCAATATATTAGCAACGAAATAAAAATAGGAACTTACAAAATAGATTAGGAAAAAAAATATATAACAAAAGAAATATGCATTGAAAACAATGCAACAAAAAAAATGACATTTACCGTACTATTTACTTTAATCAAAAATATTGAAAAATTAACTGAGACCGGCAATGGTCTTCTCTATAAATAAGAATAATGAAAAATTCCACAAACAGAAAAATGTGTACTCAGAACGCAAAAATCTGATGTACTTCTATCTATAAATTCCTCTTAATCTACCCTACTGGCAAAATGTATATTAAAGGCCGCCCTATGGCCCATCTCAATAACTACTCGATGTCAGAGAGAGTCAGAAAGATTTCTCACTTGAGATTCAAACAACAGATATAAAATTAATAATGGCTTCCTCTTCCCAACAGTGAATAAAATGGTTATTTACGTTAACACACATCAAAATTGACATACCAAGTTTTCTGTCTATCTTGCTTGGCTGTTTCCATTCCATTCCATAGATGTTTTTTTGTATTCCAAGATATGGCACTTTGCACACGAATCAATTTAACATTATTTATTTTTCCCAAATTTTCCGACCGTTATTCGATTTTCGTAATGAGACGCGCCCCCATAATTTTGGTAGGGGACAACCCACGAAAGGCAGTCCCCTCGCGTTCGCGAGTTTGTTTCTTCACCGCGTCTCCAGATCAACTCACTAAGAGCGACCTTTTCTCGTCCACTCTCATTTTTGCATATTTCGCAAAAATCGCAAACGCTGGATGAATGTAAGTAACCATTCGTCGGACTGATCCCACGCGAAGGCGATGTTTTGTCTATCAAGAGGCTTACACATTTACATTTCATATCTCGTCTAGACTGAAACAAAAGACTTCTTTCATTGGGTGTTTCGTGAGAGGAATTCTCAAATGAATTTTGATACATTGTATATGAAGTTCTCATATACAGGGTGCGAATACTTATATTGAGTTCACTTAAATGCTCAGCATTACAAAATAATGACAATCAAACAGTAATCAGTTTGGTGTTTAGACAATAGATCTCTAGAAGAAGTTTCAATTCATTGGGATAAGAATTCATTCTAACACCCAGACAAGAGTGTTTCTGGCTTGAAGTAAAAATACCGTGAACTCATCAGTGGACATATGAATACAGAACTTTCTTTCTTTCCATACACCTCGATTGTTTCGTCATAATGGGGTGACATCTACACAACCTAAATTCAACAAACCATCCATCACATCCCTCAAGCAGGAGAACAAACTTCATTTCAGTACAACTTCATTTCACTAATGATCGAACAAATATTTATGCATGAATAAGCTCATGACTGAATTGGTCTTTTCTATCCAATTCCCACTAAACATTCCTTTTACGAAAATCGTTAAGGCTGAAACTTCTTTTATTGAACGTAATTCCAAACGACGGATGATATTTTCGCGAGTGAAACGTCAACTATCGAGAATAATTGCAAATGCGATATTTAGCTTCGGTTATGTTTATTTTATGAATACTTCTGTGCATCATCTTGAATACCAACACTGATAAACGCGCAGTAAGATAAAACGGCGCTTTAAGTGCATAATAAAATGGAGCGGAGAAACGTGCATTTTACTCATATACATAGGGTACTAATCTATCGACACGTTTATACGAATTTGAGCAATACAGAAGCAGCATAATGTTAGTTCGCAGCGTACTGACTGAAATATCAAAGGACTATGATGTGTATCCACTATTGAGGAGTCACTGATACCAAATACCTTGGATAATTCGTGTTAGATTTGTAGTAATGCGGATCTATTTTCGAACGTATGGGATGACATCGAGCGATATGAAATAGATTTGTTGACCTTTGACATGACATCAATATCGCATGGAATCCAAGTCGAGAATACAACCCCTGGAGTACACCAAATACCATGTTGTTTAAGCTCCATCTACATTGGTACCACAAGAAGGAGAATTCAAACACGATTGTCAGAACACAATGGGACTTGCCGCTTTGGTCAAACACATGAATAGGAAATAGGAAATATGCGTAAAATTTGAATTTGTCTCGAATAATATTTTCACGAGTCTTCATTATCGTCACATTATAATAAGAAGTTCATATTTTATTTATTTCTTATTAAAACGCATCAAATTTTTTATAGTAGTGGAGTGATATTGAGGGAAATTCAAACTCACAAAACATGTCACCATTGGTACCTATGTCACGTCAGAGGACACAAAATTATACCATATTCTGCATCAAATCTTGATTTTACGTGAGCAGAGAGCGAAAGAGTGAAGGCTGCAAGGAAATTATTATGTTATATGATATATTCTATTTAATGAACGTAAAAATTCAGTATCACTACTTTTGTTCCGGTTTGTAGGCCGTCGTTTGCAGATATTTCTATAATAAATGCACACAGCAGGTTATAATTACCAAAACCAAACGTATACATGATAACTTGCAATTGACATTGCATCAAAATTCCTATTTCACGTCTATGTCAAAATAATGTATACATAATATTTGATTATCAAGGTTCACTCAGGTATGAAAAGTTTCTCAGCTTTTTGTGAATATCAGATAGATATGAATTTATTTAATGATATAATTTCTTATCATCTCACATCTTATCGAATGTATTTCTGAAGATGTTCCTGCACTTCATTACCATAGAACAGTTAAAAGGTTTTTCGTTCCTTCCATGAACTGTATTGCAATTAAAATTGAAAATCTTCAGGTAAACAAACACGGAACACGTCATTTGACATCATCCGAAGCGCTCATCGCTATAAATGGCGGAGTTTGAACGGCTCATATATACAGGGTGTCCAAAACTCAATGGCCTATTAGACATTTCTAGAAAACGGGACATTGGATTATTTAGAAATTTTGAATTCTTAGGTAATTAGTTCTGTTCTATCGATCTAAAATATTTTCAGCGCTGCGACGTTGCCGCTTATATTGAAAAGTAGCAACAACTTTGATATTTTGAATGGGACACCCTATATATTATTGCATTTCTCGTTTAGTTATTGCTTTCCGATTATTTTTGTATGATACTTTCCTATACCTATCTTCAGTGGTTTTCGAGAAATTCATTGATTTCCTTATTTTTTGTGCGAAACGTAGCTTTAATCAAATGCTTATTACTGTGGTATTTCGATTCGAAGACAGCTGAAATTTTGAATGTAGTTTGACAATGCCCTGTGTATTAGTTGTGTCTAAGGAAATTTTTTCACCATTATACAGGGTAGTTCAAAATTTGTGATCTTACCGATACATACAAAAGTGGTGAAAAGTGCATTTTTCAAATGGAACATCCTGTATATTATCGAAAATCCTGTAAGACAATTGAAGTTCCTTTCTAATAGACCATTGAGTTTGGGACACCCTGTATTCAATGGTTCACATTTCATTTTGAACAATAAAATGAATATTTTCATGCCTATTTATATTTTTTTTGCGTTATAAATTTGTGATGATGAAGTGATCATATGGTTCAACCCCCGTATCTAGATAGAGTCTTCATGACTGCCGTTCTGTCTTCAGTTGACAAAACTCATTAAACAAACATCACTCTCTCAAACAGAGCAGGCCGAGGAGATAATGCCAAGGAGACAGCTCCAAGCACAGAACACATAACTCTTATTTGTTTCGTAACGTGTACACACTTGGGAAATTCGTAATTTCTTTTCCGTTAGTTTTCTATTTTCTGCCGAGATAAGCGCACCGTATTACTTTGCTGTCTTATAAAATATTGTGGGGGTATGAGATATTATGATTGCGCTCTTGTAATTTATATGTTTGTACTCTCGATGTAAATTGTCTAATGCTGCCATAATTTGCCTCATTACGTCCTTTGAATCGTAGAAGTTTCCATCGGGTAGGAAATATAAAGTTGTTTCCCGCATAGAAGATGCACTGAAATTATTAGAAGAACTCAAAAAAAATTGTCAATTTACTTTTTAGCTTTTGAGATCTAGTAGTCCATTCCATATTTCTTCAACACTAATCTACTTTATTTCACTGAAGTATGCATCAACGTGTTTTAATCCATTTTTTTCGTATATGGCGACCTCAGTTCAACTGTATTTCTGTTGTTCCTTTTTCATGAAGATTTTTTCTGTTCCTAAAATCTTGACTTCGTCTAGTTTCAATCGATAGTGTTGTTTCCTACCGTGTTCTTCAAAAAGGATGTTTCCATTTTTGGGCATTCCCTCAAGTTATATATTCATATTCTCAATCTTCCCACATTGCATGGTACTTGATTAACACAATTTAACTTTTATGTTAACAGTGTTCTGTCTCATGAGAGACGCATGCGTTAAATCATCGAAATTGGAAAACTGAAGAAAAGTTTAAACAAATGTACTAATATCGGAAATTCAAGTACAGTATGGTTATACATGAAAAGTTATTCAATGAGTTGCTACTTCTCTGTTGATATTTTCTAAATTTTTTATTCAAAGGGCACTTATAATCTATCATTCAAATTTCAATCTTCTCATCAGACAAAACCTGTCGAAATTCTGTGTACGAACTGTGTACACTTATTTGTCTCTAATGACTACTTATCCCACCGATGTTTCACTCCATTTTGTGATCGTGTTTTTTTTGTAGTGCCCTTCTGCACAACAGAAACGAAACTGAATTATAGTTCGTAATTTCGTCTTTCTTTAACAGAATCTAATCATGTGTTTGTTTCATAGTGAGCCTTGATGAAGATGAAATAAAAAGTACAAGTCAGAATAATGCAAATTGATTCTTGTTCTTCTGATTTTCCGTTTTCGAAACAAATGGTTTACTCATCGTACAAAAGAGTAAATGAACAAAGTGGAGTTTGCCTGATGAGGGTACTGATGACACATCATGAATTGATCAGTTCAACACAATTGATTCATTAGTGTGGTGGATCAATATTTGTTCCGCCGCTTTCTGGGTTTGTAAGTTAAAACAATCTGAAAAAATAAGAATTGATATTGGAATCTTTACAAGTGCAGAAGGGCAGATATTTAATCTACTCCAAAAAGTTGCTGCGTCTATCGAAAAACAGTTCTTCTTGGATAGAACAAGTCCAATTAGTCAGCAACTTCTCGTTGATTGAAAATCTGCCATCTACACTTGGATAGATTTCAATATAAATTCTTATTTCTCCAGATTGTTGTAGGTTTCAAACCCAGAAAAGTACGGAACAAAAATAGTATGAAGCATCCGTGGAAAACAGTTTTTTTTTCAAACACTCTACTACTACCACTACTATATCGTGAGTGTTTTGAAAACTTCAATATTCACTTACACTTCAATGTACTATATTTCAGTCTTATCCCGAAGCATGAATTTTATGAAAAATTCAAGAACATTTTGTCGGTATATTAATGTTTGAATGAGTGAAAATATCACAGGAAACTGTAACATTTCTCAGTATGGATCGTCATCAAGCGTTTGCCACTATATCCTCTCAAGAATCACCTATTTCCGATTGTGATTCATTCAAAATGTGAATCTCGGAACTTCTCACGAAAACTCAATTCACTTCATCCTTTCAATTCGATTTCCCGAACCCTCTGTTCTCCGTTTGATTATTTTGTCCCAACAGACTCGAAATGAATTAGCCATGCAGATTGAAAGTTCGAAAAGTTAATCGAATGACAGACTACTCGTGATCTGAGTTCTTTACTCTTGTATTTGTGAACGAGATTGACTTAACTTTGCTTTCAGAACCCCTCTGTTGGATTGGGGAATATGTTTACCTATTGAGAAGCGACCGAAATTGTTCTTGGGAAAATGTGTGGAGAAGGTGTAAGGGTGTACAGGATGTTTAATGGAAATTTGAGTGAAGTGAATGCTAAAAAAGGTTCTTGTCGAAAATGAATTATTATCAATTATTGATATTTTCATGTATTTGCTTGAATGTGATTGACAACGTTTCTTGCAGATTTATATTGGTTCCGACTTCCATCAACCCTTAACTTGGCGTTTCAGAATAAATGTATCTTTGAAGATACTCTGCTTGATACAGGATTGATGCTATAGGGATCTTCCTAGATACAATGCCTGATGAGCAGAAAATTCGTTATGTATGTCATGAGATACGCTGCAATACATAAAAGAAATGAAAAAATTCATTTTGTTATTTTCTCATTCATGTAAAAAGAGCTTGAACACTATCACAAAAAGGAACCTAAGGATCTTTGGTACGTTAAAACAGCAAGAAATCAAAAAAACTCTTTGAAATTGAAGTTGTAGAGATAACTAGGTGTTATGGAAGTCATAAAAACAATTTCTTTCTTGTACTAGGCATAATCTTATTTCACATTTATTGCATTTTATACTTGTTTGTCATTTTGGACAGTTTCTGCATTTCCTTTTTTTTTTGTACTGTCACTGGAGATTGTTCTCGAATTCTTTCTGAACTTAGATTCAGAGGTTGTTCAGTGTTTTCTTTATATGAGTATTCTTCTTGTTGCCTCGAATCTTCAATTTCTGTCTCTTCAGTTTCTGTTCCTCCACATCTCGTCTCTTTTTCATTTCGTTGATCACTTTCAAATTCAAAATTTCTTCGTACCCATAATTATTCGTCTCTATTTCGAAATTGTCGGTTGACTCCTTGACATAGCTATTTGTAGTGTCATATAACATTATCGAAATCTACTGACTGCAAATTTCGAATATCTATGTTTCTGAGATGTTCAAAAATATCGTCATCTTCTGATTCAGATTCAGCATCGGATCCAGCATTCAATCGCGGTATCAGGACATTGACTTCCTCATTTTGCTGCTCTAGGTTTTTGAAAATAAGATTTGTTCAGTTCGAAACTGGAAACTGAAAGGAAAAATCAACAAATACCTAGTAGCTAGCAGAGTATCTCGGAGGATGACCTGTTGGAGTAGTATGTACCGAGCAAAGTATCCTCCAAGATGCAACATCTGAAATACTAGATAGCAGGCAATGTATCTTCTGACAAAATGGTTAAGGCTTTCGCGGCCGAGGTTATTAGTATAACTACTTCTCTTCGGGCTTGAAGGCCGTCGTTCTTCGGAATTTCTTCCTGACGTTTCGCTAGCGCGAGTAGCCAGCTTCTTCAGAGGCTTATTCATCTCCGATGACTAAACAGTTCGATTTCTAAAGGCGTATTTATATTGATGCAGGTAGTCTGGAGTGTTAATTACTTCTGTCGGGTTCGGGGAACAATCATCATTACTAGTTGCCGCACTACCTGCTGTGATTTCATTAGTTATTCTTGTTTTCTTCAGAATCGGATTCCAAATTCTGTTTAGAGTCAACGCTTCTTCCTTTCTGTTAAAATTGTCCGCATGTTTTTGGATCTCTATTGCCTCCCGCACCAATCGGCTATGGTAACCCTGGTTGGGGGCAATCAGTGTGGCATTTTCGAACAGAATCTTGTGGTCGCCCTCACTCAATGCGTGTTCCACCACCGCCGATTTGTCGGTTTGCCCCAGCCTGCAGTTCCTTTGATGCTCTTTGAGCCTTGTAACCATGGATCTTTTCGTGGTACCGATGTAAACCTTCCCACAGGTGCACGGAATGCGATAAACCCCTGCCGCTGACAGTGGGTCTCTTTTGTCTTTAGCCGACCTGAGGCTTTGCTGGATCTTCTTGGTCGGCTTGAAAACTGTTTTTATGTTATATTTCCCCAAGAGTTTTCCAATTCTGTCAGTGACCCTCGGGATATATGGCAGATATGCATTCGCAACTACCTGAGAGTCCTCCCTGTTATGAACCGTGGGACTCTTCGGTTTCATGGCCCTGTTGATCTCAGATACACTGTACCCATTCGACCTCAAGGTCACTTGAAGATGTTCCAGTTCCTGCTCTAGATGTTCTGGTTCACAAATTCTTCGAGCACGTTCAGTTAGGGTAGATATGACTCCTCTCTTTTGACTGGGATGGTGGTTCGATAGTGCGTGCAGGTACCTATCCGTGTGCGTGGGTTTTCGGTATACTAACTAACCCACAAAGTATACCGAAAACCCACGCACACGGATAGGTACCTGCACGCACTATCGAACCACCATCCCAGTCAAAAGAGAGGAGTCATATCTACCCTAACTGAACGTGCTCGAAGAATTTGTGAACCAGAACATCTAGAGCAGGAACTGGAACATCTTCAAGTGACCTTGAGGTCGAATGGGTACAGTGTATCTGAGATCAACAGGGCCATGAAACCGAAGAGTCCCACGATTCATAACAGGGAGGACTCTCAGGTAGTTGCGAATGCATATCTGCCATATATCCCGAGGGTCACTGACAGAATTGGAAAACTCTTGGGGAAATACAACATAAAAACAGTTTTCAAGCCGACCAAGAAGATCCAGCAAAGCCTCAGGTCGGCTAAAGACAAAAGAGACCCACTGTCAGCGGCAGGGGTTTATCGCATTCCGTGCACCTGTGGGAAGATTTACATCGGTACCACGAAAAGATCCATGGGTACAAGGCTCAAAGAGCATCAAAGGAACTGCAGGCTGGGGCAAACCGACAAATCGGCGGTGGCGGAACACGCATTGAGTGAGGGCGACCACAAGATTCTGTTCGAAAATGCCACACTGATTGCCCCCAACCAGGGTTACCACAGCCGATTGGTGCGGGAGGCAATAGAGATCCAAAAACATGCGGACAATTTTAACAGAAAGGAAGAAGCGTTGACTCTAAACAGAATTTGGAATCCGATTCTGAAGAAAACAAGAATAACTAATGAAATCACAGCAGGTAGTGCGGCAACTAGTAATGATGATTATTCCCCGAACCCGACAGAAGTAATTAACACTCCAGACTACCTGCATCAATATAAATACGCCTTGAGAAATCGAACTGTTTAGTCATCGGAGATAAATAAGCCTCTGAAGAAGCTGGCCACTCGCGCTAGCGAAACGTCAGGAAGAAATTCCGAAGAACGACGGCCTTCAAGCCCGAAGAGAAGTGGTTATACTAATGTATCTTCTTGTATACAATTCGATTCTCCCTTCATCTGGCGAATTATATTTCGAGATACATATATTTCAATCACGGATAAAATTTTTCTGATACAATGATTGGTGAAATGAAAATATGTCATGTATTGCTCATACATGGTATAACATTTATGGGCACTTCAATGATCAAAGTTGAATTCATTTGGTACTAAAATAAACAAAATACTTACCATAGGATCAGAAGTTTGTTAACTTTTTCGCGCCATCTTGAACACACAAAGTTTCTAATGACAGTATCGGAATATTATGAGAACACGGTGCCATCTACTAGGGGAATCTAGTAGTCCAAACATATGTGTATATTGACGTTACTAAAATTGCAGAAATCTCTCCGTTTGTTTTCAAAAACGTATATTCGGAAGATGTATCCCATTAGATACTCTCCTAGGAGAAGGGTTAACTATATTATCAACTTCATTGGAACCTATTTTTAGGAAAAAATTAAAAAGGAGAAAAAATTGAAATCAAGAATCGAATAATGAAACAGTCAAATGCAAACAAAAAGGATAGAAATGGATTATTGATCGAACAATGACATTAATGGTATGATTGATAGAAGAAGATTATGTTGTGACAGAAAAATTAGATATCGAAAATGATATAGCAAGTCGAGAGAACTTCGAATGAAGACATATAAAGTAACTTGAAATAATGTTGAAACCAAGTTTCAAGTTGAGTGGACTCAACACGTTTTGATCGCTGGTATCCGCAATCGTCTTCGAGTGATGACATATCTCCGAGACTTGGAATCATCCCATAAAACATTTCTCGAGTGAATTATGTGATATCTGTTCGAAATCTATCAAGGTGGTTCTCCTGTTAATTGTATACAATAACGATGTAAGCAACACAGGCAGAAACTCCTTGAGAAGTTGGAGTAAATCATATATAGCCAAAAAAACTGTTCCACCGTCGAACTTTGGTATAGAGAAGCACGTGAAGGAGCCAGTTGTGATTTTGGTAATGTGTTCTAGGATTTCTAGTACAGAGAACATGAATTCAACTTTTTCTCAACTCATTTTGAGTGATAACTCCTTTCTCAAATTCCGATAACGACGAAATATTCCTATTTTTGGAAATGATCTGCAATTGTTGGAAGAAATTGTGGAATATCGAGCCACCTACATGAAGAAATTGATTTCATTATTGAAAGACTACAAATAACGTACGTGTCTATCGTGATTGGCATTTATGGTCACACAGTATCTTATATTCTTGCAAATCAACACTCATATCTGCCCATACTGTTGACTGATTATGAGTAGATATTGATAGCAGAGGCCCAGAAAATTATGATGTCATTTTATGGTATGTATTTACATGTTTTATAATATCAAGAATCTTTCGAAATTCCAACTTCAGTGTTTCCATACTCCCTTCACCATGAGATTATAATTCCTACCATGTTTCTGGAAAAAAATTATTTCAGGTTAGAAGCTCTTGAGGATGTGGTAAACAAACTTTGGTCGGGAGATGGGTTGAAGTGGTAGGTACAGTATCCCTCTGAAATCACAATCAGAGGTCTGCTTTCTGCTTCATGGGTCACGCCTAGCATGACCCAAGAGCAGAAGAATTCTTACGGTATATTTCGGGAGGTTTCCATGGGGATGTAAAACGAATAACATCTGAGTCCGTAACAATACCTCGTGAGATCAATGAAAATATAAGTTATAATCCAAAAGCTCAAGAGACTCGGTCAAGAAACTTGATGATGGATCACCCTCCATTAGTGGACAATTTGTGGGTCAAATGAAATCAACTTCAATGTGTTATCACTGCGGTTTCTCCTCAGTAACTCTTGGTCCGTTTTGGAATTTCTATACTCTATGCACTTTCCAACCATACCAGGAATTTGTAGGCACTATACAGATAATCGCCAACATCCTCTTGCAAGAACCAAGCATGAGTGCACGATTTTTATGTATCACTGATTCAAAAGAAATCTCTTGTGAGCAGAGACGCATACATTTTCATGAACTGAAGGAAACAACTCTGAGTAGATAATCATTATTCTTTCACCAAATATTTTCACTATGAAAGTTTCTCATTTCTCCTTCAAATACGATGACAACAATTCTATCAGAAATCCTTGTGGCTCGATTAATAGAAATGACTGCCTTCAATCATTTGAAAATCACGAAGGGATATCTCCTTGAATTTTATAACAGGATAGATGAACTTTGTCATAGTCATCACCTCGAGTTCCAAACCTTCTATGCATCCACTTACAACTTTTTCAATGATCCTTGATGTTCTCCCATAACGTTTTAACTCCCATCGTTGGAAGTCATGAATCTAATTCTTTACCATTACATATCTTCACTCGATGTCAAATCCGTTGTTACCTTGTAAGTTGGCTCATTCACAAGGAATCGGTAGTGAAAACTTCAACTGAGACATCACCAGACCCTCGGGAATTCCATTTCAAGTCCTCCAAACCCCTCAAGAGTGTGAATGGAGAAAACCCCAGCGTGGAATCACGACACACGGAACAAAGAGAGCATAAACAATCACTCCTTTCACGGCAAATATCTGCTGTTCACTTTTTGTTTAGCACACATCCATCGAGTCACCGCTGTTATCGATCACTGTGACAGTAGATTTGTGTTATCTGAGCCTGTCCTGCTGGATATCTATCTGGCATTCTTTAGGTTCTTTTTCACGTCAATGCACCGTTGGCTTTTTCGTGCTTTCCGAGTGATATGACTCAACGAAATTTATATAAAGACCGTTGGTTGATGATAAAGACTAATCAGGAAAGGTCGAATCAATAATTGGATGGGTGAGTTTACGCCGGCTTTGTCTTTGGGTTGGGGTTGGTCACTTATAACCTTAATAACCGTGAAGTCGAATAACTGCTGCTTGTGGAGGATACCATCTCATAATCTCGAATACCATCGTAATTCAATGGAAAGTTGAAGTAACTATAGTTGATATATGCCTTGGAATAAGTCGATAAATCAGTTAACACGATAATACCACAACACCAAACGTTCCAACAGAATTATTGAAAACAATTTACTCTGATTCGAGGAGTACTAGTAGATTTTATCAGTTGTGTAAAACAAACGGTTTAGGTATTATCAACAATCAATTGACGAACACTAGCGGAAGGCTCTGACTTCTGAACCTAATCGTTCAATAGGAAGAAATATTGATTGAATAAAGGAAACATTTTAGGGTTTTTTTGTCTTGGAATTATAATTTCTATGTTTTACTATTCACATATTATGTGCTACATTGTGAAGATGTTCATCGTCTAGACAACACAAAAATTGATTTTTGCCCAAACAAATTCATCATTGAATTATTTGTGATGAATTTTTAGAAATTTCTGGGCTTCTGAGCCGTGGTCCGCAGGTTTTTGTTCCTGGCGTTTCGTCTGCATCTGCGGCAGATATTCTCGAAGGCGATGCGGCAACAGTCGAAGTATCCTTCCTGCTGCGAGTCTTTGATTTTATGTGATTCAGATGACGTGTCAATATTCATCGGACCTAGAATCGGACTGTCAATGAACTACTATTGATTTTCCCCATTGGGAGGATCCATGTATTTTGAACAGCATTCATGTTCTCTGGATGTTTAGGCTCTTTTCTTTGCGATTGAAGTTGTTCTTTTGCTTGTGAATTTCTATGGCTTCCTTATAGAGCTTGGGGTAACAGCTCATAGTTGTGTACAGCACTTGCCTTCCGTCGAAGTCAATATCACGACCTTTCAACAGAGCGTGTTCGTCCACCGCCAATTTTTGTGTTTGGTCATATCGACAGCTCTTTTTGTGCTCGGTTAACCTCGTTTTTATGCTCTTTTTTTGTGGTTCTGATATAGACTGAACCACTCCCGGAGTGGATTATGGATCTCGAGGGTTTCTTGCAGAACTGGTTGAAAAAAAGAGGAGTGAAATTTTCAACCTCGAAATGGGTTAGGTTATAGAATTGATAAACGATGAGATCAGACCCTTCGATGTGAAAGTTGAAACTATTCCTAGAAATCAATTACCCTAACACCAAATTGACATTTTTGCACTCGGCGCGCGTTTCGCTAACAGGATTAGAATCTTCAGGAGAAGGAAATTATTGATACTAAATCTGAAGACTGGGATTAGTTGTTTTTATACCTAAAGTTTCCCGATCCGATATGGACTCTGTTTGTTACTGCTGATTATTCTTACCAATTTCTCCTGAACCTGAAAAGTTTTTTGGTTCGTCATTTGTTAGTATTGATTATTCCGATTACTTTCCCAACAATTCATTGGAGAGCGGGCTGAAAGGAATAGGTCATTTCAACCATTCATTCTATTTCTGAACTGTCACATGCATCGAGTAGTCTTTTGTCATGCACATGCTTGATCAGTTTGAGATTGCTTTCACCAATTTTGTGGTCATTGTCTCGAGCCTGTTGGGCGACACTAGATTTTTTACTATTCCTAATTTATCTTTTGGGTAACCAAGAAGCTGTTGTAAGAAGTTTCATATGGATTTTTCATATTCACTTCATCGAACATCCGTTGAAAATCTGTAGTGTATTGAGGTTCATATGGGATTACTATAAACTTTTCAGTTCTCTCATCTTTTCGAAAAGTTGAAGATTCACGAAGTGTTTCCCTAAATTTACATTTTTTCAATCGCCTTTTCAACTATCTCTGGGTTGAAATAAAACCGTTCACTTCAGCTCTATCATTCAGATCTATCGAATTATTGTTATGTGAGTAATTTTCTTTCAGCCCATCCACTGCATGTTTCCATATCGTCTAGGGTATCGAAATCCAATGAAATGGTCCCATGTTTACTGCCCTCATATAGAATTCTCCACGATCCGACCGGTTCATGAAATAAAAAACGGCAGAACAAATCCACATGACTGTGGCAATTGTGTTTCTCGAAAGAAACTATAAACGGGAGGCCGTTCCGCAATTTCCGCAAATTTGCTGCGAATTGACCCATTAATAATGTATGAATTCATTTTAAATCCCACTTCTGCCGAAGTGTTCGAAATACAGCGCTCATTCATAATCTTGTTGCGACCGTAGAATTGCAGTGAAATAAGAGCGTAGTTGAAGTAGACTTTGTTTCGGATTCATATTCATGAGGAGTTGAAAGCAGTTATCAATTATTCCCGAAAAAGATTTCAGTGGCTTGCACAATTTCGATAAATAAATAACTAACTCACTAGCAAGCTGAGGAGATATTTTGTCACAGGGTGGCTTATTGAAAACGTACGGAAGGTATAACTACCATTGAAAACACGTGAACTTTATTCGTGAGGGGGATAACTTTTGATGTAAAAAGTTGTGACGGTAAACTACATTTTCTCAGATCTCCAATGAGATGTTAGAAATCCTCAAAAAAAGTAGTCAACCGACACTCGCACCGGCGGCTTACTAGTCTGGTGAGCGATGGCCTAGATAAGGATTTCTGTTGAGCAGCCAGGGGGCGCCACTCTATTTAACCAGTGATAACAGAGAAAAAGTATGTGGTTGTTATTCAAAAAAAAACACCTTGTAGACTCATATGGAGTTTAATGATATATTATTATGGAACGACATATATGACTTGCTAAATGTTTCTATGGTAGTATTGACGAAACTTTCTTATATATAGGTGTAGAACAACAATTTCCAGATATAGTTACTGATATGTAGACATGAGAACCTTACACAGAATGTAGTATATCGTGTGACACCATTGGAATAATTTAATTGATATTCAGCAAATTAATGTTATTAATACTCAAGAAGTAATTCCATTAAACATTATGTTGTAGGCCTACAACAAAACTCACAACGGTAATACCTTCACAGTGAAATTGAAATTGGTACCTCAAATCTGATATTGGAAGGTGAAAAAAAGCATTTTCACTGGCACGATAGATCTCAACGATAAAATCCCATTGTTGAAAAGAACCAGCCCAGTCATATTATGAACAAAAATATAAACCACTACCCATTTATCATTTTGAATTAGATACCAAAATTGATTTAGTAATGAATAATTCGTGGAATTGAACCCTCTCGATGAACTTTGATATCGTTTGTGATTCATTAGGAATAATGTGAAACTTCAAAGAGGTCATGAGATAAACTATTCTTTCACTTGAAAATGAAACAAAACTAGTTACCTAGTCTACATTATTTAACTTTCATTTTGATTATGTTTACGTGCAAAAAAACAATCGGAATTTTGTAAAATCCTGGTTTCTTATGCTGAGGTTTATAAATTTTCAATTCGCACCACCGCATCGGGCAAATTTCTAATCTATTTCAGTGCATACTGCGCCATCTATTGACGAAAGACCTATCTTCGCTGCTTACATTCAACAAACATTCATTTTGAAAGAAAAACCCATATCCGATATGTAATTTTCTAGGTAGCTGTTACTTTTCTTCAATTTGTGCTATCAACATGAAATCATATCAGCGCAAAATATTATCCAGGGAAAAGAAATATCAAATCTGGTGAAAAACACCACTCCGCTCCAGGTAAGCTTTTGGCATATGTTTGATGTTATGTGAACCAAAAATTTCATTTTGTGGTCCCTCATCCAAACAAGATAATTTTGAAGATAAAGCTCTTGATTCACTTCTCCTTGTTGAAAAGGAACAAAGTCATATGTTTCTTTTCCGACAACCAATTTTTCACTGAGTTCACGTATCTGATTGTTATGTGTGTTGTTCTGAAAATGGAACCAAGTGCCTTGCTTGCTTTTTCGATAATGATAGTTGAAAATAATGAATCAGAACCAAAATAAAGTCCTATCAAAATTCATAAATCAATTGATTCGTTTTCATTCTAACCTATATAACCTATATACGACGAAATCATCACACTCCTATTTATCCAACAAAATGAAAACAAACCATTCATTTCATTACCATGAGTTCTCATTGGATCAAAACAGAAGCACTCAAATATATCAACGTCATGATTTGGCAAATGGTTCTTTATTCCTAAAACATGCTCATGTTAGTATTTTTCGTTATTCAAATAATGAGATTGGTCCAATTTGAGAGGTGATATTTATTTCCCAAATCAATGCAACCACCTGGCAATTATTAAGGAAATGATCTCTACGAATTCCACTCGAATTTCTGCTCAAAAAAATTTAATTTTTTTCAAACCCAAATCAGCAATAGCTCACTGAAACAACTCATCCTGCGAACTCGATAAAAATGTTTTCAGAGAAAAATGAAAATTCATAGCAATTTGAGGCCTTGTGTTATTACATTTGATGATTTGCAGAAATATTTCAGTAAATCAGTAATTTCCAGTGCTTATAATATATGTCATTTGTAAATAGGGTTCCATTATATTTGTGAATGTTGAAGTAAAATATGAAAAGCTCACTCACATCTTGGTACCAACTGTAGCTATCAGGAGGTGGACTCGCAGAAGTCTTACACCACAAAACCACTTCGGATCCTTCTTTCACGGGTGATCCATATCCGGAATTCATTTGAACTGAAATCCTAGGTGGATCTGAAACAACGATTTGGTTCGAAAATGTTGATGATTAACATGTCGGTACTAGCTGGAATGAAAATTTAATGAAACTGACTCATGTGCAATTACATCACACTAAAAATTCTCTGCTCACCAATGAATCCAATGGTTTCAGTTGATTCGAAGTGATATGACCGAAAACATAACCAATCAAAATATCGTTCCTCTGAAAACATATTTCATGTAATCATTGTGTTATGTACAGCTTATCCAATCCATC
Source organism: Zygogramma bicolorata (assembly GCA_032362365.1). NCBI lineage: Eukaryota > Metazoa > Arthropoda > Insecta > Coleoptera > Chrysomelidae > Zygogramma > Zygogramma bicolorata. The sequence goes on from JAVJAQ010005966.1 coordinate 904,192, forward strand.
TTGGCACAGATCTAATAACGTATATGCCCAGCAATATCTGTGAAGTTTACTAAGATGAAAAACACCTATCATATGTGTTCACTGTGTTGAAATCGATTCCTAGAAGTAGTTTTTCCCCATCATGGTTTACCCTACCGGTATGCAACTGGAAAAGTGTCTGAGTTTGTGCCAAGATGGATTGGATAAGCTGTACACATTCAGATCTTTTCGACTTGGATCATCAGACTTTCATGTTTCAGATACTCAATGATACTGAAATGTCAAGCATTCGACAGGTACAAATGATAAAAATAATGATAATGATGGTTGGATATTATTGACGAGAATGAATAAAAAATAATAAAAAACACTAACATCATCAGGCAGAACTAACTCTTGCATCATATTTCACTTTTTGAAAATATAAGGTCATTATTCATAGGACGACAACAAATCGGTTGTTTTCAGCAAAAACACAGTAAACGGCATTTCTCACAAATTTGAGATTATAGCTCAAGTGAACTTACTGTGTTCTGCCACGCATTTCTGTACTCGAAATAAATAATCGGTTGATGAATATCGAAGTCATCACCTGACTCTAACACAATTACTGCCTCGACTTCGATGGAGCACCCATTATAAAACACAGTATATTCAACTTTTTCCGGAAAAACACAGTAAGGGCATAACATTTACTGTGTTTTTTTTTGATGGGATATGTGATTACTGTGTTTGTGAATGGTCATATAGCTAATTTTCTGACCAGTGCACAATCATTTTCCTTCACTCCAATCAAGTAACTGCAGCGTGCCTCGTGATATCTATCTCAAATCGATCGTTCTTTGTTGAAGATGATCAACTGCAGTATTACCCGTGCTTTCAACAAGTTCAAAAATATACCGATTAACGATCGACTCAGGTTTCTAAATAATCCGTCATGGAGAACCGAATGAATCACTATTTTTTTGTTCACTCCTGAAAATGTTTTTCGTTCATTCATCAAAGCCCAAAACTGTCCATATCTTTGATAACAAGGAATTCATTCCAATAAGATTTCAATATTAGTTTTCAAGTTCGTTTGTGATTTTTCTACGGCAATGACACTTCAATAAAAACTTATTCAATATGAATATTTCCATTCCGCATTCAAAAACACATCAATATTTATTTATTTATTTATTTTATATTTATTCACGACATTGTCAATTTAACAAAATATTACAATTATAGTCACAGTACAAATCGTCCTACTTAATTGTACACAACAAAGATATAAATATTATAGAAAGAATAAGGTAAAATGTATTATAATGTTTGCACAACTCTTTTGAAGGAGGTTATTGGAATATCAAAAAAATCTATTCTGGAACTGTGCTTATTGGCATGATTCAGCATTTTAACAATCGACGCATTTTGTCCATAATTAGTGTGATGAAAGGGAATATTGAATATTTCCGCATTTCGTGTCCTTCTCTCATTGACATTGAATGTTACAAGCTCTAAGATTTCTGGCGAGTTTATATTTCCATTGATGATTTTATATGGAAATATAAGACTTGCTTCCAACCTTCTGTGTTCTAATGTGTTTAAATTCATATTTCCCATGATTGTTTGATATTCCTACTCTCCTCTATCATAACTCAACCTAACCTTAGAAATCTCTTCTGAATCCCCTCAAGTAAGTCCCTATCCAAACTATAGTATGGGCTCCATACAGTGGAATTGTATTCAATAATTGATTTTACCAATGGGCAATATAGCAGTTTGATGACGGTCACATTGAATGGATTAGAGTTCCTAAGAATAAATCCTAACATTTTTAAGGAGCGTGAAGCTACTTCATTTATGTGATTTTTAAAGGACATTTTTGAATCAAATATAATTCCCAGATCTTTGACATTATCTGTTTCGCTAAGAACTGTTCCTTTGATTCTATATTTGAACTGTATAGAATGCTTCAATCTGCTGAAAGTTATCTCAAGACATTTGTCAGTGTTCAACTGGAACATATTAATATCACACCAACGTGAAAATTATTCGAATCATATTGCAATGATTCGGCTTCTTTCAAACTGTTAATTGTACGGAACATCTTGAGGTCGTTAGCAAACAGAAGAAATTTACTTTGAAGGATACTACAACCTACATCATTGATGAATAAATTGAATAATATTGGTCCTAAATGTGATCCTTGTGGCACCTCTGAAGTTACTGCAACCGGCATTGAAATGCAGTTTCCATACTTGACATATTGTACTCTTACAATGAGATATCTTCGAATCCATTCTGAAATTTGACCTTTTATACCAATAGCATCAAGTTTTGCGATTAATAGATCATGATTCACACGATCAAATGCTTTCGCTAAATCTGTATAGATGGCATCTACCTGTTTCTTGTTTTCTAAAGCATCAATAATGTAATTTTGGTATTAAATTAAATAAGTAGATGTAGATTTACCCTGGCTAAAACCGTGTTGTTGGTTGGAGATGATGCATCTGCAGTCCCAAGAAAGCTTCTTTGCTATTAAGTTATCCAGCATTTTTGGAAGTTCAGACTGATTGCATATTGCCCTATTGTTCTTTATGTTTTTGTGACATCCATTTTCAAATATAGGCTTGAGATAACTATGCTTCCAAAAATCTGGAGATCGTGCGGTTTCCAATGACGCATTAAATAATGAGTGCATGGGTTTAGCCAGGGTGAATATGCATTTTTTAATTGAATAGAGAGGAATTCCATCTGGACCAGATGTTAATTTCCAAGGCAGTGACAGAGTAAACAGTTGAAAAGTAGGTGGCGAAAAAGTTTACTATGTCTGAATTATTATCTACAACAGAATCCTCATAGATCATATCATCATCATATCCTCATAGATCATATCTCTTGAAAGTAAAAGCATTTCATGTGTTTTTCAATGGATTCGTGTTAAAAAGTAGCAATTACTGTCTTCTTTCATTAAACCGCAGTCAACTGTAGTCGAAAGTGCCATAAACAAACATAAATTACGACAGTATCGAATCTAATCCAATGATTGAATTTTTGTGAATATCACAATGATAACTGAAGTCCTTCTGGCAGTTCCTCCAAGTACAGTGCGTGACTCTCAATGAATAGAGTGAGGCTAGGAAATTATATCAAGAATGCATTTTTCACATTGCTTTGGACAGCCGAAATTTTCTAACGCTATCTTCCTAAACATACATTAAGTGCTTCGACTCTCGCTTCCAATTCAAAAAACACAACTGTCATACTGAAAGGAGTGTTTCATGGCGTCAGGTATTCGGAGTTATTGTGTCAATTTCGTTTCTCACACAATGTCAAGTATTTCATATTGTTGCGACCAAAAAATACAACTTATGGCGGATGCGCAAGGTATATATAATTTGGCGAAAGATCCTTGACGATGGTATTAAAGAAGCTTGATTTTTGTAAACCTTGATTCAAGGTAATAATTAGGAGAAAAAATTTCCTTGAAGTAGAGAATATTAATAGTTCGATCGATCAATAACATATCAGGTGTGGAATAAATGAATAACGATCCTATGAATTATGTTATCATATTTGGAATCATTCCTCAAACTTATTATTGTTCCTCCCTCACTTCTCCTGTATATTTCGAACTGTTTTTCTAATTCCACTCCCAATTTACTTTTCAGTCTACCGTATCATCCATCAACAATAAACTTCAAGACAGTACATGTACAGCTTGGCCTTTTTGCACTGCACTGCAGGAATATTCATCTCGGGTTCTGGAAAGCATCCAGACATTAGTATTGAGTTAATAGGACATTTGTACGTGTTAAACTAATAAAAATGGGCAGACATTTAATGGAAGTTCGCGAGGAGCTCAGCAAAAACGCTGGAGTTTTCTATTAAAACTATTTAGTAGTAAGCAAGAGCAGTAAAATGATATAGGAAAAGCACAGGGACGGACTTTTCGGTTTTTATGTGGTAGTGAATGTTGTATGCCGTGACCAATGAGTTTTTGAGTACTTTTATAATGCCTTTGTTTCGTGGTTACAATCAAATATCATTTGCTGATAAATAATATAACAACTAGTAGAACTTTCATATATTATTGATTCTGAAGCAGAGGAATGCAGTATCATGCATTCACGTTATTATGGATTTTCATAATTTTATCGGCCAATTACATCATTTAACTACTAATACGTTGTTATCAGGAGCCATATTCCATTATTAATCTGTATAGTAGGAGAAAATTGATTATTAAGGACACTTATCTGATTTCTTTTCAGAATCACAAAAATTTTGTTACATTACATACATATTTTAGAGTCGAAGTCGCTGATAGCTCAGTGTAGATGCTCCTTGCCTCCTTTTTTTATATATGTCGGTACATAATTGAATTGAAAATATTTGGTGGTTTACACGAATTTAAAAAAATTCAAAACTGATTGTTTCTAGCAAAACAATATAATATTATAACTTAATCTAGGAAGTATTTGACAGCCGCAAAACCACTTGCCAAAATATCTCCCTGCTCTGTCAATCCCTGTCATGGTGTTTGCCACGGAAGTAGTTGTTTTCTATTGCAATTCATCAATCCACAGTGCAGCTAGCTGAGACTGCTCCACACGTGTCTTTCTTGATTTATCATCGATATTGTACTTGAATGTCATACGCCAAAAATACACTACAGTTCATATTTTTCGTGCTGCGGTTCGTTGCTAGGAGATAAGATCCCATCATTTATGTATTTTCAATCAAATCACTAATACTATTCAATCCATAATTCATACTCTCTGAAATGTACTCCAGTTCAGTGCTAATTTTGTGAAAAAACATCTGCCTGGAGAAAGTTAGTAATCCTCCGATCCGAATTTCGGTTATTCAGGTAATTGCCTTCAAATACCTATGAATGATTTATGCTTGATTAATAATTGAAAGCATATTGAACCCCATTATTTCCATGAGTGTTTCAGAAAATTAACCTTTTCGGCTAATGAATCAGGAAATCAGTTCGAATTTGATTTCCTATTTCAGATAATGAATTTTACGATTTTTATTTCAGATATCGTTTGAATATTTTTTGAGGGGGTAAAGATGTTCTGAAATCCATTTTTTGATGATTCTTTTCCCTAGAAATGAAAAGAAAAAGCCTCAAGTTCATATAATATAAGTTTATCGGACAAATTAGTGTATTCATTGATTTGTATTTAAATATAAAATTGATTAAAGAATTTCGTATACTTTCCTTCGGCAAAGTTTCGGAAGCTATTCTGTATCCTCTTTCAAGCCTATTTCAGAATGTTTTCAATGAAATTGCAATTTTTAGTACGTAAAGAGTCAAAATGTGACACTGGGATGACATGTCATTTACTTCCCGTTTCAAAGAAGGCTTCCAACATTGATCCATACTCAATGAACGAGTAGCAATCTCTTCATCTCCCTTGAAAAAATGCAAGTAGCCCCCTTCATTTTTCTTTTTGTTCCATTCTGTTTTGTCATGAGGGAATTGATGTTATCCCACTCAACAATGTGGGTACCATTTGTTGATAATATGGGTTGAGCTCATTTAAAGTTATCTATTTTCTCGTCTTCCTCAAATAGTTTTTATGTTCAGCTGTCCTAAGTCCCGATGGCGTTGATGTTTCACCGGTATAAACATGCCACACATACAGGAGATTCTCTAAACACAATTTTTTGAAATATATTCCGTATTCAGAGGTTTGTTTCGAGTTGATAGAAATCTGATCGTGTTCTCTGTTTTTGAATATTGCTCCTACATTGAATATATTGCCTATATGTTCAATTTCATCTGATAAACTTGAATATAAGGAATCATAATTTCTATCTGAGGAATTCTTTGAATAGTGGTGTTTGCATTACAAAAACCCCTCTCAAACTTTTGGATAGTTCCATTAACAACTTCATCAAGGTAAGCATTTCTCCCAGTAATTTGATGATACAATTTGTGCTCTTTCATTTTACATTTTCTCAATATTGCAATTTCATACCGGGAAAAATATGAAAATTTGGAACTCAGAGCTTTTTTCTTTTCATTTCTAGGTGAGAGAAAACCCAAAGAAGTTGCTTCCAGAAGATTTTTTTTCATTCCTTTTTTTTCAATAATAATGTATACGTATCAGTAGACCAACTTTCACCATATGTAATCGGGAAACAAAACAATTGAAAATAGTCTTTTCTTCGAAGCGATCAAGGAAGCAGTCCTATTCACAAGGAATCACCACATTATTTTCAGATTGCATCTGCAATTATTCCACTGTCAAATCATGCGTCTCGAAAGTTCTACAAGCGTCGATTCTGGGTCTGAATATTTTTTAAAATATGCTATCGATCTTTAGAATATTTATGTGGAACTTTCTTATTCCACAAGAACACTGGTAGTTATCCAACCGAATGTCGTGGCATGAAATATCAATTGATCGTCAGGAATTCTGACAAAATTGACTGTTATTTATGTTACTAATGTGTGAGTAGATCGAATACACATTGATTGGAGTTGATGGTATTCTACCAAGTGAAACAGAGTTCGTTTGTTGAATATGGCTTCAAGTGAGTTGCAGTTATAGAAAGCCTCAAGGGTACCCTTGGGATCAAACTTGGGGCCATCATTAGTTATGATTTCCTTCGACAGCTCAGAAACCTTTAACCAGATAATTATTCGACTCAATGATCGAAGGCTGTGGTGGAAATTAATTTCAGATTATACTCGAATTTTATGTAAACAAGGTCAATGTATTCAGAGGAAATTTCAAGAGAGACTCTCTGTTTTATATTATGATGATAATCCATTACGAGGATCATGAAAGGAACGTAAAGACCTTCTTGGGTTATATCAAGAATGTGAAGATCTTTCTGGATGGTAGAGACCTTCCTGACTGTGGTACCTTCCTGTGGATGCCTAGGGGATAGCTGTGTTCATAACATTCTGGAGCTGTCTTTTTTTTTGTGAAAGCCTACATCTAGAAGCTGTAGGAATACTTTCTGGAAAGAAACGGTAGAGAATATCACACTGGAGTGACAAGTAGAAGACCATCATCCTTCAGCTGAAATTCCTCTATCACTTTTCAAAATATTCATTTCATTCCTCATTCAACTCCAAAATTTGAAAATCAATTCCATCATTTGTATCTCCAAAAACAAATGCAGGATTTGCTTCTTTGAAGGAACCTGCACCGGCACCGGTCGGATATAATTCAATGCCCTTCGTGGTTTTAGCCAGAGGAGTAGTTGTTCTCTGACAGGTGTCAGCCAAAAACCCACTGTGTAGGTAGATTCGAGACTGACCTGAACGAATTGTTCAAAAATTGTTGATTTGCCAAAATTTCTCATACTTTGAAATTTACCACAAACTGGAATTTCAATTGAATACTCATATTATACTCGGTGTGTTTATTTGTATATTTAGAATCTCTCCTTCTGCACAATAGAGTATTTTTCAGAGATTGGCTCGAGAATAAGTTTGTATAACATTTTTTCTGTAGATGGCGTACCTTTACAACATTTTAGACCAAACACATTATCAGTGTCCCATATTAAATTTCTGGGAATTCTCAAGTAACGCCATTGCCTTTCTGAAAAAATCTAGTCGATCTCAACCTGTACCTTGTAATGGGCCTACAATTGGGTATACCTCTTTACACGACCAAGATAAGGTTACAACCCCTTCCTGCCCAGATCGTGCGGTACGGCCCTGCGCCAGATGTCTTTAACAAAGCTAACTCTGCCTTTTAGTGCAAGACACCGGGGGAATTCGAAATGATCCAGGTTTCGGAAACCGAGCTGCACAAATGCGATACTTTGTATTCAGACGGCATCGACGCCAAAGTTTTGTATCTTCTTAGCTCCAAGATGGTATGTAATCACTTTAGATGTGGGGTCAGAAGATATCCGGAAACACTGATTAATTTGTCGGTGTTAGAAGGTTCGGATTAATTGAATGCTGACTTTCCGGGATCAGATTTGTCGATGGTTCGCGCTGGGAGAATATTAATTTCGATATTCGATTTTGGGGTGGCACAGGCAGGAGCTTGGAAGGGAATTCCCAATGATCCAGAACTGTTTGAACATTTCCTAGAAGTGCTTTCAGCAAATATTGCAAATAAACGATGAAACTTCTCCTGGAGATCGATTACCCTAACACAGAAATGATAAATTTGCATTCGACACGCGTTTCGCTAACAAGGTTAGCATCTTCAGGAGAAGACAACTGATCGTTCTATAAACTTTGAGATTGGAACCTTTGGTGTAAAAGTTGAAACTTTTCCTAGAGATCAATTAACCTAACACCAAACTGATATTTTTGATTTCGACGCGCGTTTTGAGTATAAATTTCTTCCTGAAGATGCTAACCTTTTCAACAAAACGCGCGTCGAGTGCAAAAATATCAGTTTGGTGTTAGGGTGATTGATCCTTAGGAAAAGTTCAAAATATTGCAAAATCAATATGAATTAGAATGAGATACTCTCGACCATATAAATAAAACATATGTGTGTGAGCCTGAATAAGGTTTTTTATAGAGGAGGAAACCCCAGAAACTGGATTTCGAGAGTAATTTTCCATTGGGACAATCATCAATTCTTTTCATTCTGTGCAAAATCAACCATTCATGGATCATAAGTTTAATGATATTGAGAGTGATAGCTAATATGTTATCATAACGTTGAGCTGGATCCTCGACCCCTTTTTGTTTGATAACATTCCAGAAGAAACAAGTGATTAAAGAAGAGAATTTAAGTTCCAGATTGTTAGAATTTCAGATCGATGTTGGGAAGAAGTACCAAGGATGGTAAAAGTTCGTATTTCCATATTATTAACTCTATTGAAACCTCTTGCTCAGAACGAAAAGATAAAAATGAAATAAAATATTTTGATATTAGATAATATTGTGACAGAAAAAGTGAGGTATCGAAAGTGAAATACTATTCAAAAAATGTAAATAAAGAGTGAGTACGCTCAACTTGAAACTTGGTTTCAATATTTGTTTATAATATTTCATTTATTTCTTTATTTACAGTTTTTGACTAGCATATCACAATTGATACTTCAATTTTCCTGTCACAATATTATTTCATTCATTTCTTTATTCAATATTTTTTACTTGATTTGTATTTTCATACTTTCGTTCCTAGCAACAGGTTTAAATACCTTGAATAATATAGACAATGGAGGTCCTAACCATAACCATTCAGCAAGGAACATTGTCAACTACATCCAAGCAGAGTACTAAGAACTTTCGAATATTGCTGCGGAAATTCTTATCGAATTTTCAATTACATACCTATGTGGAAGAATGTTTTACAGCCCAACTTACATAAAACGTAGGTAGAGAAGAGAACTTAATATTGAGGACGATTTGCGGATCAAATAAACAAAGCTTGGGCCAAATATTGAAAACTATGAAAGAAGAAACAACAATAGTTTTTTGGGAAGTGTTTGATTATATTTTGTTTTTGAATTGAATGGTGATTTCAACTCACCCGATCCCTGCGCCAAATTCTCCTACAACTATAAGGGGTACACCCAATTTTTATAAATGATTTTACAGTCTCAGATGAAGATGATAAAATGTGAGAACCCCTGCATTGGACAATGAACACAATTCGTGGATCCACTTACTTGCGAAGGAACATTCGTAAACACCAATAATCGTTTGTGAAATGATTCTACAAAATCCAACACATGAACGGCCCTTTTCGTGTGACAAATGTCGCTCTACCGGACCCCGAATAGCCACCACTGCGACCGGGGGATTATTGGGGTTGCTTTTAGACCCGATTACGTGCATGGCAAGTTCACTAAATGAATCTAATCAGAGTGGTGCAGTATGATGCTAAGTACCTCCATACAACTAAAGAACTACAGTCGGCCACTGACCCTGGCTCAATGGAAAGTATTACAGGTATTGGGGATTATCTATATCACGCCTTGGAAACTTCGGTGTATCGCATTTTTTTGGTGGAAATATAATTTCCGGTTGTATGATTTTCAATGGAAAGTTTTCGAAACCTCTATTCACAACAACAAAAATCTTGACATTGCCTTCCATACTCCTCTTGCTAATGGTATGTCTGATACAAATAAATATACGAGGAAATTTTCAATTCATCTTCATGAAATTCGAGAAATGGAGTTAAATATAAATCTACCGATTTCAATATCAGCAAAAATTGAGAGCTCCTTCAAATATAATAAAAAAGAATGTTTAACCATTTGCCCATTGAGAACAAAGGCATAACATGTTGAAGTAAATTTAGAATATTTATTATTATTTATTTCGATATGTATCCTATACATTTTTACTTTCTAACTGCTTTCAACTCCGAAATTCCGATATAGTCAAGTACTATCAATCATTTATCTTTTAATTTTTATGTCTTATATTTCTTAAATTGGTAACACTTTTTCAACGAGATTTTATCTTCCACAATAAAGTACATTTCGATTTGATTTGAAAACCACTACACGTGTTTCACTCTAAAATAGCTTTTTCAGACTACTATTGCTAAGTGAAACACATAAGCGGTTTCAGTCACATTCGATAATGTGCTTTTTTCTAACCAAGTTTCAGGTTGGAAAAATACCATTTGTTCACCCAGAGGAAGACTAGATACGAATCAACTTTTCCAAATTCTTTCGGAACTTTCCAACCTTTTCGTCATCTATTCGAAACATCATTCTACTATTCAAACTTCACCAAGTGTTTAGATCCCCGCTAACGTGTACACACCAACAAAAAGCTAACACTGACTCAGTATCGAACGTAAAAAAAAGAGTACTGCCCCACTGAATATATATATATATATATATATATATATATATATATATATATATATATATATATATATATATATATATATATATATATATATATATATATCCTCCACACGTACGTGGGAGTCGAACAATGTTATAGTTCTGATCTTCAATGTTTGAGTTTGTCATACCAATATTAACTCACAGATCTCAATTATGTATTACGAGGATTGCTGCAAATAAGCATTATTTGGAATAGTAACTCAAATTTTGGAGGCATGATCAACAATAAAATTGCATTAGGTTTTTAAAGGAAAAAGGGAATACTCGCTCACTTCTCTGGAACACCGTAGAAAAGTTGGCGATCTGTCTCTATTTTACAGATATTATCATGGGCGATGCTCTCGTGAAATGTCGACAATCCTTCCTCCTTTGGCAGTCTCTTCGAGATTGACCCGTCAGGTTCAGTCTTCATACCCCTTTGTGGTCATCTTGGAGACCTGCAGAACATCTCTCTTCAAAGACTCGTTCATCCAACGAACGGCGAGGCTTTGGAACTCATTGGCTAGGAAGGTGTTCCCCGAGGCATACAACCTTCAGAAATTCAAAAAGAACACCAACTCCTACCTTCTTTCCCTTGGTTCTCACGATGTTTTCTGAACATTATAGGTAATCCCTTTTCGTAGGAACCAGAACATAAAAAAAACCTATATTTTTTCTGTACGTTCACCTGAAATGTCATTACCATAACATACATCGAAACAATACTGAATGAGATCTACAATAGTTATTGAAGTAGGTACTTGTAGATGACTTATCACCAAATTTTTCCTCAAGTACTCGGTACTCGTTAGGGTAATCTTTTCTATAAAATTGGCGATTACTAAGTAGTCGATTCTTAAAAGTAACTCATTCTCCCCATCACTACTCAGGCGTCGTGCCACTCCAGTGCTACCAATTATTACCCATCATCAAACTGGTGGAACCGCCTTAATCAAGAACTTATCAATCAGATTTTTTCTCACCTTCTTATCTAATACGCTATTATCAGCTACCAGCATAAACTAATGACATATTAGCTTTCGCTGCGATAGATGTCCATCAATTAAAATTAAATACCATATGTATATGTAATTGAGGGGATAAACGTTTCCTGATACCATGAAATGTGACAGCTCAATTGGAAATGACTTCATTAAAGCTGTGTTTACTGTCACTCACTGAATATTTATTGCTAATGTTTTTCGCAAAATACTTTGTTTGTTGTATTACGTGTCGCAATTAGTAGTTATAAACACATTCGGAAAACCTTCAGCAGAAAACTACGAGTGGTACTGTTTCAAACATTCATTGTGTATATTCTTGAGTATTTGAAAAAAGTCAGGGAAGATTCAGTACAGCCACCATTATAATTTTTGTTAAATTTCATTTTATTGCCCCAAACTATTCAGCTGTCTGATCATTAATTGGAAACTGTGAATCTTCACACTTATTGATTTCCAAACTATCCAAGAGATTGAGTTTCAAACCCTTTTCCTGATAATGAAGTATTCCAAATTCATCTACCTTTTCATTTGAAATTTTTAAGTTGTGACGAATCCTCGCTAGGGGTTCAAAGGCAGAGGTCCAAAAATATGTTTGCAAAATATGTCTTCTTCGGAAGCAAACTTTACTTCTAAGAGGCTTTCTGCTTCAAATTCCAAATAAAGGAGAAGAGCTAGTTGCATACGGTACTTTCAGTTGGACAACTCTGTATACACATAAGTGAAAGTAGATCAAAGAAAGCTCTGAAATAGAGATTCTTAGACTTTATATCATTGAAAATTACTACTGAAGTAATTGACCACTGATTTCGTAATTGTTCAATCGAATCACGGAAATGGTTGGTTACTTCAAAAATTTACTCAGCAACACATGTCTAACTTCAAAATGAGTACACAGGCTGAAACATTTTAAATCCACACCTATAATGGTCTTACATTGATATGATGATGAAAGTGTGTATCATACTCGAAACAAATATTTAGAATTCATCTCTCAGTTCATTGTCAAAATTAAATCCAATATATTTTTTTCCATTATAATGAAAACACATTTTCGAATTCTCACCCCATTCATGATCTTCCCGTATCCTGCAAAGTGGTGACATAAATTGCGTGTACCTATTCACCCCCTTACCGGTCCAAAAGCTTGATGGCTGCCGTATGAAATAAAGACGGAAATACTTACAAGCAACATGTATTTGTCTCCTATCCTCGGCATGCCCCCCGGGAAATCGAGGATTGTCCGCTCGACACACGAGATCCTTGCCGTCGTCTTCTGCTGCCACATTAAGGGACAAAATGCTCCCCGTGAAAGTTTCGGTTTCTTCTTCCTTGGGGAACAGGTTTTCATAATAAAAATATTATCTGGATGGTCATGAAGCGGAAAATTGTGTTTTGACTGTTCGATTGGTGAATGAAGTAGTTAGTGAAAAATGTTTCAAAGGGTTGTAAGAAATATCAGTATAGTAGAATCAATTTTGATATCACTTGAATGCTCTCAGAAATTTATGGTCTTTGAGATGAAGATGAAAGTCACACCACATAATGAAAGATGAAATTCTTTACTAATTCTTTGGAGTCCTTCAGAAGGTCTGCAGTGGATTATGTATTTCATCTCTAGACTTATACCCTATTAGTTTGATAGTTTTGGGTATTGAGTTTTTTTTTTGCAACTGTTCTATTTAGCATTCAGTGTTTTAAATATTTCAATATTCTTACAAATTTTTACTGTCTCGATTTCTCCACTGTTTTAGTATTTTTATACATGTATGTTTATAACATTGTAACAATCGTCCATTGAAGAAAACCTTTAATTCAGTTTTGAAAAGCGATAATCAAAATTTTCAATCTCCAAAAATTGAAATGAATCAATTAAATTGGAATGGAATGATGTACTACTTTTTTATAAATATATGAACAACTCCAGAGAAATTAAGTGGAAACTTTCAGGACACATTTGAGATCAGCACTTCTACACTTGTATAGAGGAGAAAAATAATGATGGAATTTCACTTTGTTTTTCATTCATCAACCCACTCTGTATTTCGTGGGGATTCGGCTCGAAACAGAAGTTCGTTTTGTTGTACTGGCGCATATCAAGCTTTTTGCCCTGACTCTATCCCATTCAATTTAGAGTAACATGTCACAACTTACAGTAACGACTGCATTCCTAATAGCCCTTCCATCAAGTAACCATGTTAGTTTGGCAGGTGGATAAGAACCGGAAGTTTCACATCTGATGTTCTGCGACTTCCTTACAGACAGTAAATCATTCGGGCTGACGATCTTCACTTTGTTCGGTTTTACTGGGAACAAGAAAAAGCATCACTCATCTCCGGACGGTTTGAAATTATGATCGAATTGTTCCAGTTCAGTCGTCATGTGGGAAGTAAAAATTAATGGTAGATGAGGGTCGGTGGAATACATACTGGGTGGCTTTTGCTAGATAGATAATAATAATAAACTTTATTGCACTCAGATACATGATAGAAAAAATGTACAAGCCAGTCGAAAGAAACATAGGAGATATTTTGGAAAAAAAGTTTGATGAAGATTATGAACTGGTAATATTTTTTCACACATTTAAGTTAGCGTTCAAGTGATCTGAAGTATTATATATGGTTCATTATCACTAAGAATTTTCACAAGTATTCTCTTCCCTTTGACGAAATCCTGATTTTCGTTGAGAGATGATAGAGATAGTTTAAACCCATAGTATTCCTAGAGCTGTAATCATGGCTAATTCTGAAATTTTCAGACGACTTTTTATACATTCGTAGATATATAAGTCTGGTATAGTGAGAAGGCCTGAAGTTTTAAAGTGATCTCTACATGACTCTCTATAGTTCAGTTCCTTCATTATCTGAATCGCATTTTTTTGTGAATTGAAAATTTCACTCATACTACTACTTGCACCAAAGAGAATGATACCATATGTGGCTTCAGTGTGAAAACTGGAGAAGTGAAAGGTTTTTGTGATGTTGTTATTATTATTTCTAAATAAAATTCCAAGGCCGCAACAAACACGATTCAAATCCCTGCAAAGAAGTTCTATATGCTTAGGAAAGGCAGAGTTCCATTATTGAAGATACCTAAACACCTCATATAACTAGACAGTGGTATTTGATGATTTTCAAAATTATAAAAATCATAGTATCAGGTTTATCTACACTTCCACTGGTTCTAAAATATACAAAACTCGTTTCATCTTGATCGAGTATCAGTTTTGAATTTGAAAACCAGTGTTCAACTCTGCTGGTCACTGAGTTTTCTCTTAACACAAGTTCTGGTAAGTTTGGTGCTGGAAGTAAGGTGGTACTGTCATCTGCATATTCAATTAAAGTATGGTTTTCTTCCATAATGAAGCTAAGATCGGGGGCTCTGAGTCAGTCTCGTTTGATTTCGGGTCCTCAAATTTCAAGGACTGCATAAGTCCGCACATGAAAGTTTTCAACCAATTCAGTTCTGTGCCACGAAAACCTTAGTGGTTATATTACTAACGCTTGGTTCATTGAACACACTTTTTTGACTTTATTTTCTACTTTCACTCTAAGAAAATCCTCACAATTCTCATCAATGGAGGCGTTCACACTGTAACAGTGAAAGTGTCGTGTATGAACGTTTCCATTGATAATCATTGTGAGAACTTCCTTGAAGTGGAAGTAAAAGATAAATTGAAAGTGAAAGATTGATCTATGAACTAAGCATAAGAGCATGAATAGAATATTCAGGCAGAATGATGCAGGTCGGGAAATTTTATTTTAGATAATTATAATGTTACTGATCATGTGATACATGTTGAGTTCATTTCCAGAAAAAACTGTTATTTCAGAAAATTTCGAAATCGAACACGGGAACAATATATAGTACCTGGGAAGTGAACCAGAATACATGATTATTTCGGTCAGTTATATCGGTTAAAAGTTCTAGTGCAATTATCCGCTGCAGAACTCTTTGAAAGCAATCTAGCCATCAATCATTTCATTAGTTATCCGCATTATGGGAAATAATCACATAAAAAATATTCCGCAATGCCATTCTTCATGAGGAACGTAAAATATTTCAGATATTAGTCAAGATAGGTGAAAATATGAAATGGATCTAGAAATTGATATAGACTACGAATATGCAATTGAATGAAAGGTGTTCTTTTCGGTTATCATTGCACGAGTGCACAAAAATTACAGATAATTTTGCATAAAAGCGTCTATAAATTGCAAGAGTTTATTTTCATATTTTGGCGAAAGTGCCCGAGTCCGAAGGACAAGGGCTCTTTTACAAAATATGAAAATAATCGAATGCAATTTGTATAAGATATCACGCTTGAATGCAAAATTATCTGGTCATCTTTATGCACGAATGTAATTCATTGGAATGTTTCACGAATAAAGACATTCTCAAGGAAATGTTAGTTGGTGTTCATTTATAATTTCCTCTATAGATTGTATGGAGTACCCACCTAAACGCGAAATGGTTTTCTATTTTTGAATTCTATCTGACATTTATTTATGTTGTTTACTGACGTCTAGCGATACGGTTTCGAATGTGTTGTTATGGTGACTTGATACAATTCAATTACCGCTGTAAGTTTTCCATATAATGCAATTACCGCTGTCAGTTTTCAATAATTGCATTGCTCTCATGGGACATTTTATATATGAAGAAAATATTCGAGGAAACAAATGTAGAATCTTCTTCGGATATGATTGTTACGGGAGGTCCCACTACGTCGAATTCCCATTACGTCGAATTCCCACTATGTCGAATTCCCATTACGCCGAATTCCCACTACGTCGAAAAGCATCCCCACCACTTACGTCACCAAAACACGATCGTTATCGAAGCTGGATCCCATTCGACGTAATGGGAATTCGACGTAATGGGAATTCGGCGTAATGGGAATTCGGCGTAGTGCCACACCATGCACTTTCAATATCAACAGCACAGCGAAATTCATCCTTCTTTTAGGTTAGGTTAGTTAGGTTAAGTCAGATTGGGTTAACAGGAAATTGCAGAATATCCGGTAAATTTTGCGAGTGCGTCGAATTCCCATTACGCCGAATTCCCATCACGTCGAATTCCCATTAGGTACGTCGAATGGGATCCAGCTTCGATAACGATCGTGTTTTGGTGACGTAAGTGGTGGAGATGCTTTTCGACGTAGTGGGAATTCGGCGTAATGGGAATTCGACGTAGTGGGAATTCGGCGTAATGGGAATTCGACGTAGTGGGAATTCGGCGTAATGGGAATTCGACGTAGTGATACGTACTCGATTGTTAGTGTTCGGAATCCGGAATTATTTCAGCTGAACTATGCCCAACGTCACATTCATATTGCCAGATTTTCCAAATTTTTCAACTTATGATTTTAACAATATCTAAACTCAAAAATGTTTTGGTGTATCTGCAAAATGGAGAAGCTTTATCCTTCATTCCAAAACGACCAAGCAGCTGAAAAGTTGATTATCTCTAAGCATAATAGGCCTGTCGAGGTTTGAGTCTGAAAAAATGTTATCCTGAATAATGAAATTTTTCAACAAACTACTTTCACAGTTGATTTGAGTATTATCAGATGTAACTTCTTTCAAAAAAGTTTTGTATCGTTTGCATCGACTTGGGATGAAAAAAATCAGTTAACAGGAAGTTATTCCGATATTCAGGAAGATGAGTATTTTTGTGGACATAATAAGAATGTGATTTCTATTTTTTTTTTATTACGCTATAAGGTAGACACGATTTAAATTTCCACAAAATTTATTGTCTTCGCGACATGTTTCGATACACAGTATCTTTATCAAGCGAATGTATTTAAACACTAAATTATTCTTCGTTAAAAGCTCCTTAAATATTTCAGGGCCTACTCTTATTATCTCTGATTCCTAGAATAATACCACTGACACTGATGATGATTCCTAAACTTATCAACTGATACTGATTCCTAGAATTACAACTGATAATGATTATGATATCGGACCATAGTTACTACTTATTGATTGAATAAGTTCAACAAAGGGGAACTATTGAGATCCAATTGATCATTTAGCAAACAATTTGAATTTTTTAATTTATTGATTTCCAAAAATTCTAAATAATTAAGTCTAATGCCCTTATTTTCAACATGCAGAATTTCGAAATTTTTATCGAAGTCATGGCCTTCCTCCAAAATATGATTGGCATATGATGAATGAGTTGTTTTCTTTTCATAATTCATACGATGTTCACGTATGCGGTTTTTGAATGGTCTACCTGTCTGGCCAATATATACTTTGGAGCAAGATCCACAATTCAATTTATAAACTCCCGATTTTTCATCTTTTATTGTTTTATCTTTGTTATTCTTGATAAACCTTCCCAACGTGTTATCTGTTCTATATGCTACTTTTAAATTTTGTTTATGCAAAAATGAAGCTACTTTTTCCGTAGCAGGTCCTGAATAAGTTAAGATTCTATAATTATTGTCATGGGTCCTCAAAGTGGGGTATACTTCTTGGATAGCTTTTCTATGTAGTTTTTTAGCAAGAATATTTTCTATTAATTTGACTTGATATCCATTGTTAACTGCTATTTGTTTTATGATATTTAATTCTTTGTTGAAATTGTCCACAGAAAGAGGAATGTTTACTAATCTGTGTATCATACTATGGTATGCTGATATTTTATGTTTATATGGATGTACCGAATTATTATGAACAGTGATATCAGTGTGGGAAGGTTTATGAAAAATAGCAAAGTGGTGTTTGCTGTTGGCCTTACCTATTGTCAAGTCTAAGAAATTAATTGAATTATCTGTTTCCATCTCTATTGTGAATTGAATATTTGGATGAATAGTGTTAATATATTTATGAAGTGTATCTAATTGTCTGTTGGTGCCTTTAAAACAAACTATAACGTCATCTACATATCTGTACCAATACAAAAACTGTTGCGAGAGTGGATGTTTATGAATTATATTTTCCAGATTGTCCATGAAAATTTCTGCCAGTAGAGGACTTAGCGGATTTCCCATGATCAAACCGTCAGATGAAGAGTATACTTTATTGTCAAATTGAAAGTAATTTTGTTCAAGACATATCGACAAAAGGTCTAATATCTCTTGTTTAATGAGCGGATTAACATGATTTTTATCTAGTAAACCTTCGACTAAGATTATGGTATCTTGTGGAGGTATACTAGGGAAAAGATTTTGAACGTCAAATGATATTAATTTTGCGTTATCTGGAACAGTTATGTCCTGTATTTTATTTATCAAATCATAAGAATTTTTAAGAAAAAAAAATTAAAAAATAGTTTCTCAAATGGGTTATTCAATTGTTTCCTCATTGATTCGGGCCAAATACATAATTTAAAATATTTCATAAAGGAAGTGAAAGATCTATTATAATGTCGACGAATGTTACCAAAACTCTTCCGACTGAAGACATGAACTCATTTCTATTTCTAGTGGCCCTTCATCTATTCAGTGCCAGTGTTTCAAACTACCGTGATTATGATGATTTTATTCTTTTGGAAAAGATCAATAATCAACAAAGAATTGCGTTTCTATTTCTGAGCACACATTATGTATTTATTAATTTTCAGCACCATATACAGAACTCCAGGTTCAGATTCTCGAGACACCATGTTGAATCAAAAGATCCTGACTGAGAAGTGATAATCAGCAGTTTTTCACACTGGTGAACCATTTTCATTTTTCAAATTAGATTCAAACATTCTTCAGTCATCATAGTGTCGATTGAGGAACTATCTCTCCAGTCTTTTTTTTTCTCCGAATTAAAGAATAGAAACTACATTTCCATGAAAGAATTGAAAAAAAATTACTGGAGTATTGATACAAAGTTGTGATATCTATATTTTGATTCGGAGAAGAAAAAAGACAAAAAATATTTCCACAACTTCCATTCTCTCTATGAAAATACCCAAGTTCCTGAATATAGAGTCATTATTGTGATTTTTATCCTCAGAATGTAGGATATCAACATAAATGCTATTGACAATGTCGTATGTTGAGAATTAGTTTTGTCATTTTCAACTATTCATATGCTCTTTAATCCGTGTATCGAATTCTCTATGGTTTGAACTATGTGAAACTTGCATCATGATGAAGCAATCCTTCTCGGGTCGGAGAATTGGTAAAAGCCGTTTATATCACTGAAAATCAGTCAATAGTTCGAACACAGGAATGATATGTTTCCAGCATCGGTAGTTACTAGCAACGATGAAACTTCCATAAAAATGCGCAATCTCTATGAAACACCGGCAGACAATGCAGCGTGCACATGAAAGCGATGAAAACAAACACAAAATCGAAACTATACAGCTTCAGAAATATAATAGAAGCGCAAACACACCTACGTTTCATTTCCCAAAGGGCTTGTTCGATACCAAACAGAGCAATGAATGTTTATGTGAGTGGAAATGAAGAAAAACAGTAAAATATGATAATGGAGCCGACATCAATTGATTTTAACTTTCGAGAGGTTATTTTTCCAGTGGAGTTTGAATATGAGTTTGTTCGGGAGAGCGACTTTATGCTTGGAAAATGGAACAGCTTGGAATACACAAAGATTCAGAATGCATTACAGTGGATTTGCAAAATTGAATCCGAATGTTTTCAAGGTAGGTAGGTGATTTGAATGTTTGTCATAATATTAACTTGAACCTTGTAAGGAATATTCTGATAGCTAGTTAAACATAACTAGGCTGATTTTTACTTGGAGATGGGGTGAATTATTACTGTTAGCCAAATGTCATGATCACAAAGGGATTTTATCACACTTATGCGATTATGAAAATTGTTACACTAATAGGAAGCTACAATATTCAGGAGTGATAAAGGTTATATTTTCTATGATTGAACAAAAAATTTAATGAGAAATAATAGTAATTGTGATTCAAGTCCGAGAAAAGCAGACGAGATGTGGCGCTTTAACGGTGTGCGCTGACAGGGCCAGTTTTATAGGTTCGGTTTAAACTAAGATTGAAGTTTAAACTACGCATATGAGAGATTTTGGCGTTTTATAAGTACCGATGAAATCAAATCTTTAGATTAAACTCTTCGTTAACGTGATCGGTGGATTGAGCAGTAGTTAAACTTCAGATCGGGGTTGGACATGCGTATCAGCCGGAGAAATATGTTTGTAGAACCATGATAAGTATTATAGGTAATGGATATTGACTCAGCCGGACCGCCTCCAGTTTTATAAATTTGATTTTTTTCAGCAGCAAATTTCTTTTTTGTATTTATTTTTAAATTAACCCACTTTCCTCTCAAATTTTTAGAGGTTCTTTGTGATTTCGGTTCACTTTTATTGAACTTGACTGTTAACTGCTCCCAAGCTCTTTCTTTATCCCTCCACATGACAACATCACTTCTCTTGCATTCTAAAATATTCCTATATTTTTTCACTGAACCAATCAGAAGAGTAGTATCATCGTCTGTGAAATTTTCCGTTCTCTTGTCTTTGGACATGTTAAAAATATCACTGTGCACGTCAGAACAAAGAAATTGCCTTTCACGTAGAATGGAATAAATAATGAAATTTAAAAATATAAGTCAAATAAACATGACAGTCATGAGGCTATACTGCCAAGTGCCAATTCTACCAACTCACTAATCATGAATTTCCTAGAAACTGTCAACTATAATCGTAACCTGTAAAACACTCAACTGCTATACAAGGTTTAAACTAAGTTTAAATCAATGGATAACTGAAGTTTAATCTTCAGGTTGAACTCAAGTTTAAACCGAACCTATAAAACTGGACCTAAACGGTCTGTTGTAGACGAACATAATGTCCACCAAAAATGTTGGTCTCTATTAGTTGTACAAGAAAGTCCGTGATACTACATAGCTACCATTTATATTTGAAAAACTGCAATGGTTTTATTTGTGTATCGTTATTCTATACATATGAAATGATCTGTCCTGAAGAACTGACTGACGGATAAACACACAGCCTAATTGTAGAAACCTGAAACTTGAATGGTGTTTTATTTGTATGACGTGGACATCCGATAAAATAGGTTTTTCAATTTCCGGGATAAATCGGGGGCAAAGTTTGTATGATACAACGTGTTGCCTTAGTTCAATCTACTTCAAATTTTGCATAAATATTCTTCTACAGAATTCATGAAAGACCTATTTCGTATTTTATAGTAATCAATGGAAACGAGGTTGAAATGGGGTAGAAAGTTATTTTGGGGGTGAATCAATGCACAGATCAAACCACTGATCATAGAGACCTGAAATTCAGAGGGGGTGTCCTTTTGATGGCGTAGGCATCTGATAAAAAAGGGTTATTCGAAATTTCACCCCTAAAGAGGTGAAAAACGGATTCAAAGTTCGTATGGGGCAACGTGATTTCTAGGTCTTGGTTCCGTGTGTTATTTATATAAATTCATCGCCTAACGGAGTGAAACAAGTGTGTTATATCATTTTTTACTTCTATTAAAGACTCTTTCGATTGCGCCCAGGAGGTAGAGCCTTATGAGGAACCTGATGAAACTTAGTACAAAGAACTACACAATATAATTCTAATTATATTCCAAAAAACTGTTTGAAATACATTATTTCTTGTGTTTTCTACCAAACACAATCATCAAGAATTAGGACAGGACCTCAATAGAAAAAAAAACTATTATGTCAACTCATATCTTCAATGTATTTTATGAAGCTAATGTGAAAGATATATATAGTGATGAATACCAAAAAGACCCAAAAAAATATATAATTTTTCTCAGAAATATTTGAATATGTTTATCCATTATCTGGTAAAAATACCAATTCACACATCTGCAATTTGAAAATATTTCAAGTTGCGGTCTGATAGCAAATTGAAAATAATCTGGCCTATCGCGTAGCAGCATAAAATATTTCTGAAAAGTTAGTACTCAAACGACAATGACAAAAATAATTTTTGCTGGAGAGAACTTCTGCACGAGTCTTATACAGGGCTTACCAAAACTGTCCACTCCAACTTCTCCAATCGTCACTATATCATGTGTATTCTATCATTTGAAAGGTCTTTTCGAGAAGTTCATCTTTCCAAAATAATATGTGGATCCGTGTAGAAATTGCATACTTCAATAGGGTAATTTCAATCCCTGTGAGTGAATACTTTGTCTGATGAGACCTGCAGTTATGGTATATAATGATTTCTGAAGAAACTCGGGGCATATTGGGAAGTGTAGAGGTAGAAAAGTTCCTATTCTTTGGTTTTCCACTAACTGATTTCAGAAATTCTCGATTTTTTTACATTAGACCTTTACACGATGAAGGGTTCAAAGTGCAGTGCAACCCTCTAGGGTTCATTAAGGCTAATGTGTGATCTTGCACACATGGCATATTGCGATTTGAAAAAGACGGAGTGCTTTATTTTGAACCACTGTATAAATCTTCTGTCCGAAATCCCAGCACACTATTATTCTGATTGATGCCGTTGTATGAACCTACTTACTTCTCAAAAATATCGTATTTTGTTCCATTTACTAGACTTATTATAATGGTTGTCCCTCATCCCAGTTTATTTGTATTGTAGGTATATATTATACAGATATGACTTCATTAATTGCTATTCTGTCAAAAACTCCTATGAATTTGCTTTGAAATATAACCGAGCTATCCATAGATCAATTGAGTCAATTTGCTAATAGGAATATACTCACAAAATACTGTTATAGGCACTTCTCTCGATATATACCCAGCGTTCTCTGAAGACGAAGCACGGCATTCGAAACGTGCTTTCTTGAAACGTCTAGGAGTGCTTGCTATCACAAGCTGATTCACGGTGGTGTGGGAAGCCCTGCTTGAATCTATCACGCTGTCCAGTATCGTTCCATTATACCACCAGGTGAGAGTTGGTTTCGGTCGACCTTGAAAAAAAACAAAGTCAATTTGAATGAAGATCAAATATTCAGAATTAATCTCTCATCATCATCAATGTTCAACAACATAATTTAAAAGTGATTGAAATTTCTTTGACTTGAAGTTTAATACAAAGAAAAACATTTTTTTCCGTTCAGGAAAACATCATGGAGAAAAACAATAATTTTTTATTGAATTTCAAATTCTGCGATTTTCGAAAGTCTGCAGGTGGTAACCCCTTTGCCTTTCAATGTTTTTCGTCTGGAGAATTCAGAAAAACATTTGCACTTTCATTCCGAAATCATATGGAATATTTCATATCAATATACTCCATGGGCGCCCATACCTATAGGCAGAGGGGGCTCGGGCCCCCCTAGCCTTTGATAGATACCACTTATTAGAACAAAACTTCATGAAGTTTACAGTCGGTAGTTGAAATTCAGTTGTGTTTGAACTTTGTTGAACTGCTTTAGACAAGTAAATTCAAGAAATGAGAAGTATTCAGAATTGAGTATCACACTTTAAAAAGTGTAGGCCTAGATGCTTTTCCCCCTGAAAATCTTTGTATGAGCGCCCTTTGATATACACTTCTCAACAAGAAAATTCACTATTCTCCGGTTCATAAGCATACTCATTCGTTGGAAACAACTATCACATTCAACAGAGGGAAAATAATAATTGACACTAAGCATGAGTTATGGAATATTGATAGAAACAATATTAATGATATGAAATAATGAGTGATTGAATCTGGATTTTATTGTGGAGAATCGAAGGTGAATAGGAAAACGATTCTAATACAGCCCCAGGAATTCAATTTTGACAGTTTTGTGGGGAATTTCATTTTATAATACATCTAAGATACAATTATTGACACTTTCTCATTCGACTTTCATTCAACTCAATGCGAAAAACATTGAAATGAGAGATAATAATAATATATGAAGGATATATTCTTGGTTGGCCTATTTCTATAGACATTTGATTATGATTATAGTAAGTGTTCAGAACTCTGCCTACGTCTAGACCTCCGAAAAGAGTAGGTATGTTAGATGAAATCCTCTGCCTCAAACCTTTTTTTTCCTGTCCGTCTCATTATTTTTGGTGATCTGATGAAATTTTTATAATCAGGATCACAAGTTTTGCGTTTTTTTAACTGTTTCCTTTGAGCTATCAACAATGCAAACAGTTTTCATGTAGGCTCATCACCTGCCCTGGATACAGAGATTTTACAATTTTTACGCCTTACGGTAATCCAATATGAGATGAATCGAAAAGATTCATTTGTCCATTGGCCAAAAAATCTACTAAGTGGCTTCCCAGCGCTTCCATAAAAGTATCACCAAGCAAATCGACTGACGAAACAGAAAGGAACAAGATAAATCACTATAGCGCAACTGAAACAAACATTGCTTCAAACGACAACTAGGATAGATAACGCCACAACCCACCTCCGGTAACTTGACAGGACAGAAACATCTCGTGTCCTTCCAGGAACGGCCCAGCAGGATGGTTCATTTTGATTTCTCGTCCTTCTGCGTCGAATATCCTCGGAGCAGAAGGCTGATCTGAAACAGGACGAAAACGACCAAATGAACGATCAGGATCCGTGATTTGATTTGTTATATTATGGAAATTCCGGAGTTTGAAACGGGAAGATTCTCCAGTGGCATGGCTGACAAGCCAGGAGTTGTGACGCACGTACAATTTGAATTATTATCATTTCGAAATTGATGTAAACGTGATTCAGGTTTATTTCGGAATGATTGTTGAGCACTGTAGTAGATAGCTTGAGTATTCATATACACTGGAAATATAGAGAAGTATATTGAGTTTCACAATATATGATATTGGCTAAACGATTATAAATTTGATACAGGTAATTTTGTCTATCGACGGAGGATTATAGACGATTGCGGCTCAAACTCTTTCTTTCTTTGTGATTTATTGGAAGTGGTCACCTGTGTTATGGCTTGCAATCATTCAAAATCAATTATACGTTTTTACAGTCATTTGGAGCAATCATTTCATACCCTCAACGTACGGAATAGGCAGTATGTGGCGTCCGTGGATACTAAGTTGTAGTGCTTCTTCCAGTGATTCGTTGAATCAATTATCTCATCCCATGGAATCGCAGAAAGTCTAGATGACTGGGAAAAAGATTCGATGAGGCAATAGTATATTACACACCGAGGTGGGAACTGATTCATAACTGTCGTGAGATCAGTTAGTTAACCGAGACACAAAGCGTCGAGGTTAGCTATGATCTCGAGACAGGAATGAAACTTCCTACCGAGGTTTGTATACTATCTTATTCACAACCGTCATATTTCGATTAAAATTGATATCTCTGTTTCGTTCTGAACATATCTAAAATATGACATTCAACGACAAATTATCAAGAAGGCGGTTTTCTCAGAATAATCAAGTAGATATATTAATACCGTAACTACGGGGTATACAATTGTCACCAATATAAATAAATGTCAGATGATGTCAATAAATGACAGGTATAGTCTAGAGTAGAAAAAATGAGGGCGGGAAGTGGAGGTGCGTAATGTGACACTTCCCAACCTTCAATGACTGCATAACATATATGGCTGTAATTAAAAAATCTACACTATGTACGATGAGCAGTGTGTCCGTACAATCGAAAGTCCAAAACACCGGCTCATCGAAGACGAAACTGATATCAATTGTAGCCTCACTTCTCTTTGGCGAGCTCTGTCTGCAATGGGATTTTATTATCGCAAAATTGACAAGAGAAAAGTGATAATGAATCCTTCAGAGTTTTTAAACAACATGCTTTCATGGAAAATTATCGGTAATTTTGAAGCACTTGTGTAATTACTCCCGAAAATATTCCACCTACCAAATCAATAGAACGTATAAAAAAACGATCCTGGATTGCTCTGAAAGGAAAGAATATCATTTCTCGAAATCATTATGACCTTCCTGAATCTCTGAAGAACGACAATGAAATGGATGGACTTCTTTCGTCCTTTATGCCTAGTAACAGGTTTCAATAGAATTAATGATAATATAGACAAAGTACGAACCAATACTCATTATTCCTGTATACAAATGAATATCTAATTTGATGCTATAGAGAGCCCCAAAATACGCTATTAATTCTACTAAGGATTAAAGTTTGTATGGTTTAGTATTGAATGATATTAACGAAGGACTGTTGTTCGCGTTTGATCATATGAACAGAATTGAATTCGAAATGGAAGTTATTGAACGATCTAGTTGATCAAAGTGCTCTCTAACAATCGACAAACGGCATCGCAGAGAGAACGGAATCAAAAATAAATATGTCCAAACAATTGTGGGTTTCAAGTTTCGTTTCAATGAAAAGTCGAAACGCGTAAGTTTATTGAGTTTGTTTGGGAACTTTGAAGATATATCATTTGGGAAAAGCAATGGACAAGAATAATAGTTAGAGAGTTATTGAAAAACAATGTATTTTTTCAATAATCAAATATCAGTTATGCTGAAAAGCTACAGAATTGGCAGTAGCTTGTAATTTTCTTATAGCCAAATTTCGAGAGATGAAAATTTTTTTTTACCAAATTCAGTTACATCAAATGCCAAAACTCAGATGGGTACTAGTTCAGTTTATCGCCTTTTTCATAATTTTGGGTCACTAAAGTTGGTAGAAATGTATTTTGCACTATTCACAGGTATATCTACATCATTTAAGGGTTATACATCATGTTTGTTTTTTTAACTGTCAAAAAATTTCCACCTCAGGATCGCGGCACCTCGAAAAAATTTCTGGAAATTCTTTTATTCGGGATGGTAAGTAGTCAAAATTGAGACATTTTGTTGGTTAAAAAGTAGATGAAATACCTGAGTTTCCATGGTAACGCGAAACAAAATACGCATTTCATTGGTCGAAAGTTGTTAGGTGTGAAATTTTCAATTCAATTATACAAATAATTTGGAGCACAAATTTTCTGAATTTTCTTCATGAACAGTTGAATATAGTCATGAGATCAAATTTATCAGGTTGATGGTTACATATCCCATAATTTTCAAAAAAATTATAAATGAGACATTTCCTAAAAACAGTCAAAAACGTCATGAACGGTTTCAAATAGTGAGAATTGAAGGATTTTTTTCTTCACTCTCATTCATAAAGGAACGTGGTTTGCCATCCAGATTCAGATATTTCTTCAATTTTTCCCAGAGAAACTGTGAATTTGATGAATTATTCCAAATCGTTCGTTATTTTGAATTGAAATGTCAGGTCATAATCAATCATGTCTTGTTTTTTGAACATGTTATAAATCGAAAGGCAAGATTTGAACCTTTGGTGTAGAAGTTGACGCTTGATATCAATAATATTTTGCTCCTGAAGATGCTAACCTTGTTAGCGAAATGTGTATCGAGTGCAAGTAGTATCAGTTTAGTATCACGGTAATTGATCTATAGGAAGAGTCTCAAGCAAGAATTTCCACGAAATCGTTCTTGTAATTTGAAATGTATATGGATATAAGAAGTAACTCGATAGAGAGTTCAAAAAAAGTAGAAAATGTTATAAATCTCTTTTTTCACTAGGTACCGCTAGACAAAGTAAATTGAAGTATGTTGTTCCATACAAATTTTGATCCTGTTTTCAACCTCCTTAGGGGTGGAATTTCGGGAAACCCTTTTTTATCGGATACCTAAGTCATACAAAGGACACACCTTCTAGTTTCAGATCTCTACAGTCAGTGGTTCAGTCTGTGAGTTCATTAACCCCTGAAATAACTTTCTACCCCTTTTTAACTTCGTTAGGCGATCAATTGCAAAGAAATACTAAACACTTCTCCATCAATTCTGTATGAAAAAATTAATGCAAAGTAGATTGGACCAAGTGATAACGTTGTCCCATAGCAATTTGTCGCCCGTTCTTCACCCCCTCAGAGGTGCGATTTCCGAAAGACAGTAAAACGGGATAAAAAGAATCCTATGTCCGTCTCCTGGTCCCAAGCTACCCCACCACTAATTCACAGCTGAATCGGTTCAGCCGTTTATGAGTTATAAATAATAGTGTAACTGACACGACTGTATTTCATAAGATATTTATATCAGATAGATAAAGATGAATTGAAGAAAACGAGCAGAATTTCCTTCAATTTAGGCGTAATTCCTTTCAGATATCGGTATCTTACTTCAATATGCAATTATCGGTTAGTTATTCTGACAATCTCAAGACTGTAACTCTAACCTACTAAAGTCAAGTTGACCTGGAAATTTCTCGTGGGAGAGTTGACGAAGTCCACTCGACATCTGAACACTCCTTGATCGTGAATGTTGATGTTCTGGATTCGTAGTCTAGCTTTGGATGGCTCGTCTTCTGTTATGAAGTAGCTGCGAGATCCCAGATCGTCACTCATGGCCAGGTGGGATGCCTTGTCGAGAGGACCGTCTCTGGCATCCAGACTACAAACAAAAAAAAATTAAAGCATATATTCCAATTCGTCCTCATTCAGAATACAGACAGAAACAGAAATTATGAAAGTTTTCACTTTTAATACCACTTTTGCGTGAATTATTTCCGGAAATTTTTTCGAGCTCACCAATATTTTGTTTTTAAAATACTCGTGAGCAGAACAAAATTTCCAAGGATAACTCCAGTATTTGTTTTATTCGGTAAGAAAATTCCACACCATATTGAACTACAATGAATTATGTAAGATTCATATTTTAGGCTCTCAAGTTGGTCAAGTAGCTACGTCAAGGTAGGCTTTGGATTGCATTACAGATTTAACAATTGAATAGAAATTGTCTTGTTCTCTCATATCCAATTCTATTGTGTGAGCCTAAAAAATGAATCGACTCGGTCAAGAAACTATTGAAGTTGTTTATTATACCGACTTCAGTTACAAAGAATCATAAGCTAAAATGAGCACTTCAAATAATTATATTCCACCTATAATAAATATACCCCCATATTTCTATTTATTTCAGGTTCACCCAATTCAAATCAGAAAATTATTTGAAGACATTCGAGAAATTAAATATTACCAGAATATATATTATCAACGCCCTCAAAAGCCAGTAATGCAAAGAAACAAGTCCTCACAAAATTCGTAGGCACTTTTTCTAGGGATCAATCACCTTGACTCCAAACTGATATTTTTGCATTCGACGCGCGTTTCACTAACAAGGTTAGCATCTTCAGGAGAAGAAAATTGATACTCAAAGTATCTGAAATATCAGTTTGGTGATAGCTAGGGTAATGGATCTCTAGGAAAAGTTACAAATTTTACACCAAAGGTTCCTTACTCATCGTTTATACCAGTTCCGGACTAAAACAAACAAAGAACATGATAATAATGATAGTGAAGTGTCGATTGCTCATGAATGGAGATGTGGATTGATGTATTTTCATTAGTCAGTTAAATTGCTCTAGTGGCGAATTTGAACGTTACATTTATTTAACTTCTAAAAGTGGGTAAGTGATATGTTATTTCAAACAAAATATTATTGGCGCATGTTAAAAATTACCACTATTTTTTGCTGTAAGTTATCCATGCGGGAAAAAATCCGATAAGATACCTGAGTTGATATGGAAATATAGAACAAAGATTGACATTGATCCGTGGGGAGTTATGAGCAAGTTTCTGTTATCAAATATCTCACCCTAAATATATATATTATATATATCGACCCGAAAAGTAGTTTAACAATGGAGTGGCCATAACCTCATAACAGATTTTGACTACAGATTATATATTTGTGACATTCTCTATTATAATAACAAAATTATTTCTGAAATGCATATAAAATGATTTGAAATAAATCATGTGAAATTATTCTGTAACTCATCCAATCAAAATAATTATTCAAAACTCATATCAATCAAAAAGTTCAAAACGATAGAATGTCCAAACAATATGCCAGATATGATATTTGAATTTGAATATAATATATAGGGGCATATTCTTGGTTATTTTCCATGTCCATTATTTTATTAATTGCAGTTCTAGACTGCTCTTTGATACATTTAATTAGTTTTTCCCATAATTTTTACAATTTTATAACCTTGATATTTTTTTGCAATATAATGAAGATTCCGCCTTCCAGTAAATAATAATTTCGCTACCGCTGTTTTATTTGCTTCGAATATGTTTATTACCTTCTGGCGATATCTGGTTTGATGTGTATTTGCAATTTTCTGTTTGTTTTCATCTATCTGTTGGTGAACAGTGATCGTGTGGCAAAACAGGTGCCTAATATAAAACACCCCGCTGTCTTGGTACAAACATTGGATTATCAATAAAAAACCCCAACTCCAAGATGAGAAGTTCTAATCAATCCACTGTCTGAGCTTGTTGTTCATCATGAAGTTATATGAGAAAGAGCCGATGTCAACCAGGTAACTTAAATATTCTTCAATACTAATATTGTGAAATAAAATATATATATATATTACAAATTAAAAAAATTGGACTTATATCAAACGGTGCGTTCGTAAAATCCATTTCTTGTAAAAGTTTACATGAGAAGGCATAATCGTTTCAGGTACATTTTGCAAATATTTAGTCGATTTTTTTCAACGACGAAGGCATAATTGGAAAATTTTCATTGTGTGACTTCCACCAGACAGTTCATAAAAACCGTTACATTCTGCAATAGCTGTTTCATTCTACAATAGCTTCTTCGAAAGTGATATGGTACTCCAAAGAACCAGACCCTGTGCTTCTTTGAATAAACTTATCTTGATTACTACTAACAAATTCTTCTGAGAGAAAGGCAGAAGAAAATTATTAGGAAATGTCCCGATTGCTTGACTCAATCGATTTCTGAGGATTTCGATAGATTTGAGTTTTAGATTTTTCCTCAACAAATGAATTACATCATAGTCATGATTAAATTCATGTAATACGAACAGAATTTTATTGGCGAATGCTGAATTTGTGTTTTCATTCAAAAAACTATTTCTATGCTCCTCTATTCTGTTGATGGCAGACCTTTCCATTTGACCCATATGGAATTCGAGGCAAAAACCACACGTTAACTTGATTGATCCTATCACTTATAAGCTATGTGTAATTATTCATTCTTCAGAAAACGAGCAATATTATTGGTGTGTTCGCCAACGTAATAGACGGAGAGGCAGAGCCCGAAAAATTCTCTGAATTTACTAAGCCTGGTTTTTTTATGGCTTATTGCAGTGGTTGAGTACACAAACATACTGCGGTCAGTCAGGCGAAACTGAGAACAGGTGTCTCAGGTACGCTATCGAACCTGCCGTACCTGCCGAGATAATAAAACGAATTTACTAAAGCTGATAATCGTTATACAGATTGTATATTGCATATACATAAAAGTTACGACAGTCAGTCAGCTGAATATGGGGACAGAGCTGGTCAGTCAGTCGCAATGTATGTACAAAAAATAAATACGGTGCAACTAATTTACTACACTTCAAAATTTTTGTGAGGGTATTAAATGCTATATGAAACATAAAAAAAATGATCAGTTATCGATTTTGCGGGACAACGCCCGTCAGTCAGCAATAATAGAAATGAAAATTTCGCGCGGGCTTGGCGTCGCAGGTGGCGGTTTGCTTTCTTCTTTATCATTTGATAAACGAAATAAGTAAGTAGGCTATTTAGTAATAATAATATAACAATATATAACAGTCATTATACTTCTAGATAATATTTATCACAACTAATATTTGCTCAATTTACTCATCAAAATTCTTGCTCCGAATCATCAAATTCATTCATTTCGCTCTCACGATCAGAATTGTCAAGCTCTGTCGTTTCCGATTGAGTTTCGGGTTGGGAATCTGAAAAATCAATATAATTACTGTTATTATAAACAATAAAAAAATTACTTTTCACATTAAATATGAAGCATTGAACTTTGCCCACACTATTATTTTCATACTTGAATTTTCCTGAGGAGATTGAATGACGACATCTTTGACGAATTGTGGTAATTGATCGCCTTGGAACCAAATAAAATTCATATTTATTGTTGTTTATTTTCCACCCGTGATCGGTTGGAGACAGTTCTGTCGTTACTTTTTGATGTGCATTTCGCCAAATGTTTGCAATGTAGCTCGCTCTTGAAAATTGTTGCATCAATTCTGATTCACATGGTGGCATACTAGTGAATTAATTGCACCGTATTTATTTTTTGTACATACATTGCGACTGACTGACCAGCTTTGTCCCCATATTCAGCTGACTGACTGTCGTAACTTTTATATATATGCAATATACAATCTGTATAACAATTATCAGCTTTAGTAAATTCGTTTTATTACCTCGGCATGTACGGCAGGTTCGATAGCGTACCTGAGACACCTGTTCTCAGTTTCGCCTGACTGACCGCAGTATGTTTGTGTACACAACCACTGCAATAAGCCATAAAAAAAACAGACTTAGTAAATTCAGAGAATTTTTTTAGCTCTGGCTCTTGGTCTATAAGTTCATGTTCTAAGGTGTTATTTACCATTTCTGACGATTGTGTAGACTATGTGGTGGTTCGTTTCTCTTATTTCTTAACAGACAGGAGTCAACTATGTTCACATCGTGACCATTGTTGACGGCTATACGCCTAAAAAATTTCAGTTTGTAGGGTTTGTAGCACTTTGTTGAGGCCTTTACAATACTGATTCACCCTCAAAAATAAATTGACAATTCTCTGAGTGTCAAAAGTTTGATTTTGTGTTCGAGACTTCAGTGAAAAAACTCCTCACGATATTCTGCAGCAGCATCGAAAATCCAGAATATAGTAAGATCAGGTTAGACAAATGTATATATTTCCCACGGTGATCGGAAACCCCATAAATCCGCAAATATGCCAAGAAGCGATAGCCACTACCGTACAACATTCATTCCGGGAATTACGAATCGATGGAGGTACCGGAGCAAGTTGTAGATGATCCATAATATTTAGTCGGAGTACGTAGATATAAATCAAGGAATCCGGGACACGGCTCGCAAATTGCTGTGCTCAACACTTTTCTTGGTGCAGTGGCCGTGACAGAGACGGACGCGTGTGATCCTGCTGGGGAATTTAAATCAGGATGTGAGATTATGGGCAGTTCTTCAAACCTTTCGGCTGTGACTCGGCAGCATCGAAAACTCGATAATTATGGTATATTAATTACCAGTGTTGCGCCTCGACTTTGCCTACTTCACAGTCGTCTAGGAATGTTAGGCTTTTTCTACGAGGTGAACATACCATTTTCCGCAAATCGTTTGAAATTCAACAGACATTAAATCCAATGTTGATAATGAAACGAAAGAAACACAAATTATTCAACAACAAATTTCAATTGGCGCTCCGGGTGGGGATTTTTGAAGTTTGTAAGCCTTAGAAAAAACCTCTTCTGGCAAGGAGTTCCGGAGCTCAGCAGTTCCATTGAAAAAAGATCCCTTAGCAAAAAAGATTCGACGGGTTTTGAAATTCACAACAAAGGGTGGAAATTCTGTACTCTATTTACGAAAATAGTCATACCGACTATCCGTTGTTTGTGATTCATTATCTACGAGCATAGGAAATAACGAAAAATAGTTCGTGTTTTGGCGGTATACTCTGTTTGAAATTATTCCAAGCAATGAGGGTTGAAAGCTTGGATAATTGAAGTGAATAATTTGTCAATAATCATTTCCACAAAAATGGTTTTTTTACTGTGTATCGAATTGTACAAATTGAGCTTGCATTCGTGTCAGAAAGCTCGAAGAATTCTTGTGATTTCATACGATAACCGTCAAGATTTTATCGATTTCTAGTCGTTGGATAGGTATTCCCCAGAGGCTTACAATTCCCATAATTTTAAAGTCTGTTTAACAACACCTTTTTGATGCACGTGCTAACCTCAGAATATATCAGGGGTATCCCTTTGTATAAACTTACGATTTTAATTCATTCATTCGAGTCATCCGTGTAAATATTGCCAAGGGTGGAACGATTGATAAAATTTCGAAAGAGCATCGACCATGAAAGCATCTATAGAAAAGAAACAAGTCTCCGGCACTTCCACGATGTTCCAATGAAGTGAGCGAGTCTTTGAGCGAAGAATCACCAACAAGATGGATTGCCTTTCTCTGAATGGAATCGAGAAGCCTCAATTAATGTTTTGTTGCCGAATTTCACACATGGGAACTGTATTTCATCACAGATCGTATCTGAGCCTTGTAGATCATTAGAAGCTGAGAAGTGAAGTATTCCTTCGCACGAAATAGAAATCCAAGTTACTGTGAAGCACTTTTAGCGATCGATCTCACGTGATTTTCCTATGAGAGGTCATCACTGATCGTAATTCTAAGCATCGAGATACTTGATTTTGTAGGAATAGTTACTCCTGACATCTGAATATTAGACGATGATAGATCGGCTTTTCTCGAGAAGAGACATGCCTTGGTTTTCGTAGCATTGAATTTTACCAAGTTCATTGCACCCCATTCTATTATTTTTACCAAGTCGTCGTTGATTTCACTGAAGTGAATGTTTCTTTGAATTTTTGTTTCTCGAGCTGGTATGGGGACTCTGGAAGAGAAACTGGTATGAAGAGTACTGTCGTCCGCAAAACTATGTATTGAACAAGATGTTTTCTCGAGCAAAGCACTGATATGAAGCAGAAACGAAGTGGGCGTCAGAACTGAACCCTGTAGACACCTCCTTTTTCTGGAAGAATATCAGATGATATTCTATCAACAACCACAAAAGCACACAACCGAGGAGGCAAACCATAAGACGGCAGTTTGGAAAGGAGACCTAGATGCCAGACTCGTAAGAACGCTTTTGAAATATCGAGTGCAACAGCTATCGTTTTCCCGAATTTTCCGATTGAATGCTACCAAATATGAGAAACATAAGCCAATAATTCACTGGTTGATCTTTGATGGCGGAATCCGTCAAACTGGTATTATTGAAATTTTGTTTTTTTGACATCATTTAAAAAAACGAACATGAAAAGGACACTAGAAGAGAATAATTGTGAAAAATTTCAGAACGGGAGCGGATTCGGTTTTCTAAACCGTCAACGATAAGTATTTTGATGAATATTAGTATCGCCGCAACACATCAGGGTAGATTGAAAATCTGCCCTCCTACACCAGTATTGATTTCAATATAAATCCTGAATTTCTCAGATTGTGTTAGGTTAAGAACCAAAATTAAATTAGAAGAGCTAGCATCTTTAGGAAAATGAAATTGTCGGTCGCCTAAGAGCTCGAATGATCGATTATACCGTGTGACACAGACTCACGGTACACCCCCGTTTTCTCCTTTGTTTTTCTAGCTATATTTCTGAAATTCGAAACATTGAATAAGCTCACTGAACAGCATTGCTCGACATATCTGAAAGAAAAAAACAACTTCCAATTTTTCCGGAAATAACATCAACTTTCGATTCTTGAATGGAACACCCTGTATATTGTTACATGATCGGCTAGGAATGATCATGAGGAATCCAACGATACCAGGTTTGATGATGTTATCTCCGATGACTACGGAGATATCGCCATTTATTTTATTCATAAGCTCAATGAGTGGGAGAGAGAATTGGATTGACCCGCCAGAAAATATTTCTCTCTCCTACTCGTTGAGCTTATGATTAATATAAATGGCGATATCTCCGTAGTCATCGGAGATAACACCATAAAACCTGGTATCATTGGATTCCTCATGATCATCCCTAACCGATCATGTAACAATATACAGGGTGTCCCATTCAAGAATCGAAAGTTGATGTCATTTCCGGAAAAATTGGAAGTTGTTTTGTTCTTTCAGATATGTCGAGAAATGCTGTTCAGTGAGCATATTCAATGTTCCGAATTTCAAAAATATAGCTAGAAAAACAAAGGAGAAAACGGGGGTGTACCATGAGTCTGTGTCACACGGTATAGTATTTCTATAGCTTATATAGTTGATAGTACATCGTGACGAAATCTATTATGTCAAGCTGGTCAATTGTGGCTGGCTCAACTTCACATTAAAACTCTCACTCGTTTTTTAAATCTGTGAATGAACGCCAGTGGAAATGAAATTCAACTTCTTGTCAGATTTTCCCCTGTATCCATTCCACTCTCTCTTTTATTACTATGCAGAGTCCACTCGCCTACATTTCAGACACGTTTCGTTCCGCTGAATCGACGTACCGATGCAGAAAACAACTGTAAACAATAAAATTATGTTACCGAGTAACATAAATTTAGCATGATAAAATCTGGAATACAATGAAATGAATGATAGAACAATAGAATACTTTATTGGATCCTGTCAAAAGGAAACCGCGATCGTTTGACGATTTGCTGAACGTGCGGACTGCATCACGCCGTTTTATCAATCACAAATATCAGGTGTCATTTCAGCACATCCATGAGCGGGGGCAGATATTAATGGAAAATATGGAAAACTACGAGAATTCAGTTACGACATATTAGGAATAATTGATGATCGACAATACGGATTTCGCCATCAAAAATCAACCAGTGCTTTATTGGCTTGTATCTCATATTTGGCAGCAATCAATCGAAAACTTCGGAGAAACCATAGCTGTTGCACTCGATATTTCAAAAGCGTCTGATCGAGTTTGGCATCGGGGTCTCTTTTGGTGAACTGCCGTCTTATGGTTTGCTTCCTCAGCTGTGTGCTTTGTTGAAGATTTTCTTGATTCTATTCAGAGAGGGGCAATCCGTCTTGTTGGTGATCGCTTACTTCATTCGCAATATCTACACGAATGACTCGACGAGAACAGAATTCCCACCCCTTTGCCGTGAATATGGAGACCTGTCGAACCTGTTTTGTTCAAGGATCTTTTTTCAATAAAACAGCTAAGGTTTGGAACTCCTTGCCGAAAGAGGTTGTTCCTGAGACTTACAAACTTCAAAAATTCAAAGTTAATGTTAATTCGTATCTCCTGTCCCTTGATTCACGCGATGTTCTTTGAACATTACAGGGCTTCCTTTCCGTGTGAATATGCATATAAAAAAATCTAGACTTGGTGTCTCATATCTGTTCAAAGTAATTGGTTATCACTTCATTGGGTGATTTTCCAGATACAGCTCACAAAACCGCTATTTTTCTTGTGTCCAAAGAGAGTTGACAGATGGAAAATCTGCATACGCTTCTGGTTATACTAGTGCCAAAGTTGATTTTCAGTTACTTCAAAGATGCTTAGAAACCCTGGTGTGTTTATTCACTTAAAGCTGTGAAAGTTTGGGATAAACTTGGCGAAATCTGGATGGTTTTATTTTTGGTGGATGATTGAGCTTTTGGAGGTTTCCGTACAATACGTACAGAGGTCGTCCACAGGCTCTTGTTAGTCTTGTCTGAAGCTAAAATTGCAAGAGAAACTGTACAGTCTGATTTATACATTTTCATTTGAGTGGTTAGTTAGAAGAGATCGCAATATAAAGGATAATGGATGGCCAATAAAGTACCAGTAAAAACTTTCAGAAATCTCAACGAAATCAATCAACAAATACGATAAAAACATCGTACACATCAAAATTTCAAAATTGACTGTGTGACAATTGACTTGACACATGACGAATTTCAAAATGGGAACATATTGCCCTCTACCGAAAAAACAGGGGATACCTCCTAAAGCGTCGCTTTCTTTTTTCGCAACAAAAATCCAAATAAAATATAATCAGTGAAATCACCAGAGTTTCCAGGCATCTTGGTTCTCCGTAACAAGATTCAATTAAATTCAATACATTGGCGGCAGTTCACATTCCTAAAAAATATTTCTACAGAGCGCTAAGGCTAGAAAAACTCAAATTAATCGTAATGCAAAGGTCAGAAGATGAAGGAATTCGATTCTCACACCATCTACCGAATTTTCTGTGAACCCCCATTATCTGATGAATCGTGTCCAGAATTTTTGTCTGAAAACTGTGCATAATTGTCAAATCGTGAAAAAATCCCACCAGCATACAGAAATGAAAACGGATTCCGAACCAAAAAACTACAACCACCCAATCCAACTGTTACATTGAAAATACTACCAGAAATGGAAAATGAAATTCATATAATCATTTATGGATCCACTATTCATGTATTTATTTCAAGACTCGATCTTTTTAGCTCCTTTTCCTATTTTGATATCTAATTCAACTTTTCAAAATTCCTCGTCTAATTTCAGTGATGTTCATGTCATATATAATAGGAGTCTGGCCCACGCATCAGAGTTCATGAAAAATCTGGATAAATTGTTACTTGGTTATTTTGATGTGAGTGTGAAATAGTTTACTCGAAAGGAAAAAGTCATATCGCTAGAGTTGCCATCTATTGGTGTTCCTCTAATTAAAACGGCCTGAACTATACCTTAAACTGGATGCACTTATGTGTGGTTGCCTATAGCTCCTTCAATAGTATCGATCTGTAGATATGTCCATTGGTTTAGTCTTACTGTGAAATTCGAAGAATATAGATGTGTGTAAAGTGCTCTGGGGTCTGTGGGACCCCACCTGTGTTATAAAATCCTAAAAGTTTTCAGATTAGTGAATTATCTCAGATTTACATTTTTCGTTTCAAAATGTAAGTATGATGTGAATATGGTCAGAGCTGTCCCAAAGCATTGTGCTTAGTGCTCGTGAAAGCACTTAGAGCACTTTTGTGCTCGTAAGCACTGTGCTCCCGAGCACTTTCTTGAACCAGTGCTTAGTGCTTAGTGCTTCGAACATTTTACCAAAGAGCTTAGTGCTTAGTAATCCCGAAAAGTGCTCCCGAGCACTTAAGTGCTCGGGAGCACTTTTCGGGATTACTAAGCACTAAGTCTTTCCATACTTCCTACTTGTCGAAACATGAGAATGTGCACCCCCACTCAAGACAAAATCTTGAGTCTGAATCGCTTCCATATGCATCTTCGAAAGATCTCAGTCTTGTTTTGAGTGTTACCGAGTGCGTTGAGTGTCGGAGCAGTACGCAGTAAAGATAGGTAAGTTGTATCGAATGATATTTTATCAATAGTAGGCGGCTTATGGAGAAATGGGCTCCAGAGTAATTTCCCAAATTTATAATGCAGTTGTCGACTTCTTTAACAATTATTTCCATTGACACAATCCTTTGTCTACTCTCAGAGAAACAGGGTATTCGAGTTGAAAAATAACCACTATTTTCAACGATTAATATATAACTATACAATAATCTGAATTTCGGAAACGGTTCCAACAATTCAGGGGGCGATAAATCGATCAAGATAGGTTTCATTTTTAAAAAACGTCGTGTTATCCCCGTTTTCAGGCAAAACGTCACACTCGTGATTTTTCATTCATTTATTTTTACATTTATGATTCTCTTTGCCGAACACTCTTACAAGTGCGCCCAGAAAGCAGAGCCTTGTGAGGGTAAGGGTCGGTTAATCATTTTGTGTGCCGAAGCGCTCTGGGACGATTTTCACGGTAGCGTTTTTGCTATTTCAACTGTAGGGAACCAGAAAAACCCACAGTGCTACCGGGTCGGTGGGTGTATTGGTTTTCGAGGGCGATAAATCGATCTAGCTAAGGTTTCATTAAAAAAAAATGTTTTTTCGTATTTCAGGCAAAACGTCACACTCATGATTTTTTTTAAATTTATATTGTTCTCTGCTTTCTGACGAGTGTGCCCAGAAGGCAGACCCTTGTGCGGGCAAGGCAATAAACGAAGCATCGGCTCGAAATATAATTCTGATTTCAGGATTCAATATCTGACTGGATTTGCTTCTGGTTGGTTTATTTACAAGATACTCGAGAAGAATTCACAGGGCGAGTCGGAAAGTTGATCGCTCCTGTATGTTTATTTTGACAGAATTACATTCACTTTGTATGGCTTGTTAGTAGTTGACATTGATTTCGATTTAAAGGGTCATTCAATGGATATGCATTGAAGACATTTTTTGGAAATCTTTCTAAAATTCAAATTACGATAAAGTTGGGGGGAACTATTTACCTTCGTACTTTATACGAGGTGTTTCAATATGAGTTTGTTAGAGAATTGACGTTATGTTTTTCTGTTTTCTGTTGGAGATATGTATTTATTTATATTGAATGATATTAATAATCATAATGCGAGACGTATTCATTCCGCCTCCACCCCATCAGTGTATTCAATGCTATACTTACAAATAATGAATCATAGGCAAAGCATTGGGTTCGACTCAATATGCTGTTTCATGATGTTTAGGATTGAATTTTACGTGAATAATCTACAAAAAATACAAAAACCATGTCAAAAAGCAATTCAAGTGTATAACAGTATCATATTTTTGAACAGTGCTTAGTGCTTAGTGCCCCCCATATCGAATTACTTTTCGAAAATGCTTAGTAATCGCGAGCACTTTGTCAAAATTAGTGCTTAGTGCTCGAGATTCCGGAGCACTCTTCAAGAGTGCTTAGTGCTTAGTGCTCGAAGCACTGAGCGTCAGTGCTCGGCACAGCTCTGAATATGGTGATGTTTTTGTTTGAAACAAATTGTATTTGTTTTAGAATCATGGGAGAATACGAAAGAAGCCAGCAGTTGCTGTTCAATTTGTGGAATGAGATTGAAAGTGTCCTACGTACCTACAAAAAATAAATACGTCATATTACTTTCATCTTTGCATCTTAATGAATCGTCAAGGAAAAATGCTTCCAGAAATAATAAGCTATTATAATATGACGAAAGGTGGTGTCGGTACCTTCGACGAAATGGCTGGTACATATAGCATTGCCAGAAATTGCAGGAGATATCCTTTGAGAATTCTTTATACCTTTCTGGATACTGGTGGAATTGATAGCCAAATTGTATATAAGTTCAACAGCAATAATTAAACTCTTTAAAGACTTCTCTTTTTGGAAGAACTAGAACGTGCACTCATCAAACCTACAGTTGAAGTTAGAAAAAATAACTCACACTTACCTAAGCTTCTACGAATGAAAATACTTGATATCCTCGGGAAACCTGCTGAAGCAACACCACAAAAACATATTGGAGGGAAAGGACGTTTCAAATGTGCCCAAGAAGCAGAGACAGGAAGACAAAGTATCGTTGTGAGACGTGTGGGCTATTCATATGTTTGGACCATGTAAAAAGCTTTTGCCAAAATTGTGCTGACTTTAACGCGGAGTGAAATTTTTCTAACGAAACACGCCGAGCAAATTTTGATTTTTTTTTGTTGATTCAACAAGTTTTCAGTTGATTTTCACCAAAAATATACAATTTTGTTTGTTGTTTGTTTGTTTGTTCCATTTCAAGATTTTTTTTTAATGTATGTGATTTCTACCTACGAAAAAAACGATAATTTTTGTTTTTATTTTATATTTCATAGTGAATCTTTATAAAAACCGTTTTTTATTGTCTTTTTAGTCGAATATACTTCAGAGAATGATATTTTCAGGAAAGTTTACATATTTGAAATTCGGTTTGTTTTTATAATAATTTTTCAATTTGAGGTCTGATACACCTGGGTTATTATGCAAAAAAACTTCACCAGGGCAATGCCGGGTTAAGCCAAGTTCAATTACAGCATTCGCACATTTCCAACTATACATAAACGAGACGTCCTCACGGGACACCTTCTTTTATTCCTCATTGCAAGGTTAAAAATAAGTCGACTGAGTCACTCCAGCATGAGACGCACAAAAGAACAACGTAATTCTGCATTCCAGAAATGAGCTGTTTTGCCCTCACACACGCCTGAAAGTAATAATAGTCTATTCTTCCAAAGGAAAGCGTTCATAATAAACATCCCTATATTCCAGCGGAAATGTGAATGAGGCAATTTTTCAGTGGAAGGAACAACGAAGATACCTGAAGGGGCGATTTTCATGTAAGTGGAAGTTAGGCTCTCAGATTTTCGAATACACATCACTCACTGTGTGTGATACTTCAAGAACTTACTTCGTGTATTTTTCCACAGATTCGAGCATGTAAATAATGAAATCGATCAAAATTTTCATCAAAATTTATTTAACTTTAATATTGATCTCCATGATATGCGAGCCCAAAAATTGAGTTATTCGAGAAGTTTCTGGATAAATGTACGTGTTCTATCCAAAAGGTACTGTTTTTCAATTACCGCAGCAACTTCTTGGGGTAGATCAGAAGTCTACCCGTTTACACTTGTATAGATTTCTTCATTTCTTATTTTTTCAGGTTGTGGTGGGTTGATGAAAAATCAAATCATATTACGAAAATTTCTCCTTCAGATGAACAGACCAAAGTGATACATTCTCTATTCGTATACATTTTGAGAAAAATCACCAAAATTCTGTAGTTGAATTTACATAAAATATTGCAAATTTTCATAGGGGTTGATAAAATAATATGACAAATAATTATTCTGAAATCTACATGAACTTATTTGGGGACAAAAATGAACTATTATTCTTTTGAAGTATAATTATTACAAAAATAAACTATTATTCTTTTGAAGTATAATTATTATTTATTCATTTTATCATTTTTATTCTGCGCATAAGGTGAGGTGGAAAATCCTGAAATCCATTATTTGGGTTTTCTCACCTCTGAAAATGAAAAGGGAAAAAGCTCCAAGTTCTTATAATATCTGTTTTTCAGAATATATTCACCTCAAAACATACCAACAATATTCGAGATAGAAATGTTGGGTAGGAGTCATTATATGAGTTTTTTTTCGATAAATTTAAGTCATTTTCGACTTTCAACTTATCTCAAACAAGGTACATTCTATCAGGAATTTCAAAACATAATTTTCAATCTCAGCCTAAGAAATATATTTTTAGTGGTTTTCAAATCGAGTATGCTTTTGATCTCACTATACATTATCAACAATAATTATGAAGATTTGCAATATCTCATGAAAATGCAATCCCTTAATTCACAATGTGAACGAAAATAGGCCCGAATGTGAAAGAATCAAATTCAAATACAACTTTCAGATATATTATACGTGTGAGGATGTAGAAAAATATTTGGTAGAAGTGAAGAAATGATTCCCTGAAAATGGCAATCACCGGAAGGGATGCGTTGTTGAAGAAGTTATTGGAGTAAAAAGTTTTTTTTACTTTGCCCACTTATCAAGAAGAAAACATCATTGTGATGTAATTTGAATTTGTACTGATTTTATTTGTATTATTCTCTGCTTATGTCTAATCACTTCGACTTCAATTCGCTCTAGGTTGCCCCTACGATAAACAAAATCTGACAAATACCTGAGTTGGTGTGAGATGTAAATGAACTCTAGTGGTGTGAACTGATGATGATTCCAGTGGTCCTAGTTTATGGAACTCTGACTTGCTTTCACGATATTGAATGGAAAGGAACTTATACATATGAATTACAAAAATCATTCACCTGTATAAAGGCATTCCTAGATTATCCTTGAACCAGAAGATCATGGTAACATTATCATTTGGTAGAGCTGGTGTTATATCGCAAGGAAGCTCTGCGTCTCTTCCAGGAACTCCCCAGATCAGTTTGGCTGGTA
Organism: Zygogramma bicolorata; assembly: GCA_032362365.1. Classification (NCBI taxonomy): domain Eukaryota; kingdom Metazoa; phylum Arthropoda; class Insecta; order Coleoptera; family Chrysomelidae; genus Zygogramma; species Zygogramma bicolorata. The sequence goes on from JAVJAQ010005966.1 coordinate 948,215, forward strand.
CTGAAACAAAAACGCAATTATCAGTTGACATGAATTGAAAAATCAAAATGTATGGATATCCACATTTCGCGAACTATGAAGATTATTCTTTCATCACGATGAGCTCGATGAGCAACTAAATCCAATGAAATTTAAAGAAATTATTGAATTCCAAAAGAATCGACACTAATGCCAGGACGGCTACAAGGGTCCTATGTTAGTCCTCTTTCATTTCTACTTATCGCCTTTGGATGATTCAACCCTGGCCTCGGAATATTTTAAGCTTCAGTAGGCAGATGACTTCGAAACATATGAGCGTATTTTTCAATAATTATAGTTGATAGTTTGAAAATAATGTTGGCGTGAGACTTGCAAAAAAATGAGCTCCGAGATTAATATACTTTTGAAACTGTTTGAGTGCCCTCAAGGAATAACTCTACAGGGTGTTCCTTTCAAAAAAAAAAAACAACAATGTAGTCAGTTACTTTCTGCCTCCAGGATATATTGGCATCAAACTGTGACTCCATCTTCCCTCTACCATCAACTGAATAAGTTATCCATGAAATCCATGGAGATTATAAAATGAAGTTCGTCGGGAAAACCATCCGAACTCATATATATCCGACGATAAAATTCTTGAATTAATTTCGATGTTCACAAAATGTTTTACGAACCTAAAATTGCAGTTTAATAATCTTGCCTTTATTCTCCAGCCCATAAATTCAGGATTTACCAGTTCCGGGGCGATAACTCATTCGAGTACTATGTAATTTTAATCCGCAGCCCCACAAACTTATTATCAGAGACGGCTTTGTGCATTTTAAACCATTATGAAGTCATAATCACCAGAAAAACAGTCGTCTGGACCCCTGTGAACAGTTTTACGTTCAGGGTCATGTGCTCTTTTTGGCTGGGTGCCCGTTTTTATCTACGAGTATGTAGAAAGGAGAATAACTGTACATATCGAAGGACGAATCGCAGGGAAGCTTTACTATAACTTACAATTTGAAATGGCCAAATTGACATTTCTCTTTCAGTCATAACTTGTAATAAATCGAATGTATCAATATGGTCATATCCGGTCTCACCGTTAATAGTTCCGATTTGAAACGTGCGAAACGATCACCCTGTATATTTCACTAATTCTAGATTCCTGCGACAGTTCCAGATCAGAATGTGACATTTTCCTAACTTTTATTCCTAGTCTCTTTTTCAGGTTCATTTTACATATCGCAACTAGGTGGCCATGGTTGAACGTAATCTAAAGTCAGAAGATCACATTCACAAAGTTTCAGTGACCATTGTGATAGATACAACTATCACAAGTTGGTTGAAGTTTTCAAATGAAAAATGAATACCATTTTTTAGCAAACACTTTCTTAAAAGGGTTTTTTGACGAATCTGAAGATTTTATCAAAAATAATAATATAAATTGAATAATTCCGAGGAAAACACTGGATTGTTATTCATTTACTTTCATAAATTCTTACTGAAAAATACTTTGTGAAAAGCGTTCAGTTGGGTAATGACAATGTGTTTATGAGCAAACAGTGAAAGATTTTCGACTATTGTTTCATTTCAATTTGATATTTTTTGCTTGAATAATATGAACCAGAATCATCCAGTCCATCACTATTTTCGTCATATTCAGATATTGATAATTATTCATGATAGGTATTCGCGGATCCTTGGCAAAATTAAATAAATCGTTAACAAGTATTTTTCCTGGATATATTCGATTTTTGTTTTTATTATCAATCCAATCGTAGAATGTTCACCATTTGGAAAATTATCGACTATGATATGGCATCTGATATCATCTGAGTTCTTCGGTCCGATCACGGCCATCTAGACCAAATTTCTCTTGAAAAATTAAGTGATCATAAACACTTCTGAAAATGTCACAATCAGATACAAAACAGTTTGAGAAATCCAAATATGTTTTAATGAAAAGAATATTCTATTTGAACACTGAAGAAGAACTCCTGAGAACATTTCAGGATTTGTTTTTGTTGTATCAGTGAATATACCATTACTCTCGTTATAATATGTAATACCCATGTCTCACGTGTATTTTTTTACAGATTTTCAGTTAGGCTATACAATTAAAATATTCATGCAATTTTCAATGAATAATTCTTTCCCGTTGAAACAAAACTATTGTCATGATATTTTCGAATCTATTATTTCATGAACAACGTATCATATTTCCAATATATGTTCATTGAAAGTATCAGGTTTTCAGTTTTCATGATATTATTCAGCTGGCACACATCTACAAAAGAATTATAAAAAAAAAATCGCGGTAGTGCAGCTGGTCGAATCCAAAACTGGAACGTCTTAATAATTATTGAAATAATCTCAGATTATTTCGATAGAAATCACATTATAGTCAATTGAAATAAAATAAAACAAATTTTCTTATTACTTGACGTTTATTACAATTGCTTTTCAATTTGAAGTGTTTCACCTTTTTCAATTATATTCATTGAATGATAGAGACTTTGTTATCTTTTATACCCTCAAAACCTCGAAACACAATGCTTGAATTTCCAAGCTGCTTATTTTTTTTCGGAATGATGTATTCAAAATTAATGATGTCGTTATCATTGAACAGTATTCCATATTCTCCAGTTGGAACTGATTTTGTTCATTTGCGAAAAAATAGATAAAATGCAGTTTGGTATAAAATTTCAAGATTCATTGGGAAAAATCAATGACAGATAACGAATGGTAGTTTTTATGACTCTTTTTTAGCATAACACAAACTGTAAATACTGCTTTCTCCATCTTATTTCAAATGAGCATGTCAATATAAGAGAAATACCGCAGTTTATTGACTTCAATGAAGATACCTTCTGAATACATGCGAGACAGGGGGAACAACATGGTTGATATTATCCTCCAAACAAACCATGTAAACGGAAATTCTGCATTTACCCCAAAAACTCATTGTCAGAGACGGCTTCGTGCATTTTAATCCGGTATGAAGTCGTAATCATCAGAAAAACAGTTGTCTGAACCCCGGCGAAGAGTAAAACGTCGAGAGTCGTGTGCCGTTTTTGGCTGGATGCCCGCTTCTGGGGGACTTTAACCAGGATGGAAATATCTACGTGGGTGGAATAGGAACGTGGCCTCGAAAGCTTGATGCCTTCCCAAACATAACAGAGATAAAAGGTGATTCCTGCTAAATATAAACATTGGTGACTCGCTCGGTATATAAGTATGTGACGTTTTCTACGATTCGTTTTTTCAGGATATCTGATAGTAGTCGTTCTGCATGAAAAAATCACACCAGCATTATACAGGGTGTAACTGAATAAGTGTAAAACATTCAAGGAGGTGATTCCTCATCGAAAAAAAAGTGGGATCTTTCATTTAAAGAAACTTCATTGGAGCATTCCTTGTTAAGATACAGCCCCTTGAAGGGGGTACATGAAATTCAAAGTAACAAATCAAGAACAGAACAACAACATTCAAGTAGTATTAATTCAATTTCGAAAATTCACAAACTGACAGCGTCATACCAATTTAATTGTCACTATCGCTTATAGCGACCTACTAGATAGATTAGTTTCGTAATTTCGCATTTATGAAGATGTATCTGTGTAGTTGTTCGTAAAATATTTTTTTGCTGCGAACTGGTTTATTTTGGTCAAAAACTCGAGAGCCATTTTTTATTTTAGAATGAAACAGGCCATCGGAAGTGGATTTTCAAATGGTGAACAAATAATAAGAAAAAAGTTACATTGGAAATGAATTCAAGAGGTTTCGTTTTCCACCCCTTACAACCATGGGGTGAACCAAATAAATTACTGGATGAGTGTCTTTTTGGTAGTATAAAACGCCCGGTTGATTTCAATACTATAACTTTTTCAGTGCTTGTGAAAAAAATTGTTTTACAAATTTTATGTACCCACATTCAGGGGCTGTATCTTAAGAAAGGGTGCTCCAATGAAATTTCTTCATATGAAAGATCCTATCTTTTTTTCGATGAGGAATCACCATCCTTGAATGTTTTACACTTATTCAGTTACACCCTGTATACTTTGAGGAGCGATTATATATTTCCACTAAGAACTGCTATGAAATAAATATTTTTGTATTACGTGCGTGAAATGAGTGTTTTTCTTAATAGTAATTTTTTTTTCCTCAATGGTACATGAGAGTGTTAATTTTATTTTGATTTTTCATAATGAGATCATCTCGAATGTTCCACGAATACACGAGTTTTATACACGAAATACAAACAACAATTTTTTTTACAACTGTGAATGTAGTCTCGGTAGTGTTCGGAAGGCCGGGGTTCGAATCCTCGCCGGGCCACCGTGCTGGGTAATTGCACGTTAAAAGGTAAGGCCTCGTTGATCCATTGCTCGCAAAAGTTTCGACTTCTGAGGGTTGACTTTCGTCAGCTGGTTGAAGGAAACGAACAATTTTGAAACAACAATTTTTTTTTAGAATCAACATCGTTTGAAACATCAAAAAGTAATACTTCCAATACATCGTGACGTGGTTTTTTGTCCCGATAAGTTATCGTACTACTTGACAGCATCCAGTGGTCTTCCTGTGTCGTTACTATAGAAACGGTTTGTTGGCACGCCGTTTGTTAGACCGATTCACTGTGTTCAGCCGTAGTTGCCTCGATTTCAAGTTATTTTCAAGAAGATGAATGTTGATTATGATAGTGGTAGTGATAGCCCATCAGATATATTTGAGAATGTAAAATGCAATTGTATTCAATATGTTACCGACCAGATCCAAGTTGGTATATGAGTAAACATTTGACCAATTTCGTGAATAGGCCACAAGAAACATGTGAAAAAGCTTGTATGCTATTTTGAGTTGAAATCAAAAATTATAAAACTCCAACGTTATGGAGTGTTTACTCAAAGTTGAAGAGTACAATGGGTGTTGGGAAAAATATTGATAAATGGAAGCTTTCAAAATTGGTTTCGCTCATCACGAACAAAAGCGTCTGATACCGAGGAGAGAAATATAAAGTTTCATCAATGGATGTTATCAATATGTAATTTCAACATTTTTCATTTGTAGGTTGTCCTGACTTGATTGTGAATTGGCTTTGAAAAAACATGTATAAGAGCGTGGTCCTATAGCTTTCCGATTGGTCTAAATTCAAATTCAGACCAATCAGAAAGCTATAAGTACCATCGGATTTCGGATCTGTCTGAAACCAGCCTGTAGCGGTTAGCACATTCGTCTTTCAAGTGGATGACAGGGTGACAGGGGTTCGATTCCCCGCTGGCCACAGTCCTTGTTAATCGAACGTTAAAAGGTAGGGCCTCGTTGATCAATTACTGTAACACGTTTCGACTTCTGAGGATTGACGTTCGTAAGCTGGTTAACGGAAACGAACAATTTCCGTAGCAGAAGCTATATATATATAAATATATATATGTATATATATATATATATATATATATATATATATATATATATATATATATATATATAGAAGATAGTTTGGATAACAAAATTGAGGCATCTGAATTGGCCATCTTCTCCCAAACAAATTAAAATAACTGAACATCTTCGGGAATTTATGTTGGGAGTAATAGTTCAAACTTTACTATCAGTTATTATTTCAATGATCGAAATTGTTTCATGATGAATAATCGAATGATAATTGACATTAACGCACCAATAGAGATGCTGAAATGTCAAGTTTTCTTGACAGTTTGATAGTACAAAAATTCAACTTGTATAATACCTCATGCAAAATGATACTTTTGGTGACTGGTTACATAAATAGATTTTTTCCAAATAACCACATGAATTCAGCAATTATATTGAAAATATCGTAATTTTTCATTTATTCCACTTTCGTTTCAAAAAATCCAAAAAAATTATTCGATTCGAGCACCTCGGCTGTATCAATTTTTTGAATAGGATAGACATGCACAATTATTCAAGAGCTTGCCTATATTCGACTAGAACTGAGTCCCTTTTTACTCGGTTATGGAGCCACCTATACTTTGTTCTATTAACAACAGCCCAGTTTGAAAAGCTCTAAATTATGCCCTTTTTCGATGCTATAAATACAAAGACTGGATTCGGTTTGGGCGTAACGCGAACCATTGTCAAAGCGGGTGCAGGGTTTGAATAAAACATAGAAATATTCAGTTGAATGTGGTTGGGTGATTGAAAAATGTGTGGGAAACCGCAAAAATGCTGTTGCCCGCGCTGCATTCAAATTTTCCCGATTATTCGTCCGATATTCGAAAAGAGAACTCAACAAAAGGGAGTGATGTGAGCTTTATGATTTGAGTACACGTGTTTTTGATTTTTGCGTTGGATACCACGCTTCTCTTCACAGAAATAATAAGAGTTTTTCAATATCATGCTCACGAAACCGCGACACGTGTATCAGCTGTTTACCCAGTAGGATTCATTCTACTTGGGGGAGCTATTGTATAGCGAAACACGTGTCGCGATTCAGAAAATCCATCTTCAGTGACAATCTTACAGAAAACTGCGATATAATTGTTATTATGGATTGTCCTCAAGTATAGTCCAGTTTAATTCAACTGCTAACTTATATTTCTAATATAGTCCAACTTCATATACCAAGGTAATTAAGTATATGTTTATGTCCTGAGAACAACTAAAACACAATAACAAACATATTATGTACCTTTCTCGGTTGTTGTTTGATATTTTGATGATTCATGTTCATGATATATTCATATAAATATGTCAGAAATGGAATGAAATATGGAGAATTGCAATGACAGCCAGATCTTTCATTCATTTTTTTATATGCATATTCACACCAAAAAAAGTCCTGTAATGTTCGAAGAATACCGCGTGTGACCAACTCTGTGTGATCACTTTGAATTTCTGAAGTTTGTAAGCATCAGGAAAAACCTTCCTCGGCCACGATTTCCAAAGCTCAGCTGTTCAAATGAAAAAAGATCCCTGAGCAAGAGAGGTTCGACAGGTCCCCAAGATCACAACAAAGAGGTAGGAATTCTGTACTCGTCGAGTCATCCGTGTAGATATTAGCAAGGGTGGAACGATTGATAACAGTTCAGAAGAGCATCGACCATGGAAATATCTATAATAGAAGAGACACAAATCTCCGACCCTTCTACGATGCTCCAATGATGTGAGCGAGTCTGTGAGCGAAGAATCATCATCAAAACGGATTGGCTTTCTCTGAATAGAATTGAGAAGCTTTAGTGAATATTTCGGTGCCGAACTCCATACAAAAAAACAATATTCCAAGACAGGTCTCATCCGAGCCTTGTAGATTATCAGAAGCTGACGAGAAGTGAAGTATTTCTACGCACGAAATATATATCCAAGTTCCTGGAAAACACCTTCAGCTATCGGTATCACATGGTTTTCCCATGAGAGATTATCACTGATCTTAATTCCTAGCATCGAGATACTTGACTTAGGAATGGTTACTCCTGACATCTGAATACTAGATGATGATAGATCGGCTCTCCCTGAGAATAGACATTCCTGGGTTTTCCTAGTTCATGTTACCCCATTCTATTATTTTTATTAAGTCATTGATTATTTTTTTGACCTGAATGTTCCTTTGAATGTTTGTTTCTCGGGCTGGTATGGGGAAAGAGAAATTAGTATAAAGAGTACTGTCGTCCGCAAATCTATTATTGAACAAGATGTTTCATTGAGCAAATCATTGATATGAAGCAGAAACGAAGTGGGCGCCAGAACTGAACCATGTGGAACACCTGCATTTATTGGGAGAATATCAGATACTCCATCAACAACCTAAAACATTCGACGTCAAAGTTTTTCTCTTTCGAAACTTCAACCTTTTATGGTAATTTGCAAAAATGGTTCGAAATTTCTCCCTAGAATGAACAGGGAAAGCTGCAGAAAATTCTAAAAAGAATATGAAACGTTCTGAAAGAAGGTAGATTCAATGAGGTGAGTACGAAGATTGTGACAAGTTTGAACCCATAATTCATTTCAGTCAGTTTTTTGTAGACCTGAATAATACGATGAACTTCATGAGTATTTGAAATAAAGCTATAAATAATTCAAAACAGTTTGGTGTATCTCTAACAGTCAACATTCTCAATGTACTAATTTCACATAATCACTTTTTCGTGAGGTATATATGTTGTATAAAGCTTTACTTTGGAAATTTTTGGACAATATTATGTTTTTGAAATGTCGATATGATATTTCTATCAGTGTGTACATTCGAGAGAATGTTAAGTTTGAAGAACCAGATGGTCAAATGTATCATGAAAATCCCAATGGGTTCTAGAATTGTCATATAAATCTCTAAGAGACCTTGATTTTTCCCATCGGCCACTATCGGATCTGAATTCCCATTGTCATTTCAATCTCAACACGCTACTGTTTCTGCCAAACATAGACATAAGTGGTAATGGATATAATTTGTAATAGGTTCTAGAGCTTCCATTTATTTTTCTTTGCAGTTGCCTACTGTGACATAATCAGTAAATTCATGTCACTCCTGGAATCATAATATATTTCACTATGTTATGGAATGATCTCTATAAAACTCTACAAAAAATCAATCCCCAGGAAATTATGTCTCTTCCAAACTGTATCTCTTTAACATAGTACTCAGATCTTTGATGATTTCTTTCGAAATTACACAAAGCATCTTCGAGGTAAATCATCTAAACTTGTCATCGCATGGAACATCTAACCTAACATACTTTGTGAAAAACAGTGATCCTCCTGCTAGTATTCTGGTTCGAATATTGATTGGCATTTCTATTCGATTGACATATCAATACGTGGAGCCACTAGGCATCTATCACAAACTGAGAGACCTAGTCTAGTTCAGAACTATTGAAACCTGAATATATCATGCCAGAACAGCAAGAAAAGGAACACCTCTCTTCGCTCAAACTCACATCGGAATTTTGTCATTACTCAAATATAAATGATGAGATCAAAACCTTGTAAGTAAAAGTTGAAAATGTGTGTAGAGATCAATTACCCTGATACCAAACTAATATTATAATATATAAGGTTGGCATCTTCAGGAGAAGGAAACTAATACCAAACCTCAACAGCAGGAATCATACTTCAAAGTCCAAGGTCGTGCAAGAACAACCTGCCAAGTTTCTTGGTCTCATATGGACATCTTCTGTGAACTACCTTTTATTCTGATTATTTTTTTCACTCGTCAAAATGGGACGTTTTTGGTGTTTCAACTAATAGTAGCGGGTTATTCTATGGTTATTCTAGCCAACCATTGGGTATTATACTGATAAAACTGCCTGGTCCTTTTGATAAAACGTTGTTTATCCTCGAACTGTCAAAACTATACGGTTAACCGCGTCGATTCTATTGAACTGTGGCGTACAATTAGTTTTTATTAAATACAATTCATTTTCTGTGGTATGAGAAGAAACCGTTGTATGAAGATTTCGAAACAACGACATAACGAATGATTTTATGTTTCTTCTGGCGCGATTTTCATTTTGAAAGAAATTTCCAATTATCAACCTTATACAATAAGAGGTGTGACGCCATCTCTTGGTCTCGTCAGCAAGCATTATCATGTGCACTGTGTAAGCATCATATCTCTTCTGGATCATAGAAGGCATACATCGTTGTTTGACATTTCAAATCTGTAAAATTTTTACCTATTATCCTTTCCTTCTTATGTAAATGAAATACTGATCAATTAAATTGTACTTCCTTCTATTTTTTCAAAAAGTAATCTCTCCAAATACAACTCGTTCTTCAAATTCAATAAGATAAATTTTCATTTTCGAAACACTCAAACTTTTTTATTATGAGGCAAAAGCATTCAAACAAACCGAATAAGATCGGTTTGTTTACATACTTTTGCCAAATAAGTTTTTGTGGAAAATGAAAATTTATCGATTAAATTTGAAGGACTCGTGGTATTACCTTTGATCAATTTGTCAACAATAAACTCAGAAGCAAGCTGAAAGTGACATGCCCTTTGTCGTTTTTTATACTTTTTTACATTTTGCTATTTTTAGTCTCTCAAATCATCGAGTAGCCATGTTTCATGCATTTTTCCAATCATAATTAGGAACTGTTTCAGATGGACTCTTTTTTTTTGTAAATTTTTTGTGAAATGATCTACACGAACAGACAGTTTTTCTATTTTTTCATTTCACTTCTCTCATAGCAGTTATATTTTCAATTTTTTGATTCGGAAAAGAAATGAACTATGAGATTGGAACCTTCGGTGTGAAAGTTGAAACTTTTTCTTGAGATTACCTATCAATTCTCTTCTCCTGAAGATTCGAACCTTTCTTCGCGTCGAATGCAAAAATATCAGTTTGCTTTCAGTGTAAATGATCTCTTAAAAAAAATGCCAGGAAATAGCCAAAAAATATTTCTTCAAATATCAGATTGCATTTACCAATTCTGTGATTACAGACTATAATCACTGGTCCCAATCCGAACGCCAGAGATATCAATAGAGTTACTTTTATTATGTAATATGATTCATCCTCTCAATGCCGACTTTTGACAGGCATCAAAGCCATCCTCGTGACTTCAATATTATCACAACTGAAATCAAAGTTCAAGAGTGCTACATATGGAATCACTCAACGCCAATCGGCTTCGTGAAAATCAACTAACACAAACCAATTGCGGGAGATGAGGTAATTTCTTCAATTGGTGTACAGCATAAACCAGAGTATTTAATTCCTAGGGCGACAGTGTGTTATTACACATTACGTCTTAATTTTCGAGCCACTTACGACTTCAATCATGCAATGACTTGCACGTTTTGTGAAGGTTACTGTACTCAGATCTTATAGGGTTTGATTGAAAATGAATGTATGGTTGGTAACGTTGCGTGAAAATCGTCAAATACATCGAATCAATAATGATGAAAAGCATAACATACGAAATACTTTCGTTTTTTAAGTAGATAGTGAGTTTTTTGAAGTATGTTCTCGGAAATCGATTCTTTCAGGATTTTTTCAGAGCTGAGAAGGTAATGAAAATTTATATTTTTGCCTTCGGTGAAAGTCACCTTTTGAGGTACTGCTTTTTTTGGCTTCTTCTTTTACGATCCAGAAAAAATGAAATACAAATCTTCTCTTCTTTCAGAACTGGGAAAGCCGAAGCATGGTTTCTCAAAACTTCATACGAAAGTAATCAGTAAATCTCTGATGGTCTCAGTTGAATCAATTCGATGATTCAGGGAACCTCATTGATTTTATCTATTCCAAGAATTCATCCCTTATCGATAATTCCTAATGAAAAATTGAAGCAATGATAGCCAACTTTCATGAAGTGTTACATGCCAACAGTTTCCAGACTCCAATTCATTTCAATCTACATGTTTGTTAGGAATATTGCATCTTACTCAAAGATTTCAGTAATAGTCACGACAAGATTATTCAAGAGCATTGTCATTTCAAACTTTATTCTTCATATGAAAATAATCAATGAATCTTCGAGGGTCTATGTTGAATTAATACAATGATTCGAGGAACCTCATTGATTTTATATATTTCAAGAATATACCACATTTCAATAATTCGTAATGAAAAATTGAAGCCGATTTTTATAATGTGTTGCGTGCCAACACTTTCCAGATTCCAGTTCGTTTCAATCTACATGTTTGTTAGGAAGATTGCATCTTACTCAAAGGTTTCGATAATAACCACGACAAGATTATTCAAGAGCATTGTCACCATATGAGAGGGATATTTTTATTTTGGCATATACAAGTTTCCAGACTGCCACCAAAAGTATGTATATTCATCTTGCTGAGGAAGTTTTAGAACCGATATCGAGGACTTCAGAACCAAAATTTCTCTCTGACCTTCCAGAAAATATGTAATGGAAGGGGATATTTTTATGGGAGTAACTGCATTGTGCATCAGAATCACGAAAGTTTTTCGTGAAGGTTGATATATAAATTTTGAGGAACGTTTTCGGAATATTGCATCTCCGAATCCAGATAGAGAAAAGTTATATCATTATAAGAGCAGTTACTCTCTGTTGATATGTGAATGTGATTCAACAAAGTCAAATAGAGTCATAAAATTATTGTACTTTTTGAGTTCATTCTTACATGAAAAAAAAAAGAATGGTTTCTTAAAACTCCATTCTATTCAAAAATACTCATGATCTTGAAATCACAGGTATATATTTGAAGTGAATCGAACAGATTCAACTTATCTCAGAATACAGATGAATGCGATTTGGTATGTTTTCTGGGTTAATATCTATTCATAATATAATTTCTGATTTCCACAATATAAATACTTCTGTAGATTGTCAATGATTACATTCCTTCTATAAATATTAGCCAAAACAATATCCTTAGGTACTTCACTTCCACTTTTCATCAGGGTAGATATTTTCATCAAAGAATAGCGTACTTTTTGATCTACTAAATGAAACGTAGCATTACGTTTATTCTAACAGAGGTTTCCCAAGGCAGCCTTTTGATCTTGACAGGATTCAATTGAACCAGGAAATGATAATTAATTGGCATGTCGCCATGGAGTAATTATACTGATACAATTCCTTTTATAACAAGCCTAATGAAGAATAGAGATGGAATATGTTGATTAGTTTGTTCTACTATTTGCTGATTGGCAACTATTTTGATGATTGCTTCAATTGAACTTGAGTAACATAAATCAGCACTTCAATAGACTAATCGGGTGTTCAGATAATCTACACCTGTTTATGATAGTGCAGCGATAAAATATTGATATATGTTAATTTTTTGTCTTTGTTTTTACCTATATTATATCGATTAAGATATCCCATAATTTATGGATCATTTTGAAAGCTGTTGAGTTGGTGAAGGTTCGAACCAGCAGAAATTAAACTGAAGCAGTTTCAACACGATATATACAGAGCTTTTTTTTAATGCCCCCCTTTTATTTTTTTCAAGTGGTCAAGTCGTAAAACTGAAACTTGGTATAATGAAATTGGTGCATGAATACTATATTTCGGATTAAAATTGATGGAAGAAAATCCCAAGATGGCGACTGAGCGCCATCTGGGAAAAAAGAATTCAAAGGAGAGGAGGGGCTTGTGATACATCATTCTGAAGCTCCTGATGAATACCTCACAATATGAAGTCAATATCGTCACCTACTACAAAATGGAAGAACACTCAATAGTTACCTGAATATAAACATCGATTTCGATATTCCTAGTAATAATCATTTTGCTCTGAGATATGACAATCTCAACAAACCGATAAGGTTTGATAGATTATTTTTTGTTCATAGGGAAAGAAAAACGTGTTAGTACGACAAAGAACATAGTTTTCGGTTTTACACGTAGATAGGTACCACGTAAATCCTTAACAGGGGAACTGTATTTGAATATGCTGGAAACTACTGTTGATCCTTCAATCACAAAAATCGTCGAAGCGAATCCTAATGAATTCGATATAGATATTATTTGTATGATACTTTCTATGGTCGTTGGATTGGCCATCGAGATCCTACGGAATGGCCAGCCCGCTTGCCATATTTGACACCTTTAGACTTTTTGCTATTTGAAGCGAAAGGTCACGAAACTGAACCTGCTCAAATATTGGATATACGGTAGATAATGATAAATATTTGTCAAGCATCTTTTAAACTCGGCCATCGAACACTGTATAGGGGAAATAAACAGGCAGAAGGTCGTAAATAAATTCATTGCCATTTTCTCCGACAGCCAGACGGCAATTAAGGCGCTCAGCTCATTTCAAACCTACTCTAGATTGGTGGGAAGCTGTCTGAGCGAACTCAAGGAGCTAAGTACCCAAAATAGGGTTACTCTAGCATGGGTGCCTGGACATGAGGGTCACAAGGGCAACGAGGAGGCCGATGCTCTAGTCCCTGAAGGCGCATCTAAGACTATGATCGGCCCAGAACACTGTTTCGGGGTAACGAAAACAAGTATAAAGACATCCTTAGATTCATAGATGCAAAGCGAATCGAAAGATAGGTGGAATAAGCTCCCTGGAATGAGACAGGCGAAAGAGTTCATAAAGGCACCAGGGCCCAGATTCACGGAAGATCTGCTAAACCACAACCGTAAGGTTTTAAAGGTAGTGGTGGGTATACTAACGGGGCATAGCCGGCTCAGAAAACATATGAGCAATATTGGTCTGACAGAAGAAACCCAATGCAGGTTCTGTCAAGAAGAGGAAGGAACCGCACTGCATGTGCTCTGTGAATGCGAAGCGATAGCAAGGCTGAGACACGCAAGATGCGGGGAGGAGATACTAGAGGCTGCTAGCTATATGAAGGAGTCAGTGTCAAGGCTATGGAGTCTCATCAAAGAGACCCAGCTAGACAAAGAGCTCTAACAGCCAAGGAGCATCACAAAAGATCTGAAAAGGTCGCAGTGAATCAGGCCATGGGCCAGCTCCCCGATGATATAATCTTCTGAACTAAACTCAGCCTTTATACTCAAAGTATGACATTTAAGGTCGATGTATTCAGGCAATTATGAAATGTTCCGCCATTTTGTAGTAGGTGAAGATATCGACATAAATTTTAGGGTTGTGAAGTCGACCGAAGCTTCAGAATGATGTGCCACAAGCCCTCCTTTTCCATTATTTCTTCCCAAATGGCTCCCAGTTGCCTCATACTCATCTGTGAATTTAATATTATCCCAAATTCAAATTTTTTGAGTTAGAATTGAAGGGGAAAACATTAAAGAAAAGCACTGTATCATGAATATGTGTGATTAATAGGTGGTTTTCGGTAGTGTAGTGGGTAGCACATTCGCCTTTCGAGCAAAATATGAAATATAATCAATCTGCACTTAAAAATCAACTATTTGAATCGATATGATCACAACCATGACAGATATTTCTCGTTGTCCAAATGATCAAAATGACATTATCGATATCATGAATGGAAAGCTGTATGTACCGATGTGATTATCAATTATGCCACTGAACTACACTATTTTCAATCATAGACCCTGCATGAGATTGTTCTCTCTTAAAGAAACGGTTATTCGCGCTAAAAAGTAATGGTCGTGGAAAATGGTGGTTCAATTGATATTTTGATATTCTGTCGCGAGCAAATCCTGCCATTGAAACCTGGTCGAGTGTTGCCTTGTTCACACAGTATTGATTTTTCTTGGGTCGATGAATATCATTTTCCACATTTGTGTAATATTCATTCGAAGATGAAGGAATTCATAGGTATCTTTTGATGTTATAATCGAAAGGTTTTCCTGAGATGAAGCATAATATTCACTTCAATGGATTGTACAAATTTAAACTTCCCGGAACTCATTCGGCTAGTGAGAAACATTCTGAGTAAACGCAGATAAATTTCTACATTATTTTCGTAGATATCTGCAGTGACATTGCAAAATAGCGGTAGTACAATATTCAGTTTTTGGTGCCAAGTATTACATCAAGGAAAATATTTCACTTGTTTTTATGGCCTCGAAAGCTGAATGACCTCAATTCAGTGTTCAAGTTTACAGCAGGATTCCAATTATTTTCAAAATTCAAGAATTGAAAGAACTTTCTCATTGAGTGAGTGGATATCTATATTTCCTTCATATGTATTTGTTCAATACTCGTTATCTGCAGTTGGTAATCATGTTTGTTTGATATATAACATCGGAGAAGAGATACACTACAATCAAATATAACCCAGTGTTAAAAACATTTCGAATGGATCGCATGAGGGAATTTTTCAAACATAAATACTCATTACATACAGTGTGGGTTAGCGTCCCTCTATCTCTTGATAGTTATTAAATGTTCTGTTGTTTGTTGATGTGGTAAGAGTGAATTCTGTACATTATTTAATGCATTGGAGCATTGTGGAAATATAATGGTCAATTAGTTTCTGATTAACTGATATAAACATAACTTGTTCAAACAACTCCTGTGAAAATGCGAATAGGTTATTTACACGGAAACAGGAATTCATTATGATCCCCTCAGGTGATTTCTACTTCAACATATTCCATTTCGAAGCCTCATTGTACCTTGATGCAGTTGCCCGTGATAGACAGCGATACTGAAGAGTTCATAACCACATTATTATGACAGGCATCATTAAGGTTCGAAAGGAAAATTAAATAATAATAGTATTACATTTATGAGTTCGATAACTGTATAACTCCTATTACAGTTGTATTTCCATTCCAAAACCATTTGAATTTTCGCCAGAAATATCCCAGAAAAAAATTTTTTCAGGAATTTCCCAACTGAAATATTTCATACGTAGGTCAACTAAAGAAACCGAAATTTTTCCGAAATACCTCTTCTGAAACATTTCAAGTGGAACGTTTATTGCCTAGGACATTAAATATTTTACTACGTTTTCACAATGTATCTGAGCATACAAAGATTATAATATACATTTTGGTTTATTGGAAATGATTTTCACAACATAGTTGATGAGCTTACTTGAAGATTGGTGATAACCGAACCGTCATTGAAAACTTCTTTCAGGCCAGTCCCAACTTCATATGGTAGATTAATGAACTGTCCTGTCAGAACTATCCTGACTTATAGCGTTGAATTATTTCCGACAGGTTCCTGTGTGCCCAAGTTCAAAAATTAGAAATTTCCGCACAAGCCTCTGCTGATACGAATGCTGGTATTGATTTTCAGTTTGAAGGGCGGGCATACAGTGCAAGATAGTTTTAAGTAACTTCTCGACAGTTGATAGTTTTCCGTTATTAAACTTTCTTAGTAATAACTATCGCAGCTGCCTACCACGGTTATCAGTTCACTTTGAATATTATGAATTATTAATGAACTCCGTTGCTTCAAATCGAAAAGGACGCAGTAGATGTTGGTTTCTAGTTCTAGCGATGAAAGGGATTATTCCGCGAATTGCACTACTAGAACTAGAATAGAATACACATAATCCAACACTGCTAACATAAAGATTCTATCCAAAGGATTTCTTCAGGAACGCCATAAACACATTGAGAATTGTTGAGATAATTATGTGGTTATTATCATACTGAGGTGATTTTAATAATATCGAATTAGGTTTGCCTGAATGTGGCTGACAATTTTCTTTGCTGAAGGGTAATGGTTCGGGCTTCCATTGTCTATATTTTTAACTCTATTGAAACCTGTTGCTAAGAACGGAAGGATAAAAATACAAATCAAAATCCAATTTGTTTGGTCAATAATGAAATTGATGATTGATTGATCAAAGAAAATAATGTTGTTACAGAAAATCGAGATATCGAACATGTAATATAAGTCAAAAAAATGTTGTATAAAGATATAAATGAAATAATATTGTTACACGAAAATTAAGGTATCGAATTTGCAATATTAGTAAAAAAAAAGTAAATAAAGAAATAAATGAAATATTATGAAAAAATATTGAAACCAAGTTTCGAGTTGAGTGTACTCACGACGTTTCGATTGCTAGTATCCGCAATCGTCTTCGGGTGATGGACATTTATTTCTTCATATAACATTTTTTTTACATATATTTCATATTCGATATCTCGATTTTTTGTAACAACATTATTTTCTTTGATCAATGAATCCTCAATTTCATTATTAACCAAACAAATTTCATTTTGATTTGATTTTCTCACTTGATTTGCATTTTTATCCTTTCGTTCTTAGCAACAGGTTCCAATAGAGTTGATGATGTAGACAGAGCTGTGCCGAGCACTGACGCTCAGTGCTTCGAGCACTAAGCACTAAGCACTCTTGAAGAGTGCTCCGGAATCTCGAGCACTAAGCACTAATTTTGACAAAGTGCTCGCGATTACTAAGCATTTTCGATAAGTAATTCGATATGGGGAGCACTAAGCACTAAGCACTCTTCAGAAATATGATACTGTTATACACTTGAATTGCTTTTTGACATGGTTTTTGTATTTTTTGTAGATTATTCACGTAAAATTCAATCCTAAACATCATGAAACAGCATATTGAGTCGAACCCAATGCTTTGCCTATGATTCATTATTTGTAAGTATAGCATTGAATACACTGATGGGGTGGAGGCGGAATGAATACGACTCGCATTATGATTATTAATATCATTTAATATAAATAAATACATATCTCCAACAGAAAACAGAAAAACGTCAATTCTCTAACAAACTAAATGTTACACATCAATTCATGATTCATTTTATTGCCTTCACCTTGGATTCGTTCTCCGGATATAGATATTTTGTCAACTTGCTATGATCTGTTTTTTTAACTCATTAAAATCTAAAGAGCGATAAATAGTTAAAAGTCGATAGAAATTGTACGTACCTACATTCCGACAGAATTATTAAAAAAACAAAGTGATGTAAAGTGTGTGTGTGTGTATTCATATTCCAAAGAGAATAGGTATAAGCATTTTTGTTGATAATGAGATTATAAATCGAAATGCACGATAAAATACAAGGTGTTCCATTAAATATATATCATTTCTGACTTCAATTTTTGTTTGTACTCAGCAACGAGAAGGCTATCAAAAATTCCACTAGTTTGCGCCTTCAACCAAATTCGTAGCATCAAAAATAACAGTGATGGCAATGTTGCCAACTCATATTGAAACACCCCGTATAAAGTACGAAGGTAAATAGTTCCCCCCAACTTTATCGTAATTTGAATTTTAGAAAGATTTCCAAAAAATGTCTTCAATGCATATCCATTGAATGACCCTTTAAATCGAAATCAATGTCAACTACTAACAAGCCATACAAAGTGAATGTAATTCTGTCAAAATAAACATACAGGAGCGATCAACTTTCCGACTCGCCCTGTGAATTCTTCTCGAGTATCTTGTAAATAAACCAACCAGAAGCAAATCCAGTCAGATATTGAATCCTGAAATCAGAATTATATTTCGAGCCGATGCTTCATTTATTGCCTTGCCCGCACAAGGGTCTGCCTTCTAGGCACACTCGTCAGAAAGCAGAGAAATATATAAATTTAAAAAAAAATCATGAGTATGACGTTTTGCCTGAAACACGAAAAAACATTTTTTTAAATGAAACCTTAGCTAGATCGATTTATCGCCCTCGAAAACCAATACACCCACCGACCCGGTAGCACTGTGGGTTTTTCTGGTTCCCTACAGTTGAAATAGCAAAAACGCTACCGTGAAAATCGTCCCAGAGCGCTTCGGCACACAAAATGATTAACCGACCCTTACCCTCACAAGGCTCTGCCTTCTGGGCGCACTTGTAAGAGTGTTCGGCAAAGAGAATCATAAATGTAAAAATAAATGAATGAAAAATCACGAGTGTGACGTTTTGCCTGAAAACGGGGATAACACGACGTTTTTTAGAAATGAAACCTATCTTGATCGATTTATCGCCCCCTGATTGTTGGAACCGTTTCCGAAATTCAGATTATTATATATTTATATATTAATCGTTGAAAATACTGGTTATTTTTCAACTCGAATACCCTGTTTCTCTGAGAGACAAGGGATTGTGTCAATGGAAATAATTGTTAAAGAAGTCGACAACTGCATTATAAATTTGGGAAATTACTCTGGAGCCCATTTCTCCATAAGCCGCCTACTATTGATAAAATATCATTCGATAGAACTTACCTATCTATACTGCGTACTGCTCCGACACTCAACGCACTCGGTAACACTCAAAACAAGACTGAGATCTTTCGAAGATGCATATGGAAGCGATTCAGACTCAAGATTTTGTCTTGAGTGGGGGTGCATGTTCTCATGTTTCGACAAGTAGAAAGTATGGAAAGACTTA
Source organism: Zygogramma bicolorata (assembly GCA_032362365.1). Lineage (NCBI taxonomy): Eukaryota > Metazoa > Arthropoda > Insecta > Coleoptera > Chrysomelidae > Zygogramma > Zygogramma bicolorata. Next base: position 967,876 of record JAVJAQ010005966.1, read on the forward strand.
GTGCTTAGTAATCCCGAAAAGTGCACTTTTCGGGATTACTAAGCACTAAGCTCTTTGGTAAAATGTTCGAAGCACTAAGCACTAGCACTGGTTCAAGAAAGTGCTCGGGAGCACAGTGCTTACGAGCACAAACGTGCTCTTAGTGCTTTCACGAGCACTAAGCACAATGCTTTGGGACAGCTCTGGATGTAGACCATAGAATTTCGAACCATTACCATTCGATATCGAATTACTATCAATTTCTTGATATCTGCTTTTTTTTTAAAGATTCACACAAGAGGGAACCCCTGTAATCTTCAAAGAACACCGAGTGAATAAAGGTTATAGGAGAAACGTATTGATATTATCTTTTTTGAAGTTTTCAAGCCTCAGGAATAAACCTTTTCGGTAACCCTTTTGGAGTTCTGAGCCTCGGCAAAAAGTTCTCTCGCCAAGGAGTTCCAATGTTCAGCTGTTCTATTGAAAAAAGTTCCCTGAGCAGGAGACCCTGAGCAAGAGACGTTCGACAGGTTTCCAAGCTCACAACAAAGGGTTTAGAATTCCGCACTCGTCAAATCATCCGTGTTGATTCTGCCAAAGGTGGAACGATTGATGATACTGATTCAAAAGAGCATCGACCGTGAGAATAGATATTTATAGCAGAGAAACAAGCGCCGACCCGTCTAATATGCTCCAACAAAGTAACAAGACCGTGATCGATGAATCACCAGAGGAACATATTGCTTCACTCTGAATATAATCAAGAAATTTCAAATATTTTGGTGCCGAGCTAGATTCATATTTATATTCCAAAGGCCATATATGTGCCTTGTAGATCATAAGGTTAGGATACAAGCTGCTCGGAAGCACCTTGAGTCATCTACCTCACATGATCTTGCCTACAAGATATCATTAACGATCGTAATTTATAGCATCGAGATACTTGATTTCGTTGGATATGTAAGGCCAAACTTGTCGGTAAGTTCACTTATCGATATCGCCTAAATTACTTACAACTGATTATGTATTGAAATAGTTAAGCTATATGATATTATGAAAACATGTATTTAAAAATGTTATCAGCATGAATCTTCTATATAACACCCAAGAGCATCATGGTTATGACAGATCGTATCTTAGATCTCGACAAACAATTGTGGTGTAAATGATGAAGCACTTCATTCATTCATACATGTAGTCTGAGTCTACCTTCCTCAGCCATCCTGTATTGTTTTGGAAAACTGAGGAATATCAATATCATAATCACTGTAGTGAACACCAGTTTTTCATAGTTCTTTCCAGAGAACCCTTCGATGACAACAAACGTATAATAAAAACCCATAAAGTAAAGCTAAACCAGTTTTGGGGAGGAATCTCACAACATCCTCTCCACGATATTTCTATTTCCGACCGAAACCGTTTTCAAAACATCCAGTTCCCCACACGACCAACTATTCAGTTTCACTTTTTGTCCGAAAATAACCGTCGTGTGCACCTGGCTAAGCAATGCTAACACATGTCATTCGTCTTTGTAGTGTCCTAGCTATACCTCACTCTGGAAAGCTTTTATTTCTTTTTATCGCAATGTTTTTATGGGTTTCTTTTTTATTTCGACAGTTCCTGCGCTTCTAAATTCAGTGCTTGAGAAATACTCCTGTAGATTTAGGATATTCAAGAGTTTAAAGGGTGTTAACAAGATATGCCAGGACACAAAATCTGTATTTTTGGAAGTTAATTATCGAGCAAATTTTCAAGAAGTTTTTTGTTTCAGACCTTTCAGAAAGTCCTGCAGGATAAATTGTATAATTCTCAATTGTTCTACACTTTCACATCTATTTTTCAATTTGTTTTCAATGTTTCGAACCTTCAAGCTTCCGGCAATCTTTGTAGCATTCCCCAGGACGTCTATTATACAAAAAATTCATTATATGTGAAAAATAATAAAATGGAATAGTTACTCACTATAGTTATATTATATAATGAAAGAGAGGCAAAAATAGTACATGAAAATATAAAAGTGAGGTATGTTTGGCAATTATTACAAAACGTTTTCTTTTTTATAATATGAATTCAGACATATGTTTCAATCTCCTTCTGGATTACGGTGGGAAAGTCGGAGTAGAGGGGGATTTTTTTTATTTCTCTCTCTTAATTCAACCTTCCGTAACTAACATGATTAATTTTAACAAGAATGCTAACATCAGTCTCTGAAACCGGCTAAGAAAAACCTAACAAGTGGAAAAAAATATGACTTGAAATGTTATACTTAAGGGTAAGGTGTTTGAAAGAGATGGAAAAATTGTATTTGTCACACGATTTTTAATGATATTAAAATAAAAAACAAATTGGGGTGAAAAAAACATAGTACTTTCAAAATGTCTATAATTAAAAACAGATGCAGTTTCTATGGTAACTGAACTGATCATGTTATTTGCAAAACATCACAAAACATTGAAAATAAAAAAAATGCACATTCATTAGATATAAACTGAACACAAATATACAATCTTGGCCTTTAATTTCAGCACACCCCTCACAGATAGCAGATGAGTGTCCCCAGCACATGAATTTTTCACATTTATAGCAACTGAATCAGGTCTTCCTACTTTTCATACTGGAGCAGTAATTACATCGACCATGTGTAGGTGGTTGATTTTGTACGTTTTCAGTAGTTGAAATGTTATAGATTTCTTGAATTCGCAATCTGGACGTTCTAGGAACCGTATTACAGTTACAATATATTTGTTGGTGTAAAGAACAATATTTTGTAACATTGCATCTGTAATAAATATACTCCAGATTTCGATTGGTGTTTTTTTATTCTTTGCTTCACCCTTCACTCCCGGTAACTGGGTTACGATATTATGACGTCGAGTTCTTGCATTGGGATATCGGTATATCGGTCACAATGTTTCTCCACTTGGTTCCATCTTCTTCCATCATGCAAGGTATGCGAGTTTGTCTTATCTGTCCACAGCTTCCACTTCAATTTAGTTCGTTATCTGTAATGTCCTGTTCACTGTCAGAATTTTCTTCTTGAATCTCAATATTGTCTTCCCCCAAACTTGCACCGCTATCATCTGCTACGTCTACATCCGTCTCAACTTCATCAAACATATGTTTGTAGTCGCTTTTGTTCTTCATCATAAGTTAAAGTAGCCATATTTACGGATTCCTCTAGAAACAATTATCACGAAATAAAACAAAATTTTACTTACCACAAAAGTTACACCACAACTAACATCCGTCCCAGAGACCGAATACTTAAATAACACACACTACAACAATTAACCTCCGCTGTAATTCTGATACTGAGTCCACTAGCCCTAGAAAATCAGCTATTGAGGATGGCCAAGAGCGTTCGCGATTTCTTCAGGAATAATCGGAAATTTTCTTAGGCGTCGGTCTCACAGACGGCGTGTTAGCTACGGAAGGTTAATGAATATGTGTGAATCGTTAAAACTATTCAAATCGGTTCTCTTGTTCACTAAATGGACATTTTATTAATATGTATCATTTCTGAAAATACACGTTTAGAAAGATTAATTTCACTATCGAAAAATTTCAGCTTGTTGGTAAATCATACAGTGAACATGTTTTGATAAAACAAGAAATAACATTCCTTCTAGATTCACCTCAATGAGAAATTATACGACTGAATAGCATTCTGAATATTTGGCCAATATATGATTCAGGAAAATCGATTCGATGAATCAGGTATATCACATTCGATCTATTTTCAATCGAAATTGAGGTCTTAATTCTCTATGTTATTTGGAATTTGTTACGATATATTTCCTTGCTATTTTGATATTGTCATTTTGAGAAATATTCATCAATTCTGAGGTTAATTCTTCTACATAAGGGGAAGATTGTATATTGTTGTAAAACTCACTCATTTGAGTTGCCATTAGCAGTCTGAAAGTCTTCAAAAAGAAGGACATATTTCGCATATATAAACTTATCAGAATTTGCTACCTAGTCTTGTTGGAGTAAAGCTGGACGTGCACATGTACTGTTGTCAGGACTGAGAATATATATACTATAATATTCTCGCGTAAAAATGTATCAGCTCAACATTTCGCAATGTTCACTAGTGGTGACTGAATAACTGTTCTCCTGGATTGGGATACTAATTGGATTTTGTTGGTGAAAAATTGAAGATTTGCTTTGAACCGTCACCCTCAATTGCAGTTCCTTTCAAAGATTGGGATTCTCGATCATTTCATTTTGGTTGATTTTCCAATTTTAATGAATGAATTGTCATTTTCCATCAGACATAATGAAATCAAATGAATTATTGTATAAATGGCCAGAGAATGAAAAAAATGTGTATTTCTTTGAAAGTTATAGTCACAATGGTTGGTATGATGAAGAAGAATGAAACAAATACCTTGTATACAACAAGAAATATTGAGGTATACTAAACTTATTTCCTATTACTCACTGCTACTATTCAATTGTGATGAAATTCAAAAAATATGGATGTCTACCTGTAGCTTCGCATCTCTCACTACATTTACCTTGTAGAAAAGAAAAAAATGAAAACGAACTGCTCTAACCACTAGGTTGATATAGCATACTGACTCAGATATTTTATCAGTCTCGTCTGTTATTCAATCTATCTTGGGCTTAGTATCGTCAATATCTATCATCTCTGCTGAGAGCAGTGAAACTAACTTCTGGGTGGGGTAGAAAGTGTCTAGATTTACAGGGTGATTCAAAAGTACTTTGACAAACTTCAAGAGGTGATTCCTCACAATATTCTAATATGAATTGTCCAAATAAATAAATGTCCGGAAACGCTTCGTTTCCAGGATGCAGGATGTTGAAGTTTTATTTTTATTTAAGTTTTTTTCAAACATTTCAAATAACTTTCGAAATACTGATCTTAATTAAACGAAACTTGGTACTAGGAGGTTTTTGAGGTGTCGAATTCAAACCTGATGTTCTTATTGCCCTTACTCGTAGGGGGCGCCCCCTACACGTCTTTTTCTTTTTTAAAGATTCATAACTTTTTTGGGCGTACTTCTAGCACATTTTTCGAAAAAAAAATCGATTCCTCTATCATATCTACGTAAATAAGCTACCCTTGTTACAAGTCGCTGTAAACAACCGTTTTCTAAATATTTGGACTTGAAAACTTCAAGTCGATTATTTGATAATCGATGCATGTTGAAGTTATTACGATTATTTTGCTTTTTCACAAGAATTCTTCGGAAATGAATTCGACGTTTCACTCGTTTGAAGAGGTCATTACTGTTGAGTACGTTCCTTTATGACATCCTTAAGCGGAATAGTTATTTTTGTATCAAGGGTTCATAATCAGTATTTGTTTCAATAAAATTTTCAAGAAATGTTAACATTTTATTTCAGTAAAACTGAATTGTATTCACATAAATTGTTGGAAGTGTCAACTTTCAGCGAAGATACAGGCAGTCAGTCGTCTAGTCATTGAATCTCGTACCCGCTCAAAAATTATTGGTGTGTTTCTTATTGTTTCACAGGTGTCTACTATTCGGTTTCTTAGATCTTTCTCGTTCACTACTGGAGTCTCATAAACTAGTGACTTCAAATGTCCCCAAAAATAAAAATCTATCGGGTTTAGATCTGGGGACCTTGGTGCCCACGCCTGGTTAGGTTCTTCTACACCCCTACCGATCCATTGATTTGAATAGACTGTGTCAAGGAATTTCCTGGCTACAACGCTGAAATGGGCTGGAGCCCCATCATGCATAATATACCACATGTGGATACGAATTTCTAATGGTACATTCTGAAGTAGTCCCGGCAATTCATTTTCTGAAAAGTGTCTGTAAGTCGCGCCATTCAGTCGGGGCGGAAGAAAGAAAGGACCTATCAAGTAATTGTCATCAGTTTATTCATTTGGACAATTCATATCAGAATTTTGTGAGGAATCACCTCTTGAATTTTGTCAAAGTACTTTTGAATCACCCTGTAAAGATGACTTGAACTTGACAGTATTCAGTTCCGGGCTGTAAGGGAGTCTATTTACAGAGTAATATCTGAGATATTTTCCAAATGAGTAAACAACCAAAAACTAGAGGTCAACAATAAATCGTTCTTTCTTGTATGATAGCAACGTATATCGCTTTGCCCAACAAGGCAGAAATACACAGAACTGTAATATATTCAATCTCCTTCGACCACACCAACATTCAGACAGTATTCACCCCATCACAATTCATCCAACAACTTGCTTCTAATATCAGTAACACTTCCCCTCGAAATCCTATTTTCTCTTATATGGTCCAGCCCCAATCTCAACCTCAAACGACCCCGACCCGGAACATCAACCAATTTACCGCAGCTCAACTCAAATGACTCAATTTCATAATTCCACAATTATGAATGTAATATTCCTAATCCCTCACACATAGTCGGTCCTGGGAGATATATCGGTCCCGAGTCATCACCAGGAGAAATTATTTAATTTAGATAATCTGGGTGTACCACTCAAGACTAGTAATTAACGAAAATGGAGAGATTACTTGAGCTCATCATTTCACGCCTGACCTGTGATAGTCTAGGAGCTGCACTCGGTGTAGTGTCCTGGAGAGTTCATAAATGGACATGTAGCTGAAGACAAAGATTACTCCGGTTGCAAAGCGATTGAATCAATAATGAAGAAACCAAGATGAATAAAAACCCTGATGCGTTGACCAATATGCTTTTGTTTAGCCAATTTCGCTCGACCTGAGAAATCGAAGAGTAAACTTTCATCTTTTGACGGTAGGTGGTGTTGAGGTGGTGATACAAATGCGATTTTCTAAGGGTACATTTTCATTGAGGCGGCAGCTTAGGAGTGATTTTCGATACCGGCGGTCTCATTGGATAAACTCTTGCAGGATCTTTCGTTTACCAATAGAATTATCAGTATACAAAACACGTAAGGTCAAGTTCGTCTAATAAGAAGCTATTAATTTTTTTGAAATGTTTGACAGTTCGATTTGAATTTGAATGCATTTGAAGGTTCCTTCATTATTCAAAATCTTGTACCTAGTTCTTGTTTCCTTTCACGTTTTCTTGTTTATATTCTTTTTAAGTGTTTATCGTTGCTGTTCTTGTATTTGTTTGATTTTATAGTGATAGTTAGATTTATTATGAACCGATTTACTAAGCTCAAAATAAAACGCTCGTGTAAACGTATAGGTATTACTTATCCCTCATATCATCGGCTCGTAATAACATTAAATTGCATTGTTGTTAACACTATGAAGAAAAAAGTACTTACCTATCTTCGGTTCCTCAGAAAGTAGAAAGAGAAGATATCAATACTTTCTTGTTTCACTCAGAACTTTCGGAAGATTTAAAATCACATCACAATCTCTGAGTCCTTGATTTATTTTTCATCAAATTGAAAGCAAAATGAATACCTAATAATCAGTCAAAATGTGATGACTACATAATTTCTAGCATTTCGCTGGAAAGCAAGAAATTGCATGCAAAACATGAGACCATGAAATAAACATAACCTATGAATCTGTAAATAATCGAATGGCCGTCGAGCAGATGGATATCATGGCATCACAGATTAAATTAAAATCGCGCCTCTGCTGGCAAACTATCGAAGGCATCTTTTCAGTTGAAATTGATAACGAAAAGTCGAGAAAATTTGCTTACAATCTATTAGGTATAAGTCAACACACCAGGGTTTTTATTCATCTTAAAAGGAACTAAGGGAAACTAGAATGGGAAAACTGTCGTCCGCAAAACTATGTACCAAACAAGTTCCTATGGTAAATATTTCAAAACTCTCTTTCGAATAGCATATTGATGATCACTTTTAGATAATGGGTGTTTTTTCTATATTCATGAAAATCTCAAAGAAAGAAACTTTATTGAATTCAATATCGAACGATACAAATTAAATAAGTAATGTCGAATTGAAAAAAGTAAAAAGAAATCAATTGTTTCCATTCAAATTTGAACTGGAGAATATTTCATATATAAGTATTCATGCTCGAGTGGAACAACTTGGATTTCGTGTTTTCAGGTGGGCAGATCAGAATTGTGACGTTTCTACAAGGTTGTCCCTGGTAACCAAGTATTTTGTTCTCTGTGATAGGTGGAATTCATATCCTACCTTGTGTGGATATGAAATCATAACGATTTGAGGGTAGAAGTAGGAAAAACAGTAATAAAACATTAGTGGAAATTGTCTGTAATATTTTCAATCGTACGTTTTCCATTTTATATCAAAGTTATTGGTGAGGTTTACCATTGCCCATATTATCAACGTGTTGCTTGAAAAAAGAGAAAAACTGATAAAAATACAAAGCTGATTTGTCAAACGGAACATTTGTATCGATTCCAGAGAATGCTTGGGACTATTGAAGTAACTTACAACTCATCGAGGCTGTAGTAGCCCTTATACTGAAGAAACTTTTATCGAACCCCTTCATTATTTCCACACCCAAAACCAAAAAGGAAAATTTCATGAGCAAAGCGGAATGGAATAATTGAGTTTTATGAATAACTTGGATTGCATTATAATATTGATGAGATGTTCAGAGGATTTTCGAAATGGGATCATCTACGGAAGGGTTCACTTCGATATGAAAGGAAATATTTCGAAACTTCTGTGAACTATTATCTGGGAAGAATCTCTGCACGGCGTCTACGAATAATGGAGCTGTTCCGTTGATTCTTTTGACTAATTTCATCTCAAATATGTTCTTGGCAAACATTTTTTCCTTCTGGATCCACAATAGGTTTTCCATATATTTGTTGCCTTTTATGATCCAGAGCCTCACATCCGCAGAGTACGTGTCGAGCAATTTAGTTGTCTCTATCCATTTGTTACATTGTCTGCAGCTAAGGTCACCGTTGTACAGTCCTATCTTATTCAGGTATCTGGTCAACAGCCCTGATATAACCGTTATCTAGTTCCTGTTACACTGAAGCAGGTCTTCAGTCTCTTTCCTCGACGGTCCTTTTATGAGTTCTCCAGTGAGCGCTACAGGGTACATTTCTCCAGTAATCTCTGTTTTGTTCTCACCCAATTTCTTATGTGACTTCATACCTTCATTTTGGGTAGACCCACTGCTGGCTCGGGTCCAGTGTATGGTGTTGATGATCCTCTCTTGCAAGCTCATCGGCTTTTTCATTGCCTGCGATACCTGAATGACCTGGGACCCATTGCAGAGTCAGTCTATTATGGTCTGCCAGATGTTTTAGTTCCTCGCGGCCCTTGGCAAACATACTTTATTCTACTCGTCATGTGATACTGAAATATCAGAAGTTTTCAACAGAAATTTCAGATTCACGACGAAAGGGTGAGATGCAGTACTATCATAAATACATCTGATGATAGGAATAACAAATATTGACGACTTTTTTTTGGTGTTCTATAGTGAAAACCGATTTTTGTGAGAGAATTCATTGGGTTGCTTAATTTGTTCGTTTTTTGGTCACATTTACCAACTTAAATTCAACCTCCACGCTGTGGACAGATTGATCTGATATTTGGTACACCTTCGGTCCTTACGACTATAAAATACAATGCATTTCCGTAGTTTCCTGGGCGAATTGAAAATTTCCCCTTTCACACTTGCATAGATTCCAGTATGAATTTTTATTCTTTTCAGTTAATTGTGGGTTCGAAACCCAGAATACTACGGAGAAAATATTTGTCTTACATGACTACTGCTAGCAAAATGGCTGATTTTGCCGAAATTTGTTTGAAGTCTGTTTATTTCCCAATTGAAATTGTCAAGTGACAGTTCTGTGTTTAGGTCTTTTTGGTACTACAATTGTGATCGAAAACTGTGTATTCTGATGCTTTCATAGAATATATCAGTCTCAGGCTTCACGTGAAGATGCCAAAAGAGTTCAAAACTATCGCCCCCAAGAGTTGGTGACATCTTCTATTAGTTATTTGGAAAGAGAGTGGGATAAAAATGTTCTTTCGCTTCCCTTCAGTTAGCTGAATTGAATACAATGTAGTGAATTGTATTTATAATCTACAGGTAGATATTAAAACCCGGGAGTAGCAACGTGCGGTTGCTCACACCGCAGAAATCTAATTTAGTTGCCAAAACGGTAATAGATGGCACGACGCTACTGTGCGGCCCAAGTACCTTTCGATCTCGGAAGGGTTTTCTTAGTCTTATGTAGCCACCCGTTTACAGTGTATCGTTGGCATAAATAATTGTAGTTGCGGTGTGAGCGACCTGCGTTGCTATTCACGTTTAAATTGACTGTGAGTATAATTTTTTTTTTATGGGAGTTTATTAGTAAAATCAAATATTTTTAGTCAATCTTAAAATATGAGTTACGAAAGGGAGCAAGAAAGATTGTTGAGATTGTTTGACGAGGTTGCGACAGATTCTGAGCTCGAACCCGAAGATGATGATGAAAGTTTACCCGATGACAATTTGGAAGTTCTGGAATATGATACAAGTTCTGAATTTGAAATATCACAAGATGAGGATATGGAGGATAAGGATATTGAGGATGAGTCTGTACAAATCAGACGAACACGGTTACCTTGTTTGATTGGAAAAGACGGAACAAGGTGGAGAAAGCACCCTATAATACGAAGAAATATTCGAACTCGTGCGGAAAATATATATCCACGTTTACCAGGTCCACAAGGTGATATCCGATATAAACGAGATATCAAAGAAATTTGGGAATGTTTTTATACCATAGACATGCTAGACAAGATTGTAAACTATACAAATACGTTCATAACAATGCAATCATATGATATAAAAGAAGATCGCACTGCTAGTTATTAGGACTTTTGTATATTTCAGGAGCCAATAAAAGTAACAAACAGAATTCAAAATATCTATTTAGGGTAGACGGTAGATCAATGGATATCTATAGGCTGACGATGTCACTCAGAAGGTTCCAGTTCTTATTGAAACATATTCGTTTCGACAATAAAATTACTCGAATTGAGAGACAAAAGCTAGATAAAATGGCTGCATTTCGTGAAACCCAACCGTTATTGAATAAAAATTTATGCTCTCGTTGACGCAAAGCTATTCTATACAGCGAATCTGGAAGTTTATTTGGGACAACAACCTGAAGGGCCATATAAGCTCAATACGCCAAATGTCGCTCTGGTTCCACGACTTTGTGAGCCAATTTGGGGGACAGGTAGAAACGTGACAACAGACAATTTTTTTACTAGCATTGAAGTTGCAGATCTTCTTCTGAATACGCATAAACTTACTACGATTGGGACATTACGAAAAAATAAGCGTCAAATACCGCAAGTAATGATAAAAGAAAAAAGACCAGAAAAAAGCAGCATGTTCGGATTTCAGGAAAAGTGTTCAATAGTTTCCTACATACCGCGTAAAAAGAAAAATGTGCTACTTCTATCTACTATGCACCTTGAAGATGATTGCTTGGAAGCCGAAACAGGTAAACCAGAAATAATCATCGAGTATAACCAAACTAAAGGGGGCGTTGACGTTGTGGATCAATTATCCGCGACATATAACTGTGCGCGAGCATCAAGACGCTGGCCAATGGTTATATTATAGTCCAGTCTATGACCATTTTCCCGTGTATTTATCCCATACAGCACCGATTCGCATAAAAATTTGTATTCCGGATCTACATACACTCTTTTTCAGAATCTACCCTGTGCCGAGGGTTGCTTTCTCCCTGGGGGTGGATGACACCCCTTCTTGGGGGTGAAATTTTTTTTATTGGAAATAAGTGCGGAAATCAATAGATTGACTAATTCTAAGCACATTTTGTTCAATGAAGTTTTTTCTGAAAAGCAATACTTTTCGACTCATTCGCGAGTGAAATTGTCGGTTTTCAGTCAAAAAAACACATTTTCAGATCCTTTTTCGTGAATAACTGGAAAATAATGCATCTAATCGAAAAACCTGCAGAGAGCAAAATTATAGCTTTTGAAAAAACAAAGGCGATTGTTTATTTGTCATGTATGCAAACCCACTACAAACTGAATAATTGCTTGTTGAAAGTTGATTGGTAATTTCAAACGCCAAAATGGGAAGTTTCTACGTACAATAACCAAAAACCAATGCATTTTTCGGGAAAAACTAATCGAACCTTTTCTGAAGTCCTTCAAAAATCCTTCATTTTTGTTATTTATAAAAGATTCTAGCATCAAAACTGAACGAGGAATGAAGGAAATAATGTTCAATCCTATTTTTTCCTTGAAAAAAAAAATGTGAATAACTCATCCTCGCTTCCCCCCCCCCTTTGGAAAAAATCGTTGCCTTGTGGAACTTTATGTATATTATATAATATACATATAATTCCACTAGGCCTAAAATATAGTTACTATGTGTATTCTTCAATAAACTCTAATTTCTACAAAAATTGTTTTTGGTTTTTTTCCCATAACTCGCTTAGTCTTCGAGCAATTGAATCCACCAAAAAAGTATTTTGTAGCTTTTTTCAAGAGCTATAAGCTCATTCACATTATTTTTTATTTCAGATTATATTTTTGAGGAGGTTCATACTGAAAGGGCTCAAAAAAGGTACTTTGCGCGAACCCTCACAATATTTAACTGGCCATATCTTACTCTATTTTCATCCTGCAGAATGAAATGGAACACCGAAATTTTCAGAGAAGAATAGCCTTCAATTTCGTACTCTAGAAAATTTTGCATGTGTCAATACTTTTCGAGTTATTTCGAAGAAATTGTGATTTTTCGCTGAATTACGTATATGATTTTTTCTCTTCAATCTCAATTTTTTCCAAAACTACGTACTTTCAATTGATGAAAAACTCACAACTCATTGAAAGAACATAAATGAAGTGAATTATGGAGTAACAACGATTTTTTTCGAAGGGGGGGAGAAGAGAGGATGAGTTATTCACAATTTTTTTTCAACGAAAAAATAGGATTCAGCATTATTTCTTTCATACCTCGGTCAGTTTTGATGCTAGAAACTTTCATGGATAACAAAAATGAAGGATTTTTGAAGGACTTCAGAAAAGGTTCGATTAGTTTTTCCCGAAAAATGCATTGGTTTTTGGTTATTGTACGTAGAAAGTTTCCATTTTGGCGTTTGAAAATACCAATCAACTTTCAACAAGCAATTATTCAGTTTATAGTGGGTTTGCATACATCACAAATAAATAATCGCCTTTGTTTTTTCAAAAGCTAGAATTTTGCTCTCCGCATGTTTTTCGATCGGATGCACTATTTTCCAGTTATTCGCGAAAAATGATCTGAAAATGTTTTTTTTTTTGACTGAAAACCGACAAATTCACCCGCGAATAAGTCGAAAAGTATTGCTTTTCAGAAAAAACTCCATTGAACAAAAAGTGCTTAGAATTAGTCAATCTATTGATTTCCGCACTTATTTCCAATAAAAAATTTTCATCCCCAAGAAGGGGTGGGATCCACCCCCAGGGAGAAAGCAACCCTCGGCACGGGGTAGATTTTGGAAAAGAGGGTAAGTAGAACCTATATCCAGATTTTCATACGAATCGGTGCTGTATGGGATAAATACACAGTTTACACCGTCATAGACTGGAGTATATATTCTATAGTACACTCAACGTCGCTGGAATTAATTCATATATTATCTATAAGGCCAACACCCAGAAAAACATTCCTAGAAGTAAATTTCTGGAGGATCTAGGATTTGCACTTCTCCAGGAACATATTCAAAGACGAGCTCACCAGCAAAATATTCCAAGAACCATCCGTTTAAGACTTGCTGAAATTTTAGGAACAAATGCAGAAAATCCTCCGTCTGAAAATCAAACATATGGACGGTGTGTATTCTGTTGCAGAAAAAAAATAGAAGAACAAGGTTCCGTTGTTTGGACTGCAAGAAATATATGTGCCTCGAACATTTGACTGGAATGTGCAATGACTGTTACGCTAAACATGATGACTGAATTAGTCAATTTAGTTTCAGTTTATGATAAGATTTTTTTATTAAAATTTTATTTAGTTATTTATTTTGGAGTATTTTCAAATGTTTGTTTTCTTGTGCAAGTCAAAAATGTATTTTTAATTTTTGTTCTTTGCAGATAAAATTTTTATGTTTTAGATATTGACAACTTTTTAACCCACCTTGTATTTCTTTTTTATTTCATAATAAAGTGCAATATCTCGGCATGTATGTTCGCTTATTGTCCAATAATTACAAGGAACTGGAAATTTATGGATATTACAGTCAAACTTCGTGTTTTTCAGAATTTTTTCAAATGCGGACTCAGATACCTACGTTGCTACTGAATCCATATCTAGTCACGTTGCCACTGAAGGGTTTATTCATCGTATTGCAACAGATTCGATATCGAGTTTGTATACTGTCAGTACAAATCCTCGAAAGATAAAAAAAATAAAGATCAAAAAACACCAAGAGGCTTATTGCAAGTACCAAAAAAAAAACTTTAACATCTCATAGGGACTCATTGAAAGACCTTTCCATCTGTAACCCATTGTAATCAGTGCGAGACTCCTTTTTCATAAGAATGACTAATCAAAAATCAGAAATGAGACCTAATGAAACTGTTATTGTTCAATTTTTCCATTGAGCTTCAATCGATACATGCAGTGGGTACGAAAACCCCCTCCATTTTGAATCAACTGTAAAAGCTTCAGTTTCAGTACCTTTCTATGAAAAAATCCTGGGTGTGTTATTTGCTGTAAAGTCGTCGTCAAATTTTTTTCGAGCAGAAAAGGGTGGTCTTGTGATAACTCTTTCAATGAATTCCTTAGTTTTCTATCCAATGAAGGTCCATTTCTGAGAATGAGTCATCTTAAGAAATAAGCATTTCAATTCATTTTCAATAATCTCCAAACCAACAACGAAAAATCATACCAATTAGAACCAAATTGAAAAATCAATTTTTTTCAATTCATTTATTACTAATTGACCTCTATCATTATTTCGCCCAGCTCTAACACGATTTGAAACTGGTTCAATATCTACTTCAAAAAATTGAAATTCGAGCAGGGTTGAGGTTATTAACTTTGACTGTCAATAAATCAGAAACTTCTTGTATAATATATAACAAGTCCCTCTTTTCTCGATTGAAAAAAATATCAGGGAATGCGAATGATATCGTCCCATTTTATAATTCTTGATATTCCGACTTCATCATCACAAAAATATTTGAATGATACTCCGACAATTTTTGGCTCGAGTACAATACAATACCAGGAAAAAATTACTGGAATATTTCTCAGATGACAATGTTATAAAGAGTTGCCAGAATGAAAACTTTGTGATTATAAACATATCCGAAATAAGTGTGCGGAATCTCCAGAAATCCCACGCTTCCTTCAATGAGGAAATCGTTATTTTTGGCTGCTATTATTATATCTATTTTCAGTTCATGTTGCGATTTCAAAGTGAGGCAACATTTTTTCCGATCCGGAAATCAGTAGCATATATGAGAACTATATTTCATGACAGGCCGTGTCTGAGCCTTGTAGATCCTTGGAAGCTGACGAGAAGTTTAATATTTCGAAACAGGAACTCTAGCTACTGGAAAGCTCCCTCAACGATCGATCTCACATGGTTCTCCCATGAGCGATTATTACTGATCGTAATTTCTGGCATCGAAATAGTTGACTTTATAGAAACAGTTACTGATCTGAATACTAGATAAAAAGTGTTTTACTAAGTTGATGTTAGCCCCTTCTCTTATTTTCGTCTAACCATCGTTAATACTATTGACGCTAATGCCTATTTGAATTCCTGTTTCTTGTGCTGATATGGGGACTCTAGAAGAGAAACTAGTATGAAGAATACCAACAAGTTAGACTGCTCAATTGGTTGAGCATCAAATCGAAACGGGGGAACTCATCAACGTTTGTTCACCTCCAAATCACTTGTATTTGTATAAGAGAAAGCAATGCAAAAACCAAACAAACATCATTATAGCCTTCACTCTACCATATCAGAAATTGAAAGTGACCATTCATAAGTGAAATAATTTCTCACCGTTATCACGATAAACCAAATCATTCATAAACTGTTACATTCAGAATGATATGACATGTTCTTCATGTTGAAAACGCTACGCCGACGATTCGCGTGCAATATCCAAGTAGCCCATTGTTGGTGTTTGAAACAAAACGGAAGCACTGCATAATTATTGCTGTCAACTCACCCAACGATAAAAGGTTTATTATTGATTGTTATTGTATAAACAGTTCACATTTATTAAATCATGAATATAATGGAATACGAAGACTCAGAGTTGAAAAATACACCTCCAGAAATTGTTCAGAAAGAAATAGATATTTGCAATAATTTCCTACCAAGCATATCAAGAAAAAAATATCAAATCTACAGAAACTTTATGGACTGGAAAATGAAAGAAAAGGTGAATTATTGTTCCGAAAATACCTTGTTATTTCATTTTGAAGAACTGTCAAGAAGATTGAAATCATCTACATTATAGTCTCAGTACGCAAATCTGAAAAATATGCTCCAAAACAGTCAAAAACATCAACTTCTAAAGAAATTCAACAATTTTTGAAAGGTGCACCTGATGAAAAGTATTTGCTGATAAAGGTATGAATTGAAAATTTTCAAATTGTTATCAAAAAGTGAATGATCTTGATTTCAGGCTGCTTCAGCTATTGGTCTTACAGGGGCATGCCGTTGTGATGAGCTTCGAAAATTAAAAATTGATGACAGGGAAGATCTCAATTCGGTCCTTTTAATGAATTCACCAGATACTAAAACCAAGGTTCCCAGTAATTTCATAGTCACAGGAGAATTCTACCAAATTTACAAAGAATATGTGAAGCTTCAACAAACCACAAATGATACAGATTTTTTCTTTTGATTACAAAATACGAAATGTACGAAACATCCTGTGGGAATGGAAAAAAATTGGCACCATGGCGAGATAAATAGCGAAATTTTTGCAATTACCGAACCCTGAGTTATATACTGGCCACTGTTTCCGAAGGTCGTCTGAAACTATTTTAGTTAATGCAGAGGCAGATCTTTCAACTTCAAAATGCCATGGGGGTTGGAAATCCAGCAATGTTGCTGAATCTTATATCGACAACTCCATAGCTAACAAAATGAAAATTTCAAAAAGTATAGTAGAATCTATTCAGCCTTTAGCGCCATTTGAACCCGAACACAACAATGCTGTGGAAGCTCAGTACGTTTCCCCATCAACTTCAACTTCGACCGCACCTAATATTTCAATTACCGAAAACATGTTGAAACAAAACCACCTACCAGGAATTACTTCACAAAATTGTTCAAATATAACTGTTGATTACTATTTTGGATAAAATATAAAATGAGTTAATGACATACAAGTATTATTATTTGTATTTTGATTTTCAATTCTAGAAAACAACGCAATCGTAGAAGAAGTACAGTGTACAATGCGTGAGAAAATGACATATTTCTCAATTGTTGTACAATATACTATTTTTCAGATAACTATTTCCAAACCACAACGAAAACTCATCTGAAAGCATCATATTGAGACCCATTCGAATAGAGGAGAGGGTTACAGGAAACTATAACCCGTTGACAGTCAGAAATGATTTGTTACGCAGATCCAGAATGCTACTCGTTGCCCATTAGGAATATCATTATCCCAATTACCTTTACACTCATCTGCCAAAAATTGTATCCAGCTTCTCAAGCAAGGCGCCGGGCTGTGGTTATTTTAGGAATGTTCGAAATTCCTGTAACATCCGACAGGAATCTTTCCAAATTGAAAAATGTGAAGCTCATCTTACTGTCGTTCACATTGCTCTGAAAATTTCTGCCGGTGACAAATGAATGGAACTGTACCGGAAATCGCAATGTTCGTCTTTTTCTTGGAACAGAATTGTTTTTCGAGCGTATGTTTGAAGTTGAGTCACTATTATTATTGTTAGGAATCGGCAGATTTTGCTCTTGTTCATTCCATTAATGTAGTGGTTCTCTGGTATATCGTTTCCTTGATTTCTCCCTGTATAGAAGTGAACCATTCGAATATCAAATTAGGGAAGTACAAAATATATGTACTTTCATTATCTTATTAAGTGGTGTTTTGAAAATTGATTTCTACAAAAACTTCCAAGATATATATTAATTCTATCGATGATCTGTCAAATTATAGCATATTAGAAATCAAGAACGGTGAGCACATTTAACAGATCTAAGCTTTCAATTATTGTCTGATATCGGTAGTGCTGAATGTTCGTGATGATTATATTGTTTTTTGCATGATCCTAGCATTTTTTCCTTGTTTCAAATTATTTAATTTCCAGCAGATAACTGGAAAGTCAAAAGTGACCTTCATTTATCTGTACCTTGGTTAAAAAAAGGGGTTACGTCCACACATGGCCTGATTAAGTTATTTGGACCTATATAAGATATTGCAATATTGCGTAATAAAATGGAGGCCAATGTGCCATTTGCCTACCATTGTTTCATTAGTTGTGAAAAAAAATTCCTGTGAGAATGTACAAAGGCCCCACCAGCCATTTGTTATTCTACTATTGACAAGGGACTTCTATCTAACCTTATTCTTCTCAGTTGATTACGATTGAAAGCACTGACTATACCTTACAAATATTGAACATTTGAAATAAGTGAACAAGCTTTAAATATTTCAAAAATGTGCAAACAGGCTACAGAAGATGATCAGTGAATATGGAAAGAACCGTTTCCTTGAGTGTCGTATAGTAATTTGCCAAGTGGACCATTTGTTCGTCGACATATTAGTTCCTGAATCTGTATCAAATGAATAAAATACTGCCAGAAAGATTGATTTGGAATGTTCCATGAGAAGTCAGTATTGAAAATGCCAATAAGATAGACTTGAGGAGAGACAGTGTAAGAAGACGAAATGTAGGTGTCACATCAACAACTGAAAATTTGAATTTGATTCACACAGAACTCTACCTTCATTTGAACTCAAGGTTATAAACTAATTGAAGCTTCTTCCTGAGTGAATACAACCCGAACATACCAGGAGAATGTCCGGCGATTCTTGAATCTGCAATCTGACGACATCCCAGATCTAATTGGTCATCTCGATTTCAGTGAATATCAATTATTTGTCTTTTCATTCATTCCCTGAACTTGAAATTCCATTATTCTGATTTTTCTACTTTTTCATGTCTACACTCAATTTTTGTCTACACCGAACAAACTTGTTTTGTAAATGAATTCTTTCATTGCATCACAATGCCAATCTCCCTTTGAAGAGCCCAGAAACCAAAAGTAGAGGCCTATGTTCTATTGACAGATAAATTCCGCTCGGCTAATGTCCAACATTTTTCACAAATCGAGAAATTATCTGGAATATGCCTCTTGTTTGCGGAATCATACAAAATAATATGTTTCAGGAGTACTTAGAGCCACGTAAAGTTATACAGTTCTCAAAGACTGATATTGATCTAAAAATTGTTCTAAAATTGTTCGTTTCCGTTAACCAGCTGACGAACGTCAACCCTCAGAAGTCGAAACTTGTGCGAGCAATGAATCAATGAATCTGTACTTCTCCTTCCCGCAACAGCCAAATTGGACATTGATCCTTGTTCTTCCAGGATACAGATATATTCGTGTCATCACTTTTGGCTCTCAAAATTGTCTTCATTGTCAAAAATCGAAGTGACTCTCAAAGACGTTTCCGGAACATACTGTCAATAACAAAAAAAACTGTCTCATACAAAAATAATGTGTACATCAATTGTTTTGAAAACCCAATTCATGATTCACTATTTCTGATCGTAACGTTGATATTCCGTCAACTGATTTTTCGGAATTTCGTCCACAAAATCACTGGGGATTCGTTATTGACAGTCGAAACGAATGAAATGAATGACGGGAATGCATATTGATTGATTGACATTTCACTTGGGAATTTGGCTATTGGGGCAACATATATTTCCACTCATTGCCACTTACACTTTTATAAAAGGGAACTCGTACTGTGTGTTCCCTGAATCTACGATTCATATAAAATTCCCAACATTAAATATACAAATAATATGTGGATTATTCTTGTGATATAAGATTGTCGGAAATCCACGAAATCCTTTGCAAACAGCAATTTCATTTGTAGCGTACTACAAACAGAATACAATATCAATTATGTGACGCACAGGACTGCATAGTCGATATTGTTACGTGATTCATTTCTCGTATATAAATTAAATTACATTACTTACTGAAATACCCAAGTTGTATTCCACCCACATCCACATTGTGAATGCTGTGAGAATACCATGTGCTGTCTGGAAAGAAAGTAAGAAAGGAAAGGTTTTTCTAGAGGCGTAATTTCTATATAATTTTGACAGGAATAAGCACTGCAACAGAACATACATTGGTCGGACTCGACAAGATATAAAGATTCGACTCAAAGAACTTTATAGTCACATTCGATATGAAACAAATTTACTGGTACCTATTACGCTGCGACTGAAAAACACAAGATCAGTGACAATAACTTGAGGTTGATGAACAATTTGCGAAAATTAAATGAAATACTCCAAGATGAGTAGTGAGAGAGTCGATGCCATCTACTGTCTCAATATTCTGAATCAAAAATTTTATCAGGGTTATGAAACAATGAGTCAAAGTTCTACGACGAATTCCCTAATTTTCTCTTGGAGAAATTTCATAATCAGAATAAGAATTCTGCAAGTATTTTCCGAGTCCTATAATGAATATCACAACTCGGGTCTGTTTGAATTTTTTTGGAGGTCAGTCACCTTTTATGGTCTCATGATCATTTTTGAAGTTTTGCACTATACCGGAGGTTCAAATTCTTACTTTTTTGAGGTATTTTCAAAAGATTCAGAAGGCACAATGGAAACAGTAAAAGAAAAACATTGAAAGATTCTCTTTTTCCTCAGCTTCGATCATATCCTGAACAGGAGTAGAAATTCTTGAGAAAAAAAAAATCAAATGACTTTAAAAGCATGTTGTTTGTTGGAACATCGTAATAAAACAAATGACAGTTATAATGATGTCAAGGATAATAGTTCTGATCGACATATCGAGGCTCTGCAATTTTTATTCAGCTCAGTAATTATTTGTGTCATTATTCTCAGAATAGACGAGTGGACATGTTCATATAACATGATCCACTAACAGTTTTTTCACTTCTATTTTAGGCTCCTATATAATTTACTCTCAAATTGAAAAACGACAAATTATTTACTGAGAAAAAATGAGGTAGAAGTAACGTAATACCTATTCATCTTATATTCAAAACGTTATTTTTCTCATTGGAATTTATGGGGTGTTCAGATCCCTGCTTGATAATACACACCATCCAAGTCACACAATCTTAGTTTGTTCCTGTTCAAGAAAACTCCGAAGAAATGTTTTTTCCCTCACGAAAATCTTTCCAGTGTAGTCCTGCATCTCATTTAACTCCGATTTCACTGTCATGTAACATCGTTCCAGAGTGTGTATAGTCAGTCAACTGTATTTCGACTATAATCTTTTTTTACCCGTACTATAATAACACATTTATATGCCCATGATCCATTTAACAATGAGATCCATTATGATACCGATTTTTCATCACGATACAGAATTTCAACCATTAGGAACCCATTATTTTTCAATCAAGCATACTTTTCATTCGACGTGTTTCTCAAAATGGGTAGGCATTAAATTTCCATTGAACATAGCTGAGCTTTGATAATTATATTATAAAAATGTCTGATATCAGCGATATAGAAGAATTACCATCGACTCCCCAACAGAAATTGGAGAAAGAAGAAAATGCAGTACAAAATATGTTACCGCAAAAATCTGAGAAAGTTTACGAAAAACTGTATCAACCTTTTCTCTTCATTTCTTTTTCATAAAACTCAGTAAGGTTTTCTTCCTTCATTTCTTATTGTTGTATATTCTCAACCACAGTTCCGTAGACAGTTTCGAACAAATTTTTTTTATATGCAGATTCACACGAAAGGGAAGCCCTGTAATGTTCAGAGAACACCGCATGAATCAAGGGACAGGAAATACGAGTTAACATTTACTTTGAATTTCTGAAGTTTGTAAGCCTCAGGAAAAAACCTCTTTTGGCGAGGAGTTCCAAAGCTCAGTTGTTCTATTGAAAGAAAATTCCTGAGCAAGAGAGGTTCGACGGGTTTCCAAATTCACAACAAAGGGGTGGAAATTCTGTGCTCGTCGAGTCATCCGTGTAGATATTGCCAAGGAGGGAACGATTGGTTACAATTCGGAAGAACATCGACCGTGAAAGTATCTATAGAAGAGAGACAAGTCTTCGACCCTTCTACGATGTTCTAATGAAGTGAGCGAGTCTGTGATTATTCACTATTGATAACAAATATAATATTTATAGTTTCTGATCATTCATTGGGTATGGGCAAAATAGCTTATGCAACTCTCATGTAATGGTTATTATATGATCGTTGCATAATATACCATTATGTTACACGACGACATAAATAAGTTCAAAGCCAAATACGATTATTGTCGATGCCAGGTTTGAGATCCTCTTCCTCCCCCCTTTTGGGCGCTTGTGACTCCAACATACGGAAAACTGCCCGATATTTCGAGACTAACGTATTCATCCCATAATGAACCACCACCTGGGGTATCAACGCCGGAAACGTCTGTTTTTGTCAACAAACTTCCCTAAGCTGAAACGTCATAATTTCAGCTGAACAATAAGCGAAATTTCAGCATTGTTCAGCGGAAGCGGAACAATGGCTGCGAGGACAAGCATGTAAGAGCATTGGAACTGTAATGTAGCATATGTGTGTTTAACTAACATTTAATGCAATTCCGTGAACGGATTACGGTTAGTTATGCTCCGTGTGAGGGATAATGTTACTTTTGATCCGGTTGAGTTATGGAACAGAAATCGTGATTATTGGCAGGGCTGGGTTTTGTATACGGATTTGGCGCCCATAAGAAGAATCTCTGAATAACTTGAAAATAGTCCATCACTAATATAGGATGTCACAGATAATAATTTTTTTTTCTACTCCTACCTGTGAATATGCTGATTTCTTTATTGTTTTCTAAACGGATAATCAAGAACTAGAGAGCTCACAAAATATAGTAAATGCGTTTGCAGAGTTCTTTAGCAGCGTGTATCTTCCTAACAACTCAAATCCAAGAGATCATCCAGAATCGGTGAATAATAGACAAACTATCAAAATCACAAATATTTCGGTGAACGAAGTGAGAGAAGCGATAAAAAACTCAAGAATAAAATGAATTCTGGTTTCGATTTCATACCATCTTTCATAGTGAAAGACTGTAGCTCAGTCTTAGCTTCTCCTCTCTGTTACATTTTTAACTTGTCGTTAAATACAAGAACGTTTTCCGATGCTTGGAAACTTGCCACAATTTGCCCAATTTTGAAGAACGGGGATGTTTCTAATATATTAAATTACAGAGCAATCTCGATAACCTCCAACTTTGCGAAGGCGTTTGAAGTTGTCTTGTATAAGCTCGTTTACTTGTCAACACACAACCAAATAAGTGAATTCCAACATGGTTTCATGAACCACCGCAGCACCGAATCAAATCTAGCATTGTTTTCCCACTACGTGTGCTCAACATTAGATAGTCAAAGACAGGTGGACATGATATACACAGATTTTTCGAAGGCCTTCGACAAAATTGATCATGGCATCTTACATTCGAAACTGGACCTTATTGGCTTTAGTAATGATTTTCTAGGTTTCTTTGAATCGTACCTTTCTAACCGTAACAAAGTAGTTTATTACAATGGATACAAATCGAACACAATGAACGCTAGGTCTGGCGTACTCCAAGGATCGAACTTAGGACCACTATTGTTCTTGATATTTATCAATGATTTAAGCACTCAAATAAATTCTGTGAAGCTTTTTTTTGCTGATGATCTAAAAATACTGAATTCTATCGCCAAAACCGATTGTCTTGTCTAGAAATTCGAACAATACATCTATGCCATTTCCTACCTACTGATTAGTTTGAGGAACTCACACCTAGCAGAAAATGACTATTCCTCTGGCAAATACCACAAAGATCATTGAATTATATCATACGGAAGAAATTCATGCATGTGTTTTCGGGCTCATAGCCCATCATCATTGGAAGATAATTCAACCAGCAATTTGAGAATCGTTGGTTTGGCACAACTGAAAATAATTCCTGTATCATATCAAATCTCGAGAACAGGTGGAGTTTACAACGAGCTACTGAGCCGTGGTCGCGCCATCTGCCAATGGAGAACCGAAAGCATCATCAGCCATTTGCTTTGACCTTATACACGGCCAGGAATGCAACAGTTTTCGAATTGTATCAAATATAGGTTCGTTCGAAACAAAAGAATTGATTGAGAAGTGGGTCAACTATCCCTTCGAGGCTTTAGTTCATGTGTAGGAATATCTGTCGATCCCAATTTAACAATCTTTCGTCATAGAATAATGCAAGCCAGAACTACAATTGCCATGTGATGTTCATGTGTTAACAGGTTTATATCATCGAAGTTTATGTAAATAGAGCTAGCTGTATCATAAACATTTTTTCATTGGGAACAATCGTAAACTACTAGTATGTTTCAGAAGAAATTAATATTCAGGAATCAACAATAATATGAAAAGTTGCTCATGAATGTGATTAAAAAAGGACTGTCTTGACCAATTATCTGCATGAATGAAAATGTGTGAAAAAAACTCAAAATATTGGGGAATATAATTTGTGTTTTTCCATGAACGTTGACTATCTCATATTCAAAATATCTCGTGAACTGAAACGAATTCGAAAAATACTATGGTAAATTGGAATTGCAAAGGAAATCAAAACTAAAATCGGAGAAAATTCGAAAAATTAATTACAAAAATGAGATATGGTGACAATGAATGAATGGAGAACACTCAACATAGCAAAAAACTATGTTAAACTCAAAAATGAATTTGGAGGTGGATTGAAATGAAGTTTCAAGTGTGCAAGGGATAGCTGGTACTTACCTTTATATTCCTCTGGTAATAATTAACTTTTTCGCAAGTATTGAAAAATATGCGGATCTATAATTTTCAAGTCGGAATGCCATCTTGGCAAATACAACTAATTAGATCGTCACTCATATTACCAAATATTCTTTATATTCTAATGAAAATTGAAATAAATCACTTTATCGCATATAACACTTTTCATCAACCAATTATTGAATCCTCTCTCAGTTGAAAATTTCAAAAGGTCTCTTCCAACTATATCACAACGAAATATTTCATAATCAAGATATCAGCTCAGTTGAGGCAATGAAAAATGTTCCAGACAGTTATTTCTGTTCAACACGATTTCGATCCGAAATAATTTTGGGAGAAGTTTCGAAAACAACTCGTGTATGTGCCATACCTGTGGATTAAAATGTTCGTTGGCAGAAGTACCAATAATTAGTTGATCAGATCCCAAAGGTGTTGCATAATTTCAAAGCAGTGTGAAACAAATTCATTACATTCGCGAACATAGAAATACAGGTGAATTCGAAACCGCAAATCATTTGGTACAGAATCCATACACCATACTTTCAATAAGTGGCTTATACATTATTATTATTTTTTATATGATGGATAGATTTTTAATAGGAAATTTTCTTCAGGAAAAATTTTTACTCTGATAACGAACAAAATGTCATTGAAAGTCATTTTGTAATAAATCCAGTTGGGGAATCTACAATAGGAATGTTCACAAAAAAATAAAAACCTCTTTTCATAGTTTTTCGGATTTCTTACCTACCACAATCTGAAAATATAGATACCAATATTGAACTCAATACAAGTGTGAAAGTGTAGAATACTATCTACCCCTACAAGTTGCTGCGTAAATTGAAAAACAGTCCCTTTCGTATAAAACAAGTCAAATTATTCAGCAAATATACTTGTATATGGATTCCAATATCAATACTTATTTTTTCAGATCTTTTTAGGTTAGAAACCCAGAAAACTACGACGAGAAGATCTAATCACCACGAATTGATAACTTTAAAACTCAGCTCAGCTGTTCTAATGAAAAAAGATCCCTGAGCAAGAGAGGTCCCACAGGTCTCCAAGCCAACAACAAAGGGGTGGGAATTTTGTACTCGTCGATTCATCAGTGTAGATATTGCCAAGGGTAAAACGATTGATTAACATTTCAGAAGAGCACCGACCGTGAAAATATATATAGAGAGACAAGTCTCCGAGTCTTCTACGATGTTCCAATGAAGTAAGCGAATCTGTGAGCGAAGAATCACCAACAATGCGGATTGCCACTCTCTGAATAGAATCGACTAGCCTCAATGAATGTTTTGGTGCCGAACTCCACATATGAGAACCTTATTCCAAGACAGGTCATATCTGAGCCTTGTAGATCATTAGAAGCTGACGAGAAGTGAAGTATTTCTTCGAACGAAATACAAATCCAAGTTTCTGGGAAGCACCATTAGCGATCGATGTCACATGGTTTTCCCATGAGAGATTATCACTGATCGTAATTCCTAGCATCGAGATACTTGACTTTGTAGGAATAGTAACTCCTGACATCTGAATACTAGATGATGATGGATCGGCTTTCCTTGAGAAGGACATGCCTGGGGTTTCCTAGCAATAAAATCCACCAAGTTCATGTCATCCCAGTCTATTATTTTCACCAAGTCATCGTTAATTTCATTCATGTGAACGTTCCGTGATATAATTCATTCTGCCTAAAATTATTCGAATCCTTTCCTATTCAAAGATGTCTCTTCTAGCTTCCCAATCATATTCGAAAAATTTGTCATTCAATAGAAAAATATCGACTCTAGTTTGTATTAGGGAAGTAATGAACATACTAACTTAATAGCATATTTTTCAATGTTTATAGTCGAAAGTTCAAGCAATACAATAATATATCAGTCTCAAATTGTTGAAATGTGACATTATATTAATCTGGGAAAAGTTTACAATGTTACTGGATTTTCATCGTGAACAGTATTACTGTTCGAATTTTACAATACTTATAAACATTTGCACTGAACTTATATAATCATTTTTATGTTTTTGAATCTCATGATCCACTTGAAAAACAAAACGAGCAATAACTGTGAAATAATCGCTCTTAATCTGGTTGTTTTGGTTGATATTTCCATTTTGATAATGTCGTAAAGTCAGTAGCTCCAAACTTATTGCCGCATAAGAACAGTGATTGTCAACATCAATTAAATTTGAAGGGTTCATTAACTATTATAATGACATGGCTATAAAACCGCATTCCAAATGGACTTGCCACCAATCTGGGAATGAAATCTCTTTAGACCGGGCAGCAGTGACAGATTTTTTGGACCAATTTTCTACAGACTGCTTTTGGAAAGGGAAGTAATTGAAGATAAAACGAATCGTAATCAGCAAAAAAATCAAGCGCTGCATGACACTTCATGTGAAACCCATAAATAGTTAAGTTCAACAAGAATTTGGGAGGGAGATTTTTATAGACTGCTTTACATTTGTTACACATTGAAACATCGATCAAAGTACAAAAATCATGAAGATATACTGTTTTGAATGATACAAGGGGATTCACAAATTGCCCGAATGAAGTACGAAAAAAAAAATATGAAAACCGAATTTTTCCAGTACGCCTTTCTCAACTGAAACTAAACTAGTCTCATCGTGAGAAAAACGAAAATTTGAGGCATAATCTTTGGAAGGATACAGTGTGATCTATCGAGAACAAATTCTGGATTTGCCATTAAGTACCACGCAGCGCGTAATTTTTTGCAGTTTACAATTCGTTTCAGATTCAAGTATCTTCTATTCCGAAGACAGACTGTTGAGAATTGGTCCAAAAAATCTGTCACTGGCGCCCGGTCTACTTTGAAATGTGTTCAATAATATTGGGGTGGATGAAACCAGGGGAATACAACAGTCAAAGTGTATGACAAAATAGTTGAGGCTTTCGTGGCCGAGGTTTTCAGTATCACTACTTTTATTCGGGTTTGAAGGCCGTCGGTTTTTGGAATTTCTTCCTGACGTTTCGCTGGCTCGAGTGGCTAGCTTCTTCAGAGGTTCATTCATCTTGGAATTCACTCCGATGACTGGAGATTGTTTCTTCGCAAGTTGTATTTATGCCGAGTCAGGTAGTTTGCGGTGCTAATTATTCCATTCGGATTCGGGGAATTGTCATTAATATTGTTTACCTTGTTTACTTCCTGTGGGTTCGGAGAATAATCATCATTAATATCTGAAGAACTACCTGCAGTTATTATCGATTTTCTTAAAATAGGATTCCATATTCGGTTGAGGTTGACAGCTTCTTCTTTTCTGTTGAAATTATCCGTGTGTTTGTGGATTTCTATTGCCTCCCGTACCAGTCGGCTATGGTATCCCTGGTTGGGTGCAATCAGTTTGGGTGAACCAGAACATCTGGAGGAAGAACTGGATCATCTTCAAGTGACCTTGAGGTCGAATGGATACAGTGTACCCGAGATCAACAGGGCCATGAAACTGAAGAATTCCACTGTTCGAAACAAGGAGGACGTTCAGATAGTTGCACATGCATATTTGCCATGCATCCCGAGGGTCACAGACAGAATTGGAAAACTCCTGAGTAAATACAACATAAAAACTGTATTTAAACCCACAAAGAAGATTCAACAGAGCCTCAGATCGGCTAAAGACAAAAGAGATCCACTGTCTGCAGCAGGGGTTTATCGCATACCGTGCACCTGTGGGAAGGTATACATCGGTACCACCAAAAGATCCATGGGAACTAGGCTAAAGGAACATGAGAGAAACTGCAGACTAGGGCAAATTGACAAGTCGGCTGTGGCGGAACACGCACTTAGTGAGGGAAACCACAGGATTCTGTTTGAAAATGCAAAACTGATTGCACCCAACCAGGGATACCATAGCCGACTGGTACGGGAGGCAATAGAAATCCACAAACACACGGATAATTTTAACAGAAAAGAAGAAGCTGTCAACCTCAACCGAATATTGAATCCCATTTTAAGAAAATCGATAATAACTGCAGGTAGTTCTTCAGATATTAATGATGATTATTCTCCGAACCCACAGGAAGTAAACAAGGTAATCAATATTAATGACAATTCCCCGAATCCGAATGGAATAATTAGCACCGCAAACTACCTGACTCGGCATAAACACAACTTGCGAAGAAACAATCTCCAGTCATCGGAGTGAATTCCAAGATGAATGAACCTCTGAAGAAGCTAGCCACTCGAGCCAGCGAAACGTCAGGAAGAAATTCCAAAAAACGACGGCCTTCAAACCCGAATAAAAGTAGTGATACAGTCAAAGTGTATTTTTGCTCCACAACTACACGAAGCGAAAATCCTATTATATTCAGGAAAAACTAGGAGAAGGTAGAGATATGAGATATTTCCAACTCGTGGACAAGAGTACTCATCAATTGAGATAAAATATCGAATGGAAAGAAAACAAATATTATTGGGGAAATAGGGTTAGATTACTCTTTCGCTTCAGTGTAGTTGTTCTGTAGTGTAATCTGTGTTGCCATGTGCAGCTATTTGAAGTTTCATTTTGTGATATCGTTACGGAGTGGGTATCATGTAAAAATATTATCCTTTGCTGGAGTCAGAAAATTTCCACTATAATTTGCTCTAGGTAAAAAATTAGTATATTACCTGGGTTGCTATGCTATTTCCCTCATATATAAAATGTCCCATAAGAGCAATGCAATTACCGAAAACTTACAGCGGTAATTGCATTGTATCAAGTCACCATAACAACACATTTGAAACCGTATCGCTAGACGTCAGTAAACAACACAAATGAATATCAAAAATAGAAAAACATTTCGCGTTTTGGTGAGTGCTCCATACAATCTATAGAGGAAAGTATAAATGAACAATTAATAACATTTCCTTGAGAATTTCTTTATTCGTGAAATATTCCAATGAAATACATTCGTGCATAAAATTGACCAGATAATTTTGCATTCAAGCGTGATGTTTTATACAAACTCGGTTATTTTAATATTTTTTAAAAATATGAAAATACACTTGCAATTTTCAGATATCACGCTTTCTTGCAAAATTATCTGTAATTTTTATGCACAATTATAACCGGGAATTATCGATGTGAAATTTTTAAATGAAAATAATGAATATCTTGATGTCATGATGACAAATTCCTCACATTGTAACAATATCCTAGGATGCTTCGAAACTGTAACCCATAAATCAAAATCTGATCCGAATTCAACGTCCATATTTCCTCCACCAAACTTGGATGCGAGAGGTCTACATTTTCCTCTCAATTGCTCACGAAATATCCGCTGGAAAACAATTAATCATTGAAACAACAGTGATTGTTCGAAAATAATTCAAACCGCCAAAGTTTGTTTTCTCTTCCGTATCGTAAAAGAAAGTGGTAACTTTAATCATCCATAACAGTGTTTATTGAAACGTTTTCGTGTTTGGAAGCTCAGTTGGAAGGATGCTGGAAATAATCAATCATGGGCTATTTTATTTCGGTGAACTTGTTGAAGCGATCGAAGGAGATCCATGAGATTCTTATTGGCTCATTCATTCTTGTGATAGTGATACATTTGCTCCCGTGGGAAATACAATCTTTCAACTATACGAACTTGCTGTTCCTTTAGCTGTTCCCATCATTGCAATCTCGGAAACAGAGAGGCCTACAAGGTCAGTTGAATTGGACAAGGAAAACTAAAAAAATCTCTTTTCAGTTCGAGAATATCAGACTGTATAGAGTACATTTGCCCTCGTGAGAAATACAATCTTCCAACTATATGAACTTGCTGTTCCATTAGCTGTTCCCATCATTGCAATCTCGGAAACAGAAAGGCCTACAAGGTCAGTTGAATTGGACAAGGAAAACTAAAAAAATCTCTTTTCAGTTCGAGAATATCAGACTGTATAGAGTGAGATTCAAAAATTTGTCAGAAAATCCAATTCCTCATACAAATTGGTGTATTGTAGAATACTTGCATATGAGTTGTCAAAATTTCAAATTTTCAAACAGTGTACAGGGGAGAACGAAAAATAGAATTTCGATCAAGAGTAAACTACCTAAAATGTGTTTTTTTTTTTAGTATTGATTTCAGTTCTAAACACCTTTGAATGAACTCTTTGATTATGTCAAAAATGAGATGTGGTTTACACCTGATCAAAATTTATATTCTCCGTTATTCCCTGTACATCGTTCGGAAATTTGAAATTCCGACAACTCAAAAATGCAAGTATTCTACAATTCACCAATTTTTATGAGGAATAAAATTTTCTGACAAGTCGATAATAAAAAAGTTTTCCATATCGTGGAAATTTTTAAATCCCACTGTATATAGTCTGAAGCACATTTTGATAGGCAAGCCATTATATGCGTACTAGCCAAATTATGAAAACTCATGAAAAGTGTGTTCCATCCGGTAAACAGATGGCAGACGGTTTTTGAATTCCGTTTTATGCCCCTATCTCCTTCATTTCGATTGATTTGAACAAAAGAAGTCAAAGGAACTTTCAATATTGTTCCCACCAATGTTTATTGCGACGTTTCGTTCATTAGATTTCATTATCAACTGGATTTTTTCAAATATGGAGTTTGAGTTGTTTCATAATTTTTTGTAGCCACTGTTATAACAAATGCAGCTGTGTCCTGACGATTTCCTTATTATCACTGTAATGGCATACAATTACAACCATTATATTACAGGTCTAGAACTCAAACATTATATACCAAGTATTAACGGAAGACAATTGTTATTATATTAATCCTACCTATCAAACACAAACATTTGTATTTTAAAACAAATATTTCAAAAACAGTCACTGATATTCCCGATTTTAAAATGGCTCATTATTTTTACCCAAAGTAGTATACTTTTGAACAATTCAATCGACCCTAGGTAAATACAATTGAAAATATTTTTCTATGAAAGATGAATGAAGAACTGATTTGAACTACCTCTATTCAAAGTATTTGCCCGCCCCATTGTAGGGAGTACTTTTCGTACTTTTCGTCACTATGAAGAAAAAGTTTTTCCTCCCTAGGAGGGAAAAGTAAAAGTGACGACATGGTACGTCATCAATGGAATAACTTATATGGGATTATATTCAAATTCAAATTCAAAAAATTTATTCACATTCAATATATAAACAGGTAAGTTGTCTAATAATAATAATAATATTATGGTGAATAAATGGAGATTCGACTCACGAGGTGGAATTCCACCTGTTTGTGAGCTTTGACGTAATGAAAATAATACTAGTTCAACATAGAATTCAACTGTAGACTTCGTACAAAGCATTAAATTGAAAAAAAAATAAGGTATATGTACAAACATGCATGTATATAAAACAAAACACAATATGTAGTACACATCTATAGATATATACACACACACATACACAATGCACAAAATATGAATTAAAAACTAACAAGTTATTGACAGGGTCAATGGTATGAGAAATGCATGACAGTATATTAACAAATGTATTGGATGTAAACATTGTGAGATCATGTATTTTCAATAATATTCTTTATTTCTTCACGAGGGGTATTCAGTAACAAAATTTTCAATTTGATCTTTAATTTGTGGAAGATTGGTTCATTTTGTATATCCTGTGATAAAGATTTGTAAATTTTAGGCCCTAAATAATTGGATTTTTTTTGTCCTATTGTTTTTTTCTTGAATGGTAACAAAATATTCCTGTTGTTTCTTGTATCATAATTAAAAATTGATAAGGTTAAATTAGGTTTGTTCTCGTATTGTACAATAGCTAAATTCATGAAGTAAAGCATACTAGGGTCGAAAGTTCCAGAGTCCTTATATAGAAGGTCACTAGGATAGTCATAGTTTTTTCCTAATATACATCTGAGGAACCGTTTTTGGATCACTTCAAGCGAACTGAGGTAAGTTTTGGAAACTGAACCCCAGCCAACTATGCCATAATTCATATGGGATTCTACCAGGCTCTTATAGAGTATAATTTTTTGTTTTATATTCAGAATACCAATGACTTTTTAAATTTGTAGAGAATAATACATCGTAACTTTTTTATTATGTATTTAATTTGGTGATCCCATCTGAGGTGGCAATCTATTATTATACCTAAGTATTTGATTTTTTTCCGGTTTTACTACAGCTTCTTCGGATACTACAATTTCGTATTTCGGCAAGTTAACATCATAGCTACTAAAAGGTAAATAAAAAATTTTTTTGAAATTGATTGATAGTAGCCTATACTTAGTCAAACCAATTTTTAATTCCAAACATATCTTGTTCAAGTTTGTTTTTTAAGTCATACCAATTATTGTCACTACATAAAATTACAGTATCGTCCGCAAAACTGATGATTTTTGAGTGGGTTTTTATACGGAAAAGATTATTCAGATATATGTTGAAAAGTATGGGTCCCAACACCGTTCCTTGGGGTACACCACAAGTTACTTTCTGTTCAATACTAATTTTTTCCGATATTTTCACTCTTTGTTTTCTGTTAGAGAGGTGACTACTAAAAAGATCATGTGGTTTGCCTCTTATTCCAAGATCTTCCAATGTATCTAACAGTATATTGTGATCGACGGTATCGAATGCTTTTGTTTGGTCCAAGAAAATACCTATTGTTGGCTTGGAATGGTCCATGAAATCATTTATGCTCTGAGTCAGTATTCTTATTGGATCTTGTGTGGATCTTTTCTCTCTGAAGCCATATTGGTATTCAGATAACAATCTGTATTTCTCAAGGAACGCATTCAACCTTTTTTGTATTACCTTCTTCATAATTTTGGCTAAGCAGGATATTAATGAAAGTGGTCTGTAGTTGGTAACATCGCTTGTTTTACCGTTTTTATGAATAGACGTTATAACAGCCGTTTTGAATGCTTGGGGAAAAGTTCCCTGTTCCATTGATTTATTTATCAGGAACGTTAGCGGTTGTAAAATATGTTCTGAAATCACTTTGAGAGTCTCTGCTCTGAGATCATCTATGCCTGGAGACTTCTTGTTTTTGAGTTGTCTGATAATAATTTCGATTTCTTGTTCCGTAACTGGGTTCAAGTATATCGACTGGATGCAAGTTTTCTTATTCTCTAAATAGTTTGGTGGTCTTTTTATCTCTTCAGCAAGGTTTTTTCCTACGGAAATGAAATAGTCATTGAAATGATTCGCGATAGCATCGTGGTCTTCGAGCTGTTGGCCACTTTGTGACTCTATCATATTAATAGGTAATTTTTCCTGTTTATATGTTATATATAAGTATAGATTCTACCGTTTATTCATAGAACATTCTGTATTTCGAAGAAGGTGAGACATTTCTTTAATTTTATAGTTAAACGGTAAATATTATGGAAGATCTACAGCATTACGCTATGTTCCTGATTCCACAGATGTTCATGATAGCCTTATTGTAGGTGTTGTTTTTTTTTTTCAACTCTTTTTTCTTGTTTTTGTAGGTTCTCCTCATTTTTGGAATCTCAGGAGCATGCTACCTCTCAGTTTACATTCACAAAATGCGGTGAAATGTTTTGGTTATCTGATGGTTTTTCTATGTCTACAGAGACATGTGGTATTTTTTTGAATATATAACTTTTATTGCAAATATATACTACGAAATTGTTAAGCGTTTCGTGAATCCAAAACTTCTAATGGTACACTGTTCTCAATTCGGGTGTGTACAGCAACTTTGAAAAGTGGTGGATCCGTGGGATGTGGATGAAATCCACTCTTTGGACAGTTTGCAATAAATTGTAAACCATGGGTTGAGGTTGATTTGAATGAGCCAGTTTCATTATATTTTGACGAGCATACTATTGCAATAGCTTCGGGCATCAGTATTTGATAGGAGCAATGAGTGTGAAGATCCACGCTTGAAAGAAATGCTGTTTGCATAGGATGAGTATGAGTCCACCCTATTGTTATTAAATTATGTTGATCTTGGTAATCAAATATTTCTTCCTCGTTCATTGTCATACAAGAATCCGATGTTCCTTTTTGCTTTGGTGAAATCATATGAGTTATGATCAACTCATCCATCACTAGTTTTCCTGTTAATATGCCGCATGTCTCAATGTTTTTACAAGTATTGCTCTGTGCCATGGCTTGAAACATCGTCATAACTTTCACTGGTATTACCACAGGACGAATTGCTTCCTTTTCACCAGGTTGAGAAGATCTAGTAGGAAAATGTGATCCGAAGTGTTGAGCTTTTTCACTATCTTTGTCATAGTAAATAACAATTCCACATACTGGGCATGAATGAGTTGCAGGCGACAGTATATCAGGATATTCGATATTTATATGTGGTCTCGGTAGTGTAGTGGTTAGCATATCTGCCTATCAAGCGGGAGGCCGGGGTTCGAATCCTCGCCGGGCCACCGTGCTGGGTAATCGCACGTTAAAAGGTAAGGCCTCGTTGATCCATTGCTCGCACAAGTTTCGACTTCTGAGGGTTGACGTTCGTCAGCTCGTTAACAGAAACGAACAATTTTAGAACAATTTTTTATATGAGTGGAGTTAATGCTATCACTAGTTCCATTTTCTTCTGAAAAATCACTGGGCCGATAGTTACCTCTTTCAGTGAAGCGAATTGATGAAGAACTTGAACTGGGGCAGCTTGGTATTGTTCTGGATATCGAAATGGAAGATCTTATTACTTTTTCAGATTTGGTGTATTCGTACATTCTTTGTGGATGATTGAATATTTCATCAAAACTTTTATTCGCAGGGGTAGAACCTAGGATAGATGTAGCATTTCCTCTTTGAATGGCAATACTGATGCGTTGTATCAAAAAATTTCTTGCTCTTCCGTAATCTGTTTTATTGATGAGTTTTTTACCAATATGGTTGATCAGTTCAGAGGCATAGCTACCAAAAGTACCGTAAGTTTCAATAGCAACAGGGTAGAAGATAAATTGGTCCCTCAAAGTGAAATATTTCCTCAATTTCAATTTTTCAGCTGAATCAGCAGCCTTACCAGCCTTTCTCGATGTTGAATCAATATGTGAAGCTGCAACTGTATCGACGCAAGTGAAATCCCATACCAAAGGTTTTCCGTGGCTCCATGGAATCAGAGACATTCCATCCGGTCTCTTACGATCATCACGCCCGAGACTGAATCTACAACTTAATCCATGAATCCCTTTTTCTTTAACTACTGAACCACATCTGCATTTATTTTTATGACGCCTCATGATGAACTTTGATTCGAACTGGCGTTTATTCAAAAACTAATCGATTCTCGACCGACTGCTTTATCTCACAATATATTCATCTCAATCTTGCGGAACGATTACCGAATTCAGTAATAATCCCTACGCCAATGCGACCCGAATCCAAAGCCTGCTTATATGTCTTTCCATCCATAACAATATCGAGCTACGGAATACAAGTGTTATCCTAAACGGGTAGGAAGGGTCCAGCATAAACACTTTGAGTTAAGCACTAGTATTTGTGGAATTCGCAATTAGTAAAGGACCAGAGGGTCAATACAAGAACTATTGATTGCAGTTTCGGCTGGGCTCCACGTGCTGCTCTAGGTATGAGTCAGTTTGATTACACAACGCTTAGATGAGAGAATTAGAAACTGGTATTTTTCTGAAATTCATTTTGAACCAATAAAGAGAGCTGGGGTTTGATTTGACGATCAATTTTCTGGATTTGACTATAAGAAAAATTGAGGATGAACATGATTTCTCAATTTTCAGGAAACCTTCACATACAGATATTGTTATTCACAAATCATCTACCCATCCTCACCAACATAAAGCGACAGCATTCAACAGTATGATTCACAGACTGGTAAATGTTCCCTTATCAGATAGAAATCTCGGAAAAGAACTGAATATTATAAAACAAATCGCTATCAAGGATGGTTATAATGGTGATTCCGTCGACACTTTATAGACCGAAAAGCTGTACAATTAAGTCCTGAAAAAAATCTACCCAGTTACAACGAATTATGATAAGAGTTACAGAACTTGTACCTATTTAGGTCATCCGAGTAAGAAAATTTTCAATTTTTTGAAACAGAAAGATTTGAAGGTTGCATATAAAACAAAGAATAATTCGAGCTCTTGTATCGAAAACGACGAAGACAGAAGTTCAGTATCAGATAGATTAGGAGTTTATTAATTATTGTGTGGTCCTATGTTTTATGTCGGTCAAACGGGAATAACATTTGATACACGCGTAAAAAAAACACAGAAGTAGTTTTCAAAATGGTAAGACAAATTCTATGCGTATGCATCTTACCTCATTATAGAGGAACCTGAGTTCAACCACTAATTTGAAAT
The DNA here is from genome assembly GCA_032362365.1 of Zygogramma bicolorata. NCBI lineage: Eukaryota > Metazoa > Arthropoda > Insecta > Coleoptera > Chrysomelidae > Zygogramma > Zygogramma bicolorata. The sequence continues at coordinate 1,005,054 of JAVJAQ010005966.1, forward strand.
CCTTCATTTCCAAGGAGAAGCTTTGAAACTCAATCTCTTGGAGAGTTTGGAAATTAATAAGTGTAAACTTTCACAATTCCTCATGAATGATCAGACGGAGTTAAATAATTCGCCTCTGTTGAAATTGTTCTTTCCAGGAAATTGTACTTATAAGGATATGACGTCGGACCATTAATTCATGTATTAATTGGTTGTCGGACTATATTCTTATTGACCGTCGGATATGAGGTTGTATAAATTCAAAATGTTACAATGTTAAGATTAGTTCAAAGTTCCTACTTGAGGAAGCTATTGTATAGCGAAACACGTGTCGCGGTTTAGTTAACCCTAATATGTGAAGATCTTACAGGCAACTGTATATTATTTTTTTGATTCGATTATGGTTTTCAAACCCTCGAAAACAGTACACGATAGTGCAAAAAATAGCTGGAGATCCCAGAGTTCAACACATCGTGTGCCTGTTTCATGAAAATACAAGTTTTGTAACTTCAAGGAAGAACAATGTAGGTAGAGGTGAAAAACAGGAAAAAACAATGGTTTAGCATTGTGTTTCTCTTGTAACTACAAAACTTGTACTTTTGAAGTAGTGGCTCCGTCGACATTGGAACCACAAGAAATATCATCAAGGGTATCCAAGCATGGAAAAAAATGTTTTATTACTCTCAATACTTCAAACAATTCATCACGTTTTCGTCAGCTGTTAGGCAATGTCTCATTTAGAACACAGGTGTAGTCCAGATAAATGGTGATCGCTCCCGAAATTCAAACCATAGGATATGAAACATTTGACCTGATAAGTTCGATCTCGTGACTACAGGAGAAATTACAAAACACTCTCTATTGATAAGTATGTATATCATTCAAAGACATTTTATTTTTTCATATGCAAACTCACACGGAAGAAAAGCCCTGTAATGTTCAAAGAACACCGCTCGAATCAAAGGATAGCAAGAGAGGTTCGACAGGTCTCCTAATTCACAACAAAAGGGTGGGAATTCTGTACTCGTCGAGTCATCCATGTAGATATTGCCAAGGGTGGAACGATTGATAATAATTCAGAAGAGCACCAACCTTGAAAATATCTTTAGAAGATAGACAAGTCTCCGAATCTTTCACGATGTTTCAATGAAGTGAGCGAGTCTGTGAGCGAAGAATCACAAGATGGATTGCCTTTCTCTGAATTGAATCGAGAAGCCTTAATGAATATTTTGGTGCGGAACGCCTTGTAGATCATTAGAAGTTGACGAGAAGTGAAATATTTTCTTGTTTCTGGGAAGCACTTTTGGCGATCGACTCACATGGTTTTCCCATGATCGTAATTCCTAGCATCAAGATACTTGACTTTATTGGAATAGTTTTCATGTTGACTGCTTTTTTCATGACTTTGGAAATGATGAAATGCAATGCAATTGCACTAATAAAACAACAGGGTTCATAAAAAACAGCTGCTTCCATGCCTATATGCCACTACTGGCAACATCAAATAATAAACTGAATTAATTAAAATAAATTTATTTTCGCATTGACTGAGAGAAATACATAATTCACTTCTATCTACAAAAACTAATTATATTCATAAATGATATAATGATGATTGTATTGTCACAATTAAAAATCCTTTTCACCGCCCTCCATCATAGTTTGCTCTAGCTGTTGAAACCAAACTGCCCGTAATTTCGAATATTGCACATATAAAATTTCATGTTCATTTCTGTCAGAACGGCCTACATGAATAGAACAATACTGATTGAAATGATAATGTTTCACTGCAATAATGATAGGTATAATAAATTTACTATTATTTATGACACTGATTATAAATGCAGTGTTTTGGGTGTTGTGCCGTTGTGCAAATCGATTTTCTATGCGTTTTATATGTTCAATTGGATTTGCGGAAGTGTCCGTTTCAATTTCGTACAATAAATAGCATGCCAAACTGCAAATGAATAATTGATTGGTTGTATGTTTTGAATATTTTATGATTCGCTCATCGTAGGAGTGGAAATATTGGTGAATGATTCTTGATAGTTGATCTCTGATGTGGATATCCCATGAATATTTGAGAAGCTTCTCTCCACTTTCAAATAATCGAATCAATATCAGAAGGTATTAATCCTGTGTCATCAACGTCAAAAAACCGAAAACATATCTGGACCATACCCATTTTCAATTCATTGTTTTCGTTGCTTTTTAATTTTTCATTTCATATTGCTTCTCAGTTGAACGTATTCGTGGAAAACGGATAGTTTTTTTCCAATAAATCATTTATTCTTCAATGGAAAACATAAATGAAACTTGTATTTTAACCAACATCACATCACCGAAACAACAGAATAAAAGGAGTGATGCCTACAGGGTGATGCCTGAATAAACATTTGAGGAGGTGATTCCTCATCGAAAAAAAAACATGGGATCTTTTCACATACAATTTTTATAATTTTTTTTTTCACAAATACTGAAAATGTAAGAATATTGAAATTAACCTGACGTTTTGTACTACCGAAAAGACAATTAGCCAGTAATTTATTTGGCTCACCCTATGGTTTTAAGGGGTGGAAAACGCAACCCCTAAAATTTATTGACAATGTAACTTTTTGTCTTGTTATTCGTTTACCATTCAGAAATTCATTTCCGATAGCCTGTTTCATTCTAAACAGGAAATGTCTCTTGGGTTTTTTGCCCTCAATAAACCAGTTCGCAGCAAAAAATTATTTTACGAACACCTACAGAGATACATCGTCATAAATGCGAACTGGATTCATTGTTATCTTGTAGTTAGTACCTGCATTAAACGATTGAAAGCTAATTAACAAAAATAAATTATCAATAACAAAACTCACAACTATTTCAGTGCAAGTTTAAAAAAACTTTTTATACAAATTTTATGTACCCACTTTCAGGGGCTGTACAAGGGATGCTCCAATGAATTTTCTTTATATGAAAGATCCTATCTTTTTTTCGATGAGGAATCCCCTCCTCGAATGTTTCACATTTATTCAGGTACACCCTGTATAACTATCGTTCAACAAACATACACTATGCTACAGCTAGGTGGTACCAGGAGAATAGCAAAACGTGTTACAATTAAATGAAACAAACAAAAAAAATCGAGAGTTCATGTGGGATGTAGTATACCAGAGAGCATTTCTAAGAGGTCAAAACCACAGAACAGTTGGCTCCATACTGAACATTACCAAGCATTCCAAAGATCAATATGTTTCAGGAATCTATAGGCAACCAATACTATCTGGATTCACAACTCAGAGAAATATTGACATTTCAAAATATCTGGGGTATGTCAAACGCCACAGAGGTGTGACAAAGGCTTAACAGTTCGACAACCAAGATTGTCACCAATAAAGCTATGAAAGTTTTCTGCAGATCAATTTTGAATAATCTGCAATTGTAACACGTGTTAACATCTATATTTTCAGAATGTCTCTGTATATTTTACGAAAAAATATTAAATCAAATGCGGAAAATGATACTGTGTCCAATTGACGTTTTTTTTTTTCAGAAAATCACGTTGTTAAAACGATTTTTATGAGCTTCTGAAATGAATGAGAAATCTTCCACAATCACTTCAGATAATTATTCCAATGATCTTCTTAAAATCAAAAGAAATAAAGGGCATGGGGTGTTCATCCTTTTTTTCAATATCTGACTAATTTTTTCCAATGAACGAAGTGTAGCTGATGACGGTCTGTTCCCTATTCACAGATTCCTCACTGTAGAAGAATGCAAATTCAATCCCCAAATTCCTCCTTCGACTTCTGTCCTGTGATTTTATCAGAAGAATACCGCCATAATTTTTCATAATGATAAAGATATATCAGAGAGAAAACAAATAGATGTGAATACTATTGAATGAAAAAATCTTAGATGATAATCTAAAACAAAATACTGAATCGAAAGCTAGGAAGAGTTCGCTATGAAATATGCATATGGAACCTGTTTGCTCCGAGCGGCTACGATATGTATGAGTGACCAATCTTGGACAGACTGTCACTCCTCAAACTTTCCCGTGGCAGAAATATCACGAAAAGGGGTTAGACTCGTTGAAATCTCGCTTGCACAATTTCAGACGTATGAAATTTGACGTTCTCGAAGGGACGTCAGCTGGCTGACAGAAAAATCCATTTCAAATCATCCATTTCAATTCCTCCTTCAGATGATGCAAGCGGTGTATCTCTCATTCTCGATTCTTGAATGAATACGAAAATATATTTTGATTACCCTTCCTTCATTCTACGGCATTGTATACATGATATTACGTTTCACACGTGTAAACAGAGTTGACGTTTGTTGAAACCCATCCACACAGTTTACATCCATGCCATTTGCATTATTCCAGTTTCCCTACGAATAGCTCTTATCAAAACAAACCATCTGGTCTACTTCCTCTGGTGATGTTCCTGGGGACGATAGTGTTTCGTTGTCGATGTACACAATTGCAATGTAAATATATTCGGTTCCCAACAGGAGAAATAATAACAAATATTTGCTCACCTTCAGTTGATTAGCTAATGTTTCCTCTGAATACTCTACTGAGCTATTCAGGGCTCATGTTGCGAATGAGAGGATGGAATTGGGTTAAATCATCATCGATTAGTCCCTTTTCGACAGAAATATTCATAGAAGTATCTTAGTTTGCACCAAGAAGATTCGTAATTTTGATAATGCATGAGTTGATTTTGCTTTTCAAAACTACAAAAAAAACATCATTGTGCCGGTACAGAAAAAAATTATTCAAATGGAACTGTTTTTCAATTTACGCAGCTTTTCGGGGTATATAGAAGTCTTTCCTTCTAAACTTGTATATATTCTAATATTAATACTTATTCATCCAGATTGTTGTAGGGTAGAACTCTAGAAAACTACGAAGAGAAGATTCATCCAACACAAAATAATTGATTTCGAACATCTAGTGTGTTTCACAGCGTCAAAACCACACCGAGAAAAAAGTAAGGTTTCATATTGGAATGAGGTTTCACATCAGGAACAACGGTTTCCAATGTAGAGAGTCAAAGAACATTCCTCGAAAACTGAATTACAGAAAACATAACTTCTCTCAGAGAATTTGCAATGACTTAAGCGCTGTTTCTCTTTTGAATTGAATTGAAACAATTAGTGATTTCTAGAGACGAAAGTCGGCTGTGGGTTTGATGCAAGCTGCATATGGATATTTCTTTCTTTTGAATACATCTCAGGTTTCTCAGAAAAAAACTCTTATTTGAAAATTATATAATTTTTGTCAAGTGCAGATTATCAGCGATCCAATATCAAAATAGATACCAGTTCCAGAAGAATACACGTATGTCAACTACGAGTCAAAATCGATTTTGCTTCAGTAGAAGGGACGACCTTGAATCAGTCCAGGCAACAGCAAGCCGACATGGCTCCACTAATCAAAATTCCAATTGAAAGAAAGTAAGGTTTCATATCGGAATAAGGTTTCACATCAAGAAAAATGGTTTCCAATGTGGAACATTTCTCGAAAGTTGAATCATCAGAAAACACAACTTCTCTCAGATAATTAACAATGAATAAAAGGCTGTTCCTCTTTTGGATTGAATTGAAACAATTAATAACTTCTGGAAACGAAATTCGGCTGCAGATTTGGTGCAAGATGCATATGGATATTTCTCACTTTTGAATACATCTTTGATTTTCTCAGGAAAAAAACTCTTATTCGACAGTTTAATAATTTTTTTCAAGCGCAGATTATCAACGATCCAATATTAAAATAGATACCAGTTCCGGAGAAATACACGTATGCCAACTACGCGTCAAAATCGATTTCGTTTCAGTAGAAGGGACGACCTCGAATCAATCCAGGTTCAAAATGGCAACAGCAAGCCGAAATAGCTCCGAAAATAAACATTCGAATTGCACCTGTGCAGTGCAAGAGTTAGTATCAAAACTTTTCGGTATCGAATCTATTTGTCAAGTTGTACCTATTCGTGATACATCGATCTATATTTAAAGTAATTGACTTGAAATAGCTCCACGACTCGTGCTGTGTCGTATTTACATTCATCACTACTATCAACTGGAATTCTTATCGCTATGCACAAAAAAAGAATATTATCTCAATAACGATTAGTATGAAAGTTATGTATGCATTTTTGTTGAAGTACATTTTTCTGTTCTCTTCTTCGAATCATAAAATAAAATATGTATGGGAGAACTAAGAGAGGAAATATCAAGGTGAAAGTAAATATCTTCTTCTGAATTATGTTGCTATTATAAGAGATTCGACTGATTCAAAAGAGTATATCTACTTCCCGGCATGACAAGCGTGAAAAAAAAATTAGGCCTTCCTATAGGGAGCATAGTCGAAAAGTACTCTTCCTTCCTAGGGAGGAGAAGTAAAAGTGTCGTTATGGAACGTCATCAGTGAAATACTTATTAAGTATGAATTCTACCGTTTATAGAACACCCTGTATTTTGCATAATAGGTAAAATCAGTGTGAAGAAGGTAAGGCTCTTTCAGGAAGTAGATATATTGAGAGAATGAAAGTCAAACCGCAAATATAACAGAGCTACAACATTACGCTATGTTCATGATACTGCAGAAATTGCCTGTGAGTCCCGATAGCGAAACGAGTTGTAGGCATTGTGGGTGTTGGTTGGAAATCCGACGTCGACTTCTTTGTTTTAATTTTTTTTCTTCGTTATGTAGGTTCTCTCCATTTTTTGAAATTCAGTAGCATCTATAGTGTACGTACTTCTTAGTTTTGGTTCTTTAATAAATTTTGTTCGTTAGTTTCTTCAATAAATTATTTAAAAATTACTTGTTATTTGAGAGAGGCGAAAAAATCATATTTATACCAGGGGTGAAGCGTAAACTTCATCTTCAGGAGGAAAAAAGCACTTTATTCATTCTGTATACCTAGCACGCGGATCAAATATATTGCATTCACTGGGTAAATAAGATGAGTTGCAGAGTTGGCCCATGGCCTGGTTGATTTTTGCAGATTTATTGTGATGCTCCTTGGTTGTGAGATCCCATCATCTTACCTGATCTTTGATGAGATTCCGTAGCCTTGGAATTGGCTCATTTATATCTTCCCTTTCCCTTCCCTCCTGATCTCCTATGTCATACATTGACTTGCAGAGCATATGTAGAGCAACTGCTGATTCCTGACAGAAATGTCATTCAAAGGGATAACATCCGATTCTTGAATCCGGACGAATTTGTGCTCTCAGTGAAGACTTCTACTTGAGCTAACCGTTTGCCATGTGGTTGAATTAGACGTCCAACATTTCCAAAAAAGTCATCTCGAAGCACATCTACTCCAAGGGTATCCAAGAGTGGAGTTTTCGGTGTTGTTTCATGATGAAGTCGATGTGTACGTAATAAAAAAACTGTTTTGGAATATTTACTGTTATTGAACTCTTGGAAATGATTCAGTTCATCAAGAAACAGAAGCGAGAAATTCCCTTTTGGAATAAATGTTTTCCGATGCTTGGATAGACTCAAATGTATCGAAAAATCATTCTTCAAAATGAATAGAAATAATATGTAGAGAGCCTTCGTTACTTCTGTGCAGAAATATAATTCTCGTTGTAATTATAGACTGATTGTATTGCTTTCTATCATTTCCAAAGTCATGGAAAAACAATCAATATAAAGCATATTACATATCTAGAGAAATTAGGAATAATTAATGATCGACAATACGGATTTCGCATTCGAAAATCAACTGACTCATTGGATTATGTTTCTTATATTTGGCTGCATTCAATAGAAACATTCAGAGAAACGATAGCTGTTGCACTCGATATTTCAAAGGCGTTTGATCGACTTTGGCATCGAGGTCTCCTTTCTGAACTGCCGTCGAATGGTTTGCCTCCTCAGTTGTGTGCTTTGTTGAAGATTTTCCTGTCTGATAGGTCTCTGTATGTGGTTGTTGATGGAGTATTATGTGATATACTCCCAATAAATGCAGGTGTTTCACAGGGTTCAGTTCTGGCGCCCACTTTATTTCTGCTTCATATCAATGATTTGCTCGAGAAAACATCTTGTTCAGTACATAGTTTTGCTGACGACAGTACTCTTCATACTAGTTTCTATTCCAGAGTACCCATACCAGCTCGAGAAACAAAAATTCAAAGGAACACTCACGTCAATAGAATTAACGATGACTTGGTAAAAATATTAGAATGGGGTTACATGAACTTTGTGGAATTTGAATCTAGGAAAACTCAGGCATGTCTCTTCTCTAGGAAAGCCGATCTATCATCATTCAGTATTCAGATGTCCGGAGTAACTATTCCTGCGAAGTTAAGTTTCTAGATGCTAGAAATTACGACCAGTAATAATCTCTTATGGAACAACTATGTGAGATCGATTGTTGATGGTGATTCCCAGAAACTTGTATTCCTATTTCGTGCGAAGAAATACTTCACTTCTCTTCATCTTCCAATGATCTACAAGGCTCAGATACCACGTGTCTTGGAATATAGTTCTCATGTATATAGTTCGACACCAAAATATTCATTGAAACTTCTAGATTCTATTCTGAGAAAGACATTTCGTCTTGTTGGTGATTTTTCGCTCACAGAATCGCTCACAGAATCGCTCACTTCATTGGAGCATCGTAGAAGGGTCGGAGACCTGCCTTTCTTCAATAGATATTTTCGCGGTCGGTGCTCTTCTGAATTGTTATCAAACGGTTCACCCTTGGCAATATCTACATGGATGACTCGACGAATACAGAATTCCCACCCCTTTGTGAACTTGGAGATCTGTCGAACCTCTCTTGCTCAGGGATTTTTCATATAAAAATAATCATAATCAAATTATCGTAATTTGGCTTACGAAATATCTCTGATATCGTTAATTCAAATCTGAATTAGCGGAGTTGTTTTTTATGTGAATGATATCAATAAGAAAGAGCAATTAATGATAATTACATCTGAAATCTTCAGGATTCACGGGATTGACGACTTAACAGCATTGCGAAAAGTAACTTTTTGCACGAGTAAAAATGAAGGTCACTTTCCATGGGAGTGGAGAGTGCGATATGTGACACTTTCCTAAGTGGTCGTAGGAGAACTGTCCTATCATGTCAGGTAGAGTTCGTTCTGCGTAACTGCGTTCATGTTCACAAGTTAGCGGAAATCAAAGCACTTCATGAATTCCGATGACGTTTGAATGGAAGCAGAAGACGAGGTCGGAAAGTGCCAAGAATTCGAAAAAGTGTTCGGCAGACCTCGTCTTCTTCTGAGTGAACACTTCAGAATGGAAGTCATTTAACAAATTTTTAGTTTAGTTTTTTTCAAATTGTGCCAGATGACAACCCAAAAACTACGACGAGAAGTACTCACATGTCTTCTGAAACTCTTTGGTATCCAAACACCCCACCGCGCACAAACACATCAAAACCACCACAACCGAGTCACGCTCTAATCGCACATTTCCCCCGCGCATTTTGCACTCGGCCCTACCCCATCATTGGGGGGATTCGCTTTCGACAGTCGAAGATCGCGATAGAATGTGGCGCCGGGAGCTAGAGGGACGCATATCCAAGGCATATGCGATGTCGCGGAGCGCATCACATACTGAGCCCTCACACGCGACAAAAGTGAACTCCCACTCCAGGTTTTTTGCGCGACGATGATATATTTAGATTATCTCGATATTCGTGTCTTTCTTTCCATTACGGAAGGTAAATGTCAGTAAATAACGATGTTTTGATGGCCTGAAAGCAATGTGCTGAAGGAATTTCAATGACACGTTTTTGAGATGATATGAAGGGGTGATGGAAATAGACAAACGAGAATGTTGGGCATGAAAATTATTCGATACTTTCTGGGGTCATTAATGCTTTAGAATTCGCTGGCATTGAACTTTAGTCCGTAGGGTAAATCGTTAAACTCATTCTCATTTTGTTGATGACAGTCTTCAGTATCAAAAAACCAATGCTCAACTTAGATACAGAAAATCTCATATCAGCAAATTTCAAAATTGTTTTAGAGAGCATCAGCATCTATTTCCCAAATAACTACAGTTTGAGAACTACCTATCTGATCTTCAAGTATAGCCTACTGCTTCCATATTATAATCGAACTTTAATGCAATTAAAACTTCAAAGAAATATTATTCAAAACAAGCAACCTGCCTACCTTCAGGGAATCTGAGCATCTCGAGGTTTCACAATTTTCTTGATAAACCATAAGGTAGAAACTTTTCCTGAAGATCAATTTCCCTAACACCAAGCTGCCAGTCTTCAGTATCGAAAAACCAATGGTCAACTTGGAAACAGAATTATCTAAGAAGATTTCAAATTCCTTTTGAAGGGCATCAGCAAGTTTGAGAACTACCTATCTTATCCTCAAGTATAGCTACTGCTTCCATATTATAATCGAACTTTAGTGCAATTATTTAAACTTCAAAGAAATAATATTCATTACAAGCAACCTGCATTACCTCCAAGGAATCTGAGTATCTCGAAAAATCACCATTTCCTTGATGAACTATATGGTAGAAACTTCTTCTAGAGATCAATTACCCTAACACCAAACTGATATTTTTGCACTCGATGCGCTTTTCGCTAACAAGGTTTTCATCTTCAGGGGAAGAAAATTGATACTGAATCTAAAGACTGGGGTTAGTTGTTGATATAGATGAAGTTTCCCGGTCCGAGATGGACTTTGTTTGTTATTGCTACTTATTCTATTCAATTTCCCGACAGGGAATTAGTGCAGTTACTACCTGCAGAGATTCTTGGTCCGTTCTGTTTCCATCCATCCATACGATCCTCAATACACTAGAGGACTTCAACAGATATTCGATAAAGTGTATATGAAAGTTGCATATAAAACTTCTTACAAATTACAACAGCTTCTTGGTCACCCAAAAGATAAATTATTAAAATCAGAGATGTCGGGAATTTATGAGCTCATTTATCAAGATTGCAACAACAAATACATCGGCCAGAGCCGACGAGCTATGAAAACCCGTTTTAAGGAGCATTCTGTACACATGAAATACGGAAGGGTAGAAAAATCTATTGTCGCCCAATACGCTCTAGACAATGACCACAAAATTGGTAAAAGCAATCTGAAACTAATTAAGCATATGCATGACACAAGACTACTCGATGGATGTGAGAATCTTGAAATAGCAAAATGTTCTGTGACAGGGTAGTGACTGCACTAGTTCATTATCAAGAAATTGAATAGAATAAGAAGCAGTAACAAACAAAGTCCATATCGGACCGGAAAAAACCAAGTATATAGTCTTCAGATTCAGCATCGAATTTCTTCTCCTGAAGATGGTAACCTTGTTATCAAAACGCGCGTCGAGTGCAAAAATATCAGTTTGCTGTTAGGGTTATTGATCTCTAGGAGAAGTTTCAACTTTCACACCAAAGGTTCCAATCTCGTCGTTAATACCATATGGTATACCAAAATTACGAAAAACTAAAAAAACGGAGAAATCTCCACATGAGAAATATGTAGATTCTTCTGGTAGGGGATTCAGGAGATTCACCACCACAGAAATATTGCAACGTATTATATTCATGGAATCCTGTTCAACGTATTAATGAAAGATGGAAAAAAAACTTTGAAACAAAACACTGACAGTAAATTCTTTTTCCTCTTCTCGATTGAGAAAGGTAAAAGTCTGTAAATAACTTTGTTCTGATAGCGTGAAAAGTCATTAATGTTTTGGAATTTGCTGGCATTGAACTTCAGTCCGTAAGGTAAATCGTTAAGCTCATTTTTTTTCCGTTAATGATAGTCTTCACTCTTCAGTATGACAAAATAATGCTTAGCTTGAATACACCAATATCTCCAAAAATCCCTTCGAAGAGTATAAGCATTGTTCCTCAAATAACTACAGACAGATTACTACCTATATTATCTTCACTTCAGTGCAATTCGAATATCAAAAAAGTATTATTCGTCAAAAGAAATCTACATTACCTTTGAGGAAGCTATGCTGATCTCATCCTTTTTACCTTGATAATCCATCTAGTTATAGGGCAATTCTGAAGAACTAATGGAACTGAGGAATCTCTTCATTTGAAATACGTAGATGCAGCGGTCTCTCAATAATCTCTTCTCAATTGAATGGTTGTATATGGAAAATCAGAACGTACTTTTCCAGTAAGACTTTTGATGCGATTAACAAGTGGAAAATGTTCAGAGAAATTCACCCTCTTCCCTTGATCAGATGATTCAGGAGATTATTCACTGGCAAAGAGATATTACAACGTATTATGTTCATGAAATTCTGTTTTATGAACTCATGAACGATTGGAAGAAGAAACACCCCTTCGAAATGAAACATTGAATATCAATTTTCCTGTCTCTCTTCCATTAAGTAAGGTGAATGTTGGTAAATAAATTTGTTTTGATGGCGTGAAAACATGTACTGGAGATATATCGATGGCACATTTTAGAGATGATGTGATGGGGTGGTAGAAATGGAAGCACGAGAATATTGGGCACGGAATGATTTGATACTTCCAGGGTCATCAATGCTTTGGAATTCGCTAGCATTGAAGTACTACTAATGGTCAACTTGAATACAAAATTGGCTCAAAAGTTCCCCCCCTATACTCCTCTTGAAAGCAATCATTCCATGAATAACTGAGATGAGGGTACCGCCTCATCTCCAACTATAGCCTACTGCATCCGAACTATATTCTACTTCCAATGCAATTTTATTATCAACAGAGAATTATTTTTTCCCATGAACATTCTGAATTACTATTAATGAATCTATGCTGCTCGAGGGATCAATATCTGACAATCTGTTATTCTGAGAAACTGATAGAACTGGAGATTTTTTTCATGAAAAACGTGAAAATGAAGCTGATCCCAACAGTCGACAGTTTCATAATCAGATAGTTACATGCGAAATATCAAGAAATAGGAAGTGGAAATAGTTTATGAAAATGGTATGTTTCACTTCGTCCAGCTGAAAAAAAAACCCTAATGTGAGTGATTCTGGATGTTATGCACCAAGAGGAACACGTTGAAACGTATTCTGTCCACAAAATCATGTTTGTTGGACTCTCTACTTATTGAACGAAGAGCACATTTTTGAAATGGTGTATTCAGTACAAATATTTGAGCCTCTCTTTCCATTACGGGAGATGAATCTCAATAACGTTGTTTTGATAGCGTGAGAGGATGTACTTACTGGAGGAATTCTAATGGAATGTTTCCGAGATGATACAGAATGGAAATACACGAAAGGGGATGTTGAGAATGAAAATTATTCAATACTTTCGGAAATAATTGAGGTTTTGGAATTTGTTGCAAATATGTAGATGTTGCTGTTTCTCAACAAGCTCTTCACAATTGATTGGTTATATATGGAATTTCAGGAATTATATTTCCAGGAAGGCTCTCACCCCCTCCCTTGTTCAGGTGGGAAAAATTCTCATCATGAGAGAGTCAGGTAGTTATTAACCTCCACATAATTGTTGCAACGTATTATGTTCATTAAATCCTATTCGATAAACTCATGGACTATTGGCCGAAGGAGCACACCTTTGAAATGACATATTCAGAATTGATTTTCCTGTATTTCTCTGCATTACGGTAAATAACGTTGTTTCAATAGCGTGATGAGATGTTCTGGAGGAATTCCAATGCCACGTTATCAGGATGATGTGTAGGGGTGATGGAAATAGGGAATGTTGAGAATGAAAATGATTGATGATACTTCCAGGGGTCATTAATACTTTGGAATTTGCTGGCAATGAACTTCAGTCCATACGTTATACCTTCTTTTTTTTAATAATGCTCTCTACTCTTCAATTTGGAAAAATCAATGATCAACTTGGATACGCAAATAGCTTTCGAGACTCCTTCAAAGAGCATCAGTATCCATTCCTCAAATAACTGAATTTAGAATACTGTCTCATCTGGAAGTTCTATCGTAGTCTACAGAGAAATCATCTGGCAGATTTCAATTCTGAAAAGTTGATAGAACTTGAATAGCACTTTATTGAAAATATGAAAATGCTACTGTTCCTCTACGATCCCTCGACCATTGAATTGTTCTGTGTGAAATATCAGAAAGTATGTCTCTATGATGCCCTCTCGATATGGTTTACATGATATTGAGTTTTCAGATTTTTCCTTTACTCCTCAATAGAACAGACGAATCAAAAGCTGGAATATAGAGAATACGATCTTCTGGAAAAATTAAGTTCCGAAGTTAAAAGTAGATATTTTTATATTCCACCTACTCTCTCTCCCACAATAATTTCTTGGTATTTTCCGATTGAATTTTGTCAATGGGAATTTAATGGCTTGCCAAATCTGAATACATGTTGAAGTCATTTCAATTATTAAAAACGAACGATTACACAGCATTTGACTCTTTTCAGTAATGAAATCTGCACGTGATTCACTAGAAAATTGGAAAAAAAGTTATAAAAATGTCACTCCTATTTCTCAAATCTCATCTTGGAGAACAATGGTGTTGGCCGAAAGGTCTACGGTGTTGTAGTATATTCGATTTGGTTTTTCACTGCTTGTTGAATACGCGACCAAGCCGATTTTTTCTGGCTGACTTGGTGCGAACGGCAATTGTTGGTTGCCTAGTTACCATCTTAGTGAGTGAGTTATTTTGATCGGGTACACCAACCGACCCAGTAAAACTGTGGGTGTTTCTGTGTTTCCCCACAGTTTATATCAATAACTCCTGGAACAGAATATATCTTGTTGAACAAATGAAATGCTTTCTTTCCACTTCCTGACTTCATTCAGTTGCTTGACATTATTTTTTTCGATAAACTCAAAATGCCTTGACATTGAATTTGCAAGCAACACTCGTGCAAGAGAGACCTGATACCCTTGTCCATGTTACTGTCATGATTGCGCTGTGAAGACAAAGCGGTGTACCAGAAAGGGTCGGCTAGCTTTCTTGGTTGTATACTGCTCTGGGATGACTCACTGATGTCCCAGTGGTTCAGTTACCATTTCTATTGAAGGGTTATCTATAGAAGCAACAGTAACACGATTTGATAGATGAGCGATAGCTCCGAATTGCATGTTACATCTGCTGAAAGAAGACACAGAGCAGATCTTAAGTTCTTCTGAACTTCTAGAATGATTCTCCAATTGTCGAAATTCACATGAGTTACATATATCTTGACAATATCTAACTACCTCAAATTTGATAGCATGAAGTCGAGTTAATCCACCTTTCAGTTGATCTCCTATATGCTTCAATCCGATTGAAAGAACCCAAATTCACAGCAATACGTCAAATATCGTAACGTGAAGTTTCGTGTGTTCTGCAAATAAGTTGAATGAAAACACTGTCCACTCATCTGAACGAAACGTATCTTCTCTTCATTAATATTTTGTTCTCCACTTCGAGAAAGATAACTCATCAGATGATAAGCAATTGAAACAATAAAAAACTGAGCTTGCCTTGAATGCAACATAAAATGAATATCATTTGTTTTTCAATCTATACTTGAAAATATGAAATTTCAACTAGTAAAACAATCCACTAGGAAATCAATTGGAAAAATATCACAAAGGACACAGAATGAGTTATGAAGTATGAATATTCTATTTGCGTACTTAGGAACGGAGCAAAAATAAATAAATCATCTATCTGTGACAGCCATAAATCAAAACTAAATTTGAGGTCTCTGACACGAAGGCAAATCTCTGCCAAATAAACATCAGAATAATTGCATAGCGTATAAATAATAATCCTGATTGCCGTAGCAAAAAATGCTAAGAAAATTATGATTGATGTAGTGATCGAGCTCGACCAGGAATTGGAACAAATTGCTGGTAATTAGACCAATGATACTGATGGAATTATCGAAACATTTCCCTACGAAATGAAAACTATTTGGCTCACAGCTCGCTGGATCCATTTAGAATAGTCAGCTGTTTTCTTCTATTTCTACGCTGAATATTTCGGACACGCTCTCATCTTGTCTCCATTTCTATTTTTGAACCCAAACATAACCTCGTTATCTCTAGAGGCTAATTAAACGAGTATGGGAGATTCTTAACAAAAGATTGGGATAAGCGGACTTTCATTTGGATTTGATGGCGAAAAAATAGAGAATTTCGTTTACCAGCTATAACGGATGATCTTTGAAGTTTTTTTGTGGATAATAAAGGGAGATGATGCATAGGTTTCTATTTCTGTAATGTCATTTATTTTAATATCCTAGTTTAAATGTGTTCGGATATTGAACCCTGCGTTATAAGTGAATTGGGCCATCATGGTCTATTTTGTTGAATATCGAAATGAATGATTATTCTATGATAGATGCTTTATATATTAGATTTTTCATTCAATTCTGTTGCGTAGGATCTGCTTAAAATCGAATGAGCAAAGGATACTATTTCAAGGCTTGAACCATATATTACAAACTATAGTTGTCACTAATGAAAAATTGTATGCTACATTTTCCATTGATACATCCACATTTTATTCCGGTAGAAATAGATATTGACATGTGAAGATAGAATAAATCATGTTTCTACAAGAATGTTTACTTTTGTGCGGTGTTATCATTTCCATCCAAAAATTGGAAAAATCAATATGCTTCACGAAGTACACGAGATGAAACTTACCTATTCAATGAAGCAATTGTTTTGAGTTTGCATATCCGTAGATATATTAAATATGATTGATCACTCTCATATGATGTTTCAAGACTTATATGACTGTCGTCAAAAACAGGGTTATGTGGTATGTTTTTTATGAGGAACAGTACTCCGAATCTGGTTGTGTCGAGTTGAATATTATCATACTATTCAATAAGAACCTTTCAAATTGTTGACAATGGAAATAAATCATAATCTTGATGAGAAAAATCAAAAGTATACAACAACCGTGTAGTTCTTGCCCCAACTTTTCATTGGTAAAACAGGGAAACTTCTTACCGGAAGAATAAAGGAGCATAGAAGATTTCTAATGAGAAGGACCAATCCAACATTTTCATGTCATTCTCAGATGGAATATCATGAATACAATCATGACTATGATGTATTGCATCTTCAGAAGGGAGGTCTGGAGCTCAATCTATTGGAATCCTCAGAAATCAAATAGGGTTGAATAATATTTTTTGCTAAACTTGTATCCTTATGGCGAAATGTATAAAATTGAGAAGAGTTCAACAGATGGTAGAAACAGGCAATATGTATAGTTAGTTTTTTCGAAGGAGATTTGTTGATAGTGACTGAGATGAGTTGTCATATGAAAGCATGTTAGGCTGAGCAATAGAAATTGCAGGACAGTCCGCAGTTCATTTCCACCATGTCCTCTACTCGAAAATACCATTTTTTTATTTGTTATAAACAATAAAGAATAAAAAATCGCGTTTTATTCAATTTTCTTTCTCACTGTAAAATGGCAAGGAATGAACTGTAGAGAATTGAATTCCGAAGAGAATGAAGGTTCAAACGATACGATCGGTTCACTAGAACCGTAGAAAATCGGAAAAAAAAATAATTGTGTTTTCTTTTCAATTCATACCTTTGCCATTTGTCAATATTGAGAGCAGTTCATCCATTTGCGCCGTTGGTACTGCTTCAATAGTTACCATTTTCCAATAAAAAAAAACTGAAAAAACGCGATTGTTTGTTGTTTATTTTCTATAACAAATTGAAAAATAGCATTTTCGAGGAAAGGACATGGTGGGAATAAACTACGGACTGTCCTGCACGGAATGGCATAGGCGACTTCCAGGTAATATTTTTGTCCAAAAAGCAATCATTTGTGTCTCCATTGCTGGGCGTATGTTCCGAAACATGATTTTTCCTTTAAATTTCCAAACGGAATGATATTTTCTACTAAAACACATCGAGTATCTTTCGTTGATACAAATACCCTGAAGGATAATTTGCATACATTATTTTAAATGAGATCATTGAATATTCATCATGAGCTTTTCGGCTCGCATTCAATAATTGAGTAAAACTAAATTATTTCTATTCGAAACGAGTATAAAACACTATCGTCACAAACATTCCATTTATTATTCCATGAAGAATATGCTATGGAATTCTAGTCGCAAGAGACATCCTCAATTTTTAAATAAATCCATAATTCATTCAGACAGGAATTGTTCACATACTGAAAATCAATTCCTCATCGGGTGACAACGAGCCGATTGTACACGATCATTGAATGGTTGAAAATTTGATTTTTGGAATACTACCATCGTTCATTCAAGTTGATTTCATCAATAATGAAAGGATGTGATATCACTTACGTTGCAAGGAAATCTTATAAGAAATTCGGCTGAAATGGCACAATCAAATCCAAAGAAAAACAGGTTTAGATGGATTTGTAAATATGTACATATCTTAATTCAGATTATAACAATATCACAATATTACTTCATTCAATAATGAAATTAAAGTACATTTTTCTTCAAACGTCAAATAATGATGACATTACTTATCTAACTTGATCCTGTCAAAGTTTGATGTCTCCGCCGGCAGCAGCTTTTTTTTTCCCCATTTCTTTACGGCGGAGGGAAAAATGTTGTCATGGCAACAATATATGAAACATGTCATAAAGCAACAATACAAATATCATTAACAACAATTAAAAACCATTTTTATTTATAGTATTATTGAAAGTACAATTAGTTAATGAAGCATTTTCAAAATTGAAACCGTGCAAAAATGTTCCCGACTCTTGATACGCATTGATAATTGTTGATGATACTGATGGTCGAGCACAACTTTCAGCAATCATTCCCGATGTTGGCGAATCATGAGGGTTTAAAATTTTTTGAGCATTATCGTTCTTATTTCTTATTGAATCCTCTATATATCCTTCGGCAACCGTGCTTGATTTCCAGCCCCCATGTCGTTTGAGGCATTCTAGATTTCCGCCTCCATTAATTGAAGGTGTTGCTGAAGTTCGTCGTAAACAGTGACCCGTGTATGCGCTTGCATCGTTTAAATTTGAATAACTAGCTACTTTTTGGGCTACTGCGCTGATCGAATGTATTTCCATGACGCTTCGGTAACACTTTCCATTTTGGTACTTTATAAAAAATCGGTTTTTTGTGAAATTTTCAGGCCGCAGTGATGCATACTTTTTATACAGTTCAATGTAGTTTTGACCAATTATCGTAAAAGATCTAATTTGTCGTGTTTTACTGTCTGGGATTTTGATAATTATTACATTTTCTTTATCCTCAATGTCCACAGTCTTCATTTTTACCAATTCGTCGCATCGACAGGCGCCGGTAACCCCAATTAACAAAACAATCTGAAATATGTTTATAATTCAGTAGAGTATACTACATACTTTGCAATATAATTTTTTTTACCTTTAATCCTAAATATATCTTATCTGGCGCTTCAAACAAAAATTTATCAAACTCGTCTTAAGTGAAAACTTTAGACTTCTTTGCAGTATATCCTTCGCTTGCCTTTCTCAGAAAGGCACGTAACTTTAAAAATTTGCTTATATCCACATTTTTTCTAATAACTAACTCGGATATTATCATAGAGTATCGTGACCACATTGTAGAAGATTTTCATTTATTTTCATTTTCCATTATATTAAAATATGCCAGTAAAACGTCTTCGGTAACTTGCCGTACTCCTCTTGTATCGCACCACTCTTGGAAGTGCTTGTACGCTAACCCATACTTTATTCCGGACTTGGAGGGCCCCAAACGTGCTACTGCATCATTAGCCGCGGACTCAATTTCGTTTAGATTTTCCATTTTCGCACTAAATTTGCGCTTGCGGTTGCAATAACAATAAGCTGTCTTCAATAACATAAAATAACTGTCAAACAACTGTAACCAGGGAGACGCAAATCCCACCAACTACTTATTTATTTTAATTTCTAACATCTAGACGACTTTGATAGTTGTCACAGTTAATTTCGAGTAAAAATAGCGTATGAATTGTACTATTTATGGTTGAAAATTGCTACGTTTGAAGAAAAAATAGTATACTTTTTCGGCAAAGAAGCGACTTTTCTTGACTTGCCCTCTATTACGTGCATCACTTCGTTCGGCGCGTAATATCGGGCGCGTCAAGAAAAGTCATGCTTCTCCGCCTCATAAAGTAATATACTATTCTATGGATTTGATTGCCTTATTTGATTGTCTCATAAACTTTTTCTTTGCTAGAGATTCCAATAAATTGAAGATATAATTCATATTAGTTCTTGTTAATTTTTCAGTAGTCGACGAGGAGAGTTGGACTTTTTCTATCCGAAATGAACTGCTTCTCAATCAACACAGCAGATTGTCGTAGTAGATAAAATTCTACCCTTCTACGCATACATGGATTCCAATATCAAAACTAATTTTTTCTGATTGAGGTAGGTTGAAAACCCAGAAAACAACGAAGAAAATATTAATCCACCACAAAATAATGGCCTTCAAACAATCACAGTTAGTTATGTGAGAGCTGGTACTTTACAACCTGATTAACACTCGATTGAAATAATCAGCACCGATTATTTTAATCGAGTATTAATCAGGTAGTTGAGTACCAGTCCTGAGGGTGAATGGTAATGGTTCGGACTTCCATTGTCTATATTTTTAACTCTATTGAAACCTGTTGCTAGGAACGGAAAGATTAAAATACAAATTAAGTGAGAAAAAATCAAATCAAAATCGAATTTTTGGTCAATGATGAAATTAGGAATTGATTGTTCAAAGAAAATACTGTTGTTACAAAAAAAAAATCGAGATCTCGAATCTGAAATATAAGTCAAAAAATTATTTAAATAACGAAATGAATGAAATAATATTGTGACAAGAAAATTGAGGTATCGAATATGAAATACTAGTCAAAAAAATGTAAATGAAGAAATTGAATGGAATATTTTGAGAAAATGTCGAAACCAAGTTTCAAGTTGAGTTTACTCACGACGTTTCGATTGCTGGTATCCGCAATCGTCTTCGGGTGATTACTGACAATATTTCGAGGTGTAGTCGGTTATAAAGCCCTCTGATTTCCCTATGGTGGGGAAAAGGGTGCTACTACCAAGGAGGTGAGCGGGTGCTACTACTAGAAGTGTGCCGATCGATCTTCAGCGGGAAATGGATGTATTGGCGCGAGATTCTCTCTCATCGAGCCGCAGCCGGTCCATGCCTTGGATAAGCGGCCTCCACACATTCCGGATCTCCACGCTGGCATGACTGAATGCGTCGTTGTTGAGGTTGTAGGCGGCTTCCTTGAATTTCCTCTTGAACCAGTGCTACTCCTTGTGTATGACCTCGGCTTCAGACCATTTGATGTTGTGATGGTTTGTCTAAATATGCTCCGCTATTCCTTATTTCGTTGTTTCTCCTCGTTGAGTGTTTTTCTTGGGATCGCTTATTCTTACTTTCAATGGTCTTTTGGTTTCTCCGATGTAGGATTTGCCGCACTCGCATGGTATCCGGTAAACGCAGTTGTTGGTGACGCTGTTTTTATTCGGTGGTCGAATTTTTGTGAGCTGGCTGCGTATTGTGTTCCCTGATCGAAAACAGACTCTGATGTTGTATTTTCCTCCTATCCTCTTGATCCTCTCTGAAAGTCCTCTCACGTAGGGGATAGTAAGAATTTGCTGTTCCAGTCTCTTCTTAGTGTTCCTTTGATTCGTCCGGGCCAATGTTTGATCCAATGTTCGATCCACCAGCTTCTTTGAGTATCCATTCTTTTGAAGATTCTTTCTTATGTTGCTCAGCTCCTCGTCTAGACTTTCTTTGGTGTTACAGAGATTGATTGCCTGATCAATCAGAGACTTAACGATTCCTCGCAATCCAATCACCATCAATCTACGAAGCTTTCAAGCAAAAGTCCTGAGGGTACTAATATCATTCAGTATTACAAAGGTTAAGCATATAATAGTATATTACACACCGAGGTGAGAAGTGATTCATTCCTGTCGTGAAATCAGATAGTTAACCGAGACGCAAAGCGTCGAGGTTAGCTATGATCTCGAGATAGAAATGAAACTTTCCATCGAGGTTTGTATACTAGTTTATTTACGACC
Source organism: Zygogramma bicolorata (assembly GCA_032362365.1). Classification (NCBI taxonomy): domain Eukaryota; kingdom Metazoa; phylum Arthropoda; class Insecta; order Coleoptera; family Chrysomelidae; genus Zygogramma; species Zygogramma bicolorata. Next base: position 1,027,033 of record JAVJAQ010005966.1, read on the forward strand.
ATCATATTTCGATTGAAATGGATAAATTTCTGTTTCTTTCTGAACTTATTTAAAATATTAGATTTAACGACAAATTACCAAGAACACGGTTTTCTCAGAATAATCAAGTAGATATATTGTTACCGTGGCTACAGGGTATACAATTTTCGGTTATAATTGCACAAGTGCATAAAAATTACCGATAACTTTGCAAGAAAGCGTGATATCTAAAAATTGCAAGAGTTTATTTTCATATTTTGGCTCTTTTAAAAAATATGAGAATAACCGAATGCAATTTGTATAAGCTATCACGCTTGAATGCAAAATTATCTGTAATGTAATTCATTGGAATATTTCACGAATAAAGAAATTCTCAAGGAAATGTCATTTTTTGTTAATTTATACTTTCCCCTGTAGATTGTATGGAGTACTCAACTAAACGAGAAATGTTTTTCTATTTTTGATGTCTATCTGGCATTTGTTTGTAGTGTTTACTGACGTCTTGCGATACCTTCTCAAATGTGTTGTTATGGTGACTTGATACAATGCAATTACCGCTGTAAGTTTTCGATAATTGCATTGCGTTCATGGGACATTTTATATATGAGGGAAAAATTCACCAATATAAATAAATATCAGATAGAGTCAATAAATGACAGATAAAGTCTAGAATAGATGAAATGAGGACGGGAAGTAGAGGTGTGTAATGTGACACTTCCCAACCTTTAATGACGTTACTAATTACAGCATTACATATATGGTTGTAAATAAAATAGGCTCTCCTACAATATACGTTGACTGAACTGAAATCCATCGAGCAAATCATTTCATGGAAATTAATCGATGCGGAATGGCCCTCACACTTTATTGAAAAAGAAGGGCCGTATTCGAGAATTTACGATTTCCTCAAGGCGTAAATCCCGGGACTATCGGTCTGGAACGCAGGAGTTTTTAACAGATAGCTCATTTGTCATCTATATCTATACGCATTCGACCGGTAGCGATCAAATACCGATGAGTAATTTCGGCAATGGAGATATCCGACTTATTACGACCTTGAAAAAAAAGAGAGGAAAGTTCTTAATTATTCCATTCCTTTCTACAGTGTAGCCAACATTAACAATGTATATAACTATGGTTATAAATCCAAAAATATCAGTAACAGTTCGACGTTCGACCATATATGTCAAAAGTCAAAGACCGAAAGACGTTCACTGTTCACCTTTACTTTTTACTGTTTATCTTGATTAATCGTTCAGTGCTGATTTTATTATACGTATTGTGCAATTTATTAGAATTTTTTTAATATTTTAAAAGTGTCTCAAGTGTGTTTAGGTATGATGGATGACCAAAACATAACGCTACTACCTGAAGACGTTCCCGGTGCAACTTTGAGAAGAGGCGTCAGTTTGCATGATCACGGTGTACAAGAGTTGAAAAGGTGGTTAGAATGTCGGGGTCTCAAAAAAAAGGGCAAAAAGTCGAAGTTAATCGAAAGGTAATATTTTTTCCATACCCATTAAAATAAATGTATGTAAACTTTCTATATTCTAGGATAAAAAACTGTATAGATGCTGGTAGAGAAAACAGTATATTTTTGGGAGTTGATGGAGGATTGTGGTACGAAAAAAAGAAACATGCTGATCAGGCCTCTAGTTCTTCTGGATCAACATCTGCAGAACCTTCAACCAAGCCTTCAACACAGACTGTTGGGAAGTGGAATAAGTTTCCATCAGTAAATATACCCAAGTTTTTCAATAGAGGACACATTTATTCTTACATCGTTGGAACTCTTATTGAAGATGAGGATTGTGAGGTTACTTACGAGAGCACAACTGAAAAACCTTTCCGACGTGGTAAACAGTATGTTGATAGTGACTACATTCATGATGTGATGGATAAGTTGGTCGGAAACAGTTACATGCTCAAAGCTAATTGTTATAGTTCATTTCAAAAAAATGAAAAATATTCTGTTAACATTGAACTCAATAACTTGTCAGGAGCTGTGATATCAGGTCAATGTGAGTGCAAAGCATCAGCTTTGGGACGTTGCAGTCATGTTAGTGCTGTACTGTTATTTTTGGAAAAACATTGTATCGCAGAAGGACATTCAGCCCTGGCACCTACAAGCAAGTTGAGAGAATGGGGGCTTGGAGCTAAAGATAAAGATCCTGGAAGTGTGGCAGTTAAAGAATACAAAAATGTCAAAATTCCCTCTTTCAGATCCAGTTTCGATCCTAGATCAACAGGTTATACAAGAGAAATAAACCTGAATAATTTTGTGGCTGATCTCCAAAAAAATGAAGAGCAATGCATTTTTCAATCCTTCCTCACAATAGAATATGAAGATTTTGTTTTAGATGAGGAAGATATAAATATATTGAAGACTAAAGTTTTGCAATTTAGGGAAAATATGAAGACATTTTTCAATACTCAGTTGTCATTGAATAGCTTGGTGCTTATCAAAGGAACTGATCAAGGCAGCAAAAAGTGGAAGAAAATGAGAAGATATTTTTTAACCTCGTCTTTAACTAAAAGAATAACCAGTTTGACCAGTGATTCAGCAAAAATGAACTTTTTCAAGAAACATTTATGGGGACTATCTAAAGATATCCAGACAAATGCAATGAGGTATGGCTCTGAGATGGAATCAGTTGCAAGAACAAGTTATATTCTCAGAGTAATAGAAGAAGGTGAAGAAGTGCAGCAAATTGGACTAGTCGTTAACAAAAAATATCCGTTTCTAGCTAGTAGCGTAGATGGTATTGTCATGAAAAATGGGCAGATAGTTAGAATTATTGAAATCAAATGCCCCAAGCTCCTAGAAGGTCATGATCCCCATGACTTCCAGAAGATTTTAACTCCCGCTCAGAGGAATAATTTTTTCTTGAGGAAAGTAAATGGTGTTTTCGGCATTAAAGATAATCACCCATATCTATATCAGGTGGTAACTTCAATGATTGTATTTGAAGTTGACCAGTGTGATTTTGTAGTTTGGTCTGATAAAAATATGTTAGTTTTCAAGGTTCATATGAATGAAATCGACCAAGTCACTATTAACAATATTGAATCAAAGTTGAAAAACTTCTATTATAATTGTTATGTGCCTGAAATGTTTCTTATGAAAACTCCAAGGAACTTGAAATGTGAAGAAATAAATTTTTCATCTTGAGTTAAATCAATGAAGTTTTACTTTTTTTGTATCAGTTCTTCTTTTTATAGTTATATTGATTGATGAAATGTCACATAATACTGTAGTTTTTTAGGAACTTTTTTCACTTGACAAGTAAAATTAAGGAAACATTTTGAATAACGAACTAATATAATAATCAAAACAAAAAAAACAAAATAAATTTTCAAAAGAAGAATATAAAATGTATAAAAATAATATGAATTCTCAAGGACATACAAAGCCTTATGAAATGTTCCAGCTATCACAATTTGTTGATTCATCATTATATAAATGAAGACAGACTAGTTCTCTGTTGAAATCAACATGCTTTGAAAGTTCACAAGAAAGCAGATCACAGAAAATATGTTTGAAATACTATCGATCATATTCATCTTCACAACTTTAGATAATATTTTCCAGTTTTTTATCTGCCCAATTATTCTTTCTACATGAATACGAGCCTTAGCAATCTTTTTTGTTCGAATCTCTTCTTCAGCTGTCAATTTACTCCTTCCAGCCAAAAATGGTGGTATGTATAACTTGTAATGTTCCCTGTCACATATTTCTTGTATCAAGAAACCTCGATCAGCCATAATCACATCTCCCTGTATTAAAAAACGCATCAGATCGGATTTTTCAAATAGAGCTTGATCCGAAATGCTTCCTTCAAACCCCTCACTATTGTAAATCAAACCACCCGTAACACCCATCCCAACCAAAAACTTCACAGAGTTGAAGTGTTTGTAACTGGAGTGGGTATTACCTTGCCGCTGAAAATTTGATGACATCTCCAACTTGATTTCAGTAGCATCTATTACCATTGTGATTTTTTCAGGAAATACTTTGAAGCAATGTGGTATATTTGTACTTCGACGAGATTTCTCAATAATATCTCCTCGCACACCAATACATTGTAAATATTGAAATTGAATGAAGGTGAAACATATAGAAGAGACATACTTTTCACTGATATCACAGAAAATTGACAATTCTTTAAGAGTCAGTCCTCTTCTCAGTCTTATTAATGAGATAACTAGTTGATCTCTAACACTCAATTTCTCTTTGATTTTACACATCCTAACTGGAGACTTCCTCTGACCCTGATAATATTTGAGATTATTCATGATACTGGGATCTAGAAACTCATAATATGCCTCAAATTGTTGTTTCGACAAACCAGTTAAAAATTTAAAATGGGGTGTTGTTTCTAGCCTTTCATAACTGAAATAATTGTTAGATATCACAGTCTGTGTACTTTTGTCTTTCACAATATCGGCATAGTTATGTTCACTGCTTATAGCATAAAACACCTCATAGTTTTTTCTACACTCCCTACTACAATCATTTTCATCACATATCTCAACACGCTAATGAAAAAATTTCTGCTATTCGTACAAAAGTCATAAACAATCAAATATTTCCCACACTTTTTTTGGGGGCTTTTAGCTTATCCAACCCAACTATCAGTGTTGGCTCACCTGACATTCCTGACAACAAAGATGGAATTATTGAGAACTTTCCTCTCTTTTTTTTCAAGGTCGTAATAAGTCGGATATCTCCATTTCACTGTGAAATATCTCCTTAATAATTCCAGCAGCAATGCAGGATTTCTGTAGGGGGTGAGGTAAACGAAATATGGGTCTGTTTCACTGAGATATTATTTTGGAATATTGTCTGGAGAAAATTATAGTGTTCAGGAACATTCTTGTGGAGAGAATGGGGTTTGAGAAACTTTTCTCATACTCTTTTCCTTTCAATTAAAAAACAACAACTCCATATGTTAAATTAAATCTATTGACAGATTCACAAAAACTAACTGAAAAAAAATATTTGTGAAAAAGTTTTTAAAACGGCATTAGATTCGAAACGTTTACACAGATGAGTATTGGAAAATTATTATTTATTTTTTTGATAGTCAAATTTTAGTTAAACAAGATATTGCTGACTGAAACGAAGTTTTTCACTCAGAAAGAACTGTTTTTGATTGAAGAAGCAACTATTCGGGGTTCATCAGGAATTTTATCTCGAATAATTCTTATTTTTTCATATTGTGGTAGGTTAATATCCCAAAAATATTCAAAAAAATGAATTCATCCACTACAAAATTGACTCTTAAACTGTAATTCGATCGAAAACTTTTATGAACACTCTCGGTTCAACCGGAAACACATCCATTTTCATATTTGAAATAGAAATCATATTTTTTTGAAAAATATGATTCGGTATTATCTTTTCAATGGAATAGCACGATTATACTTTGAATTAAAAATCTGCTGATAAAATTGAGATATCATGAAACTTTACTTTCTGTTTTCCTCTGATAGGAACACTTTCTCATGAAAGCATGTTATGTAAAATTGAACAATACATGTAACAATTACTCTTGGCCTACCTCTTGCGCAATATTTTTTATTATATAAGTATTTTCGCGATTCATTTTTCATTGTTGAGACACTCCAATACATATTGAAATACAAAACATGAATGTGTACTGGAGTTTTCATCCAAATTTTAAAATATCTATGTTAGCAGTTTGAAGATATCAGTGACTTAATGTTGAGAAATGAAAAAAAATTGAATTGTTGAAATAGTCTGCAATAAAAAATATTATGGAGAAAGTGTCGACGTCAAATGTTGTTACTACATGAGATTGTTCAATTCTCCATAGCTTACTTTCACGAAATTGTTTCGTTACGATGGAAATACAAAAACAATTTTTTTAAAAAATCCCATTTATATCTGTAGATGGTTGATTGGAAAGGTGATTCTATACCAAATCGTGATTTTTCAAAAAAAACTCATACTTTTCAGTTGGAACAGGAAAATTGGATGCGCTTCTGGGAAAAACAATAATTAAATAGATATAATTAACAATAAAATGAAAATAATACAGATAATGGAATAACAACAAAAACTAATTGGCGCTCCGGGGCGACTCGACTGATTCCAGTGGCGGATTTGCTTTTTCAGCTTCGAGAAAACCCGGAGAAACCTGTAGCACCACATCATCTGGAGACCTTGATCTGCCAATGTCTTCTCTTTCATAAAATTAAATGAAGAGTGTCTCCTGAGGCTTCAATGAATTGAAGATAGATATCTCCAGAATATTTAGTGACACAACTATCGTCAAACTTAAACCAGTCCGTTTCGTCTTTGACCAATGAGTACTACTGGCAAAATTCAAGGTCAGAGCCACTGTGAACAATGACTGCATGAAGATTACAATAGTGGTCTGCTAGATTGAAGTGTTCATCTATTTAGAATCTTCGTGAGAGTTTGGTGCTTCTGCCACAGATTGAGTCATCATGTTATCATCAGCTGTACTTGTTGTCCTTATAATAGTAACTTACTTTGGCGCATATTTGGACATGCAGTTGATCATCGCCCGTTGAAAATTCTGTTTTCCGATGATTTGACAGTAAGCTTTGCACGGACTGGTTATCAGTCATATCGGGAATTGCTAGTCGTAGTTCCAGAAAGTCACAAACGTTTCTGCCACCTCATGAACATGTACTACAAAGTAACCAGATGAGGATTTTCCAGAAAAAGATCTACAAACACAAGACGAGTTGGACTGTACGGAATTATTCAGTACAGAGCAGAATTTGGATTTCACAAGGCTCAGATACGACCTGGTTTGAAATATAGTTTTTTCATGTATGGAATTCGGCACCAAAACATTCATTGGGGCGTCCCGATTCTATTCAGAAGAAAGTAATCCGTCTTGTTGGTGATTCTTCGCTCACAGACTCGCCCACTTCATTGAAATATCGTAGAAGGGTCGGAGACTTGTCTCTCTTCTATAGATATTTTCACGGTCAGTGATCTTCTGAATTGTTATCAGTCGTTCCACCCTTGCAAGGATAACTCGACGAGTATATAATTCTACTCCTCTGTTGTCAATTCGGAGACCTGTCGTACCTCTCTTGCTCAGGGATCTTTTTTCAATAGAACAGCTTTGCTTTGGAACTTCTTGGCCAACGAGGTTGTTCCTGAAGCTTACAAACTTCAAAAATTCGGAGTGAATGTTAAAATCGGAGTACCAAATTTCAAACATCCAAACAAAATAACAACTAAGATACAGGGTACCGAATTGGTTCCAGGTCACCTGATATACCAATCTGCCCTAAAAACACATATTGTGAGAATTAGGAGATGTTTCTCTTTCATTTACAGGGGAGAGAAGCCAAATATATATTTCGGACATTTACTCCTTTATATTTCCTTTCCTGTAAATTCACTTTCCGATGAATGGATCCCACATATTATTTCAATCGGCAATTTTTTTCCCAAATCACCACGTCAGAACGAACGTTTTGATCCGTACAAACACCCCTGGATAACTACCCTTTATCTGCTGCGAGCTGGCCTCCCCTGCCCACGGCGTTTTTCTCCGATCCATCAAGTCGGAGTTGGGAGATTTACTTTTTCGGAATGGAACTGCGAAATACCGATAGACTAGTTCTAAGTCCGGTTCAATTAATTTTATCGCTCTCTTCGAGTTTGCTCGTCTAGCGATTGAGAGGAAATGATCATGATTGATGCCGATTTGAACATTTTTCACTTCGACGAATATTTCGCCATTTTCTGCTATTGCAGTCATTGGTTCCATCCTCAGCATTGGCCCAGTAAGAATGCCTGCACTGTGGACTGCAAGATGTCTATCAGATAAAAATAACTGAAAATTGTTACTTATTATATCACAAGAACTCAAATTACTATCGGAAACTTTTTAGAGGGTACGAATTTTTTGAAAATTATCCCGGAGGGCTAAGCGACGAGGGAATTTTTTTTCAAAATATTCGTGAACGAAAGAAAATTCCCAGGGATAATTTAAGCTTGCTTAGTATCAGTATAAGGAAATTTCAAACCAAAATTTGAAAAAAAAAATAGTCCAACCTGACATTTCAAATTGATTTCTTTGACTGTCAGTTGATTAGAGTATTGCTGTTTTTGACATATGTTAATTTAAATAAACGATGAGTTTTGGAATCTTTGGTGTAAAAGTTGAAATTTTTCCTAGAGATCAATTACCCTAACACCAAACTGATATTTTTGCACTCGACGCGCGTTTCGCCAACAAGGTTAGCATCTTCAGGAGTATCAATTTTCTTCTCTTCTTGTGAAACGTTTCAATAAACGTGGACAATCGAAAGAGATCTTATCACAATGAAGGCTTGGACATCTAGCAAGTCTCTTACTCAGCAATGAGCACTCAAAATAATTGAAATGGTTATTCTCAATTTCAACTACAGTAAATATAACCAAAAATTTCTATTCATTTCAGGTTCAGCCGAATCGAAAAATAAAAAATCTCTGCAAACAACAAGAAAAAAAGTATCACCGGAGTATATCGACGACCTGGAAGGCCAGTGAACGAATGCTGATTCAAGTGGTGTGGGAAAATAAATCACTGTTTATTCTCAGGATTAAAAGGACGCACTCTCCTCGAGAAATAGTTCGCTATGATTTTTCTCAAGTCGGGACATATTTGCAAAATTCACATGGTTTTTACTTTCTCACAGAGGCATATATATGATGTATGTCTTTATTAAACATTGTGCGGATTCTCAAAATTATGTTGAAGTGTATTACAAAGAAATAGAAATGAAACTTTGAATTTTGAAGTTGAGATGTCCACAAGACACTGATTGAAAGAAAAGTAGGTAGAAGAATTGAGTCATGGATATAATAAGATACAAAGTGTTGAAAAATCAATTTTTCAATGATATCATCATAACTGAAAATAGCCTTTATCATTCCTGAATAGTGGCGCTTTCAGGTAGTGAAAAGATTTTCATAATAGGATCATTATATCCGAAGATTACTGCAAACAAACACACAAACAAAGTTCGAAACTCTCTATAATAGTAGTATAAATATAATATTTGGAACAACACACGACAAAGATGATTAATGTGTAGCAAGCAAGTGGGAAAATCAGACCACATGTAATATATTATCTTATTTATGAAAAAACATTTTAATCTCTTAGACTACCTGCCTATCAGAAAATATTCTTCGAAATGAAATTACTTCTCATCGTTCTTCCCAATTATGTGTATTTTCAAATTAACTATTTCTTTGTGACTGTTCTCGATATTTTCCTTCATTCAGAAACCGAAACGTGCAGCTTTTTCAAAAGGAAAAATATTATGTATACAAATGTGCTAAACAATGGGCTCTCATCATTTTCTTCGTGCGTTCTTCATTTTCAAACATCACACGTCTTGTCATTTCTCTGTCCTAATTGTAGCAGCTTCAGAACTCGTTCCGGCATTTCCTATCCCCCGTTAATATGATTCATCTGTATTTGTTTTCCGAGTTCAGTAAACCCACTGCGAGAAAGTAATTCGATATGAAGGGCAAAAAATGTCAAAGCCGGCGCCTCTGATATAAGTCAGTGGTACTATTACGGATTACTCACATTACTATGAAATGTGTGTTAATCAATTCTGAGAAATCATCTTTGCGATTGCTGTACTAGGAAATGTAAACATGGGAAAAGTTTGAGATCAAGATATCACTGCCATTTTGCAGTTGATATAAATATGGAAGTTGAAAATAGCAGCTATTAATCTTTGTCCTAAATCGGATTGAATGTGAATCAAAAACTTTTGGAAGTGCTATCGGTTATGTTAGCTCAACTCTTCGTGCTGGTGAGGGAGAATCCCGCGCTAACACCTGTTGGATGTAATTCAATGTCCTTCGTGGTATTAGCCAGGGGAGTAGTTGTTTTATGATATGTATTAGTCCATCAACATACAGTGCAGGTGAGTTGAGGATGGCTTGAACAAATTGTTCATTCAGGATATTTGATTTAAAGCCAGTCTTTAAGTATACCCATGAATATTTGCGATATAAAAAATTCTTTCTCACTACCTCTGAATGAATGCAAAATCTCATAATATTTTTTTATCCATTTCCCAGATGCATATTCATTCGGGATATACAGCTTATCCAATCCATCTTGGCACAGAAATAATAACGTATATGCCCAGCAATGTCTTCTTTCGACATGGTCTACTCCACCAGTGTGCAACTGGAAAAGTATTTGAGTTTGTGCCAAGATGGATTAGACAAGCTGTACTAGGATTGAGAAGTCATGCATGCAAAATATTACACTTTCAGAGAACTACAGTTCTCTGCGTATCTAGGAGATTTGTCTTTATGGTACTGAGAACTCTCTTGGGTATCCTTCAATGAAAATTTCAGAACGTCTACTGCTTCTGTATACATTATAGTAGGAGATTCATTTGGATTCACCAAATTGTGATAATTTCCTGTGAACTGAATGCAATGACATATAATTTCTCTGTCAATCGATCCAAATGAACCAACAGGAGACACAGAAATGATAGAAACAAGCCTGATATTTTCTCAAGAATAGTGTATTTCATCGATCATCGAAATCACTAGTGCTTAACGTTTGTGATGGTTGAACACTAATGCTTGCATCACAGCAGTTGTGAAATCGTAGCCTACAGAACAAAAATATCATTTTTAGGTTATAGAATATGTCCCTCAAAATTGATTTTTCAGACTCTCACTTGAATTTCTTTCCTGAGAATCTTGGCGCAGTGTCAAATGAACATGGTGAAGGGTTTCACCAAGATATATTGCACATAGAGTGGCAAAACAACGGAAAATGGTCAGGAGCTGGCTGATTTCTGATGGACGCTTTGTCGTGAAAATATGAGAAAAAAGAAATCTACAAAGGTAATTTTACTAAGGAAAACTATTCACGTATGTAATGGTTTACGATGAATTTTGATAGATTCTGTTTAGTATCGTATTATTTTCTCGAATATATGTCTCAAATTTCAAGCAAAATAAGAGGATTTATTCATGAATTCTATTGAAAAAAATATACATGATTCGTAATTCTTGATACTACATCTCTCTTCAGAAATATTGAAATCATCATGAAACATGGATGGAATCTAAAGGAGAAGAAAAAATATCTATTTGCAGACCAGTGAATGGAGAAAGCTAGATCTTACAAAAAAATATGTGAGAATATCGAATGAATTATGATAACTTGACAGAGATCAATGACTCAAAAGGAGCATGTCATTCAATAACCCCAGTCGATGTTCAGCAATTTTACTGACCGACCTATTCATTCATGATACTTATATTATTTTCCTTTTGTCCGTTATACTCTAGCGAAGTATAATCCGGCTGAACCATTAAGGAATACGTTTTCAAAACCGAGCTCATCTTTTGCGATTTACCAACCCCAACCACCATTGTGTTAGTCCGATTCTGTATAATTTTGTTCTGAATGCATATACATGTGTGATTACAACGGTATTATGGGAGCCTTTTGTTCGTCTGCTTTGCGGGTGGTCGCAATTTCTTTCTAATTAAGAACTTCCAACGAGATTAGTGGGATTGATATGGAAATTCTACGCAAAATAGTGGAAAGTATTTCAATTTCAATTTATTCACATAACATAATTCACAGAATTCACATAATATAATTTGTGAATGTTATATTCCACTTCAAAAGCAAAACAACCCACCTAAGCAACTCGATTGCTTCTGTTTCATACTGAATTTGTGGTAACAGAGCTTATACCTTATTATTGAGTGATTACAAACAGTAATAACAGGAATAAGAAATCAACAAGAGAACCAAAAACAAAAAAATTAAGGGAAAAAATACAATTCAGTTATTCATGATTATACAATAATAACAGTAGAAGGAAAATTCGACGGCAAGAGAGGATGGGTGCGCGATGAGGACTTGATTTCCACAAATGAGAAAGTGGAGAGATGATATCATCAATGAGTGATGATTTGTTGCTTTATCAGAAATTTCTAAAGAGATTTATATTTTCATATATAAATTTTTTCGATAGTTTTTTTGTACTTTTGCAAGGAGTTTATAGTTTTTATGTCATACGGCGGAATATTCTACACTTTTGGCCCATAAAATTATATATAACGTTGTGTGTGTGCCTCTCGAAAGATTGGTAATACTGAAGAATCATCAACAGCAAACCTAGTTTGGTTAGTATTGAAAGTCATATATTTGTGTTTATTATGGAACATCCAAATTAGCGACTGATATGTACAGCTTATCCAAGCCATCTTGGCACAGAACTGATAACGTATATGCCCAGCAATCTTTGTCAAGTAGAATAAGATGATAAAACACCTATTATACTTTTTGTTCACTGGGTTGAAATCAATTCCTAGTAGTTGTTTTTTATTTCGTCATGGTCTACACTACCACTGTGCAACTGGAAAAGTATCTGAGTTTGTGCCAAGATGGATTGGACAAGCTGTACATAACCCTCTTGTATCAAGTGTTTCAGTGTCCTTGTAATGCTGATCGGTGGAAAAAAGTTTGTTTTTCTTTAATATAATCTTAAGCAGAGAATTGATTGAAGTTCACCTAATGCATTATCGTACAGACACACTGTTATGCAATATCTAATGACCGAATCTGACAGAGAGTTTTATAATATTAAAAGATTTTTTTGTTCAAAATATTTCTGAAAGTATAAAATTTATAGATCGTTTGTCTGATCCTTTTTGTAACATGGGTCACGTGATTATCCCGTCGTAGATCCAATATAATACTGATATATTTTATAATGGGTGTTTTTCTATGGTTGGGCAGGTGCACTTGTTTGCGTAAGTTATTACAGTCATGTATTGTTAGATAGTTATATGAAGGTTGTTCGAATTTATATATCGAAAATGATAAAAATTTGGTTTTAGTTATTTTGTCACCCAAGAGATTATGGTTGAGCCATATTTGTAGGTTTCGTAAATCCATTTCTGAATGAACCTTTAGTTGCTGCCATGAGTCTCCCATATATAATAATGCTTGTTGCGTAGTTTTTGTTTGAAACCTACCACAATCTGAAAAAGTGAGAATTGAATATTGGAATCTATATAAGTGTAGAAGGGCAGATTTTTGATCTACCCCGAAAAGTTACTGCTTCTATTGAAAAACAGTTCTTTCTGGATAGAATAGGTCCAATTAGTCAGCAACTTCTCGTATAATTCAAATTTTGCCCACCAAAAAAATAATAAGTACTGATTTATATGAAAATACCTGTATGTTAACGTTTCGGAAACTAAATCTGTTTCTGTTTTCAAAACTTCTAGGCGAATTCCTTTTCAAGTGCAAATACCTGGTAAAGATAGTTTTCGTGATTGACATTTGTCAAACTCGCGGGAGAATCAATAGAATAACTTGGTATCAGAACAATCTGGAACTGAAATATATAAGGTCAAGTGCACATTTCGAATCAAAATCATCGATTGTAATCGTTATGTTGATCATTAGATTAGATTATATGTTAGGGACTTTCGTGCTACGAGCCTTTACACCGCGACTTTTACAGATCTATTGTGTTTGTCCTCGAGATCGTTTAGAGTTCTTTGTCTAACCCTGTCTTCTTTACGAGACTCCACAGGCTAGTTCTTAGAACTCCCATGAATTTGGGAGCTCTTGATTTTTCTTCTCCCAGTGTTAGAAACCTTTGTCTTGACAAGCCCTCGCAGTGGCATAGTATGTGTACTGATGTTTCCTCTTCTTCCTGACAGAACCTGCATAGCATTTCTTCTGCCAGGCCTATTGTACTCATATGTTTATTGAGCCTACAGTGCCCTGTGAGAAGTCCTACTACTATTCTAGTAGTGTTCCTCTTCTGGCCTAGTAGATAGTCTGTGAATGTTGGCAGCGGTTGTTTGATAAACTCTTTGGCCTGTCTCATTCCTGGTGCATTGTTCCACCAATCTTGAGACTTCTGCTGAATCCATGATTTAGTGTTTGTTTTTAGTACAGCTTTTGCTATACCGCAAAATGGTTCTGGGCCATTCAGGGCCTTACTTGCTCCTTCTCGGGCTAGTGTATCGGCCTCTTCATTGCCTCTATAACCTGTATGTGCTGGTACCCAGGCTAAGGTCAGTCTGTTCTGACTGCCCAGCTCTTTTAGGGCGTCTATGCAGTCCCAAACAAGTTTTGAGGTAACTTGCATTGAGTTGACTGCTTTTATTGCAGCTTGGCTATCTGAGTATATGACAATGTTTTTTCCTCAAAAATCATGCCTTATTAGCTCTTGTGCACAATGGTGTATTGCAACGATTTCCGCTTGAAATATCGTCGCATATTTGCCCAAGCTCAATGAGATTTTCATCTTCGGCTTGGTTCCGTAAATGCCGGCTCCTGCACCTTCATTCGTTTTGGAGCCATCGGTGTAGACAGCGATTTCCGCATTGATGGGAGACCCCCGCTTCCACGCGTCGTTATGTTGAAGAGAGAAACGATATAGACCGGGAGGTCATGACAGGTGACGTTCCACCATTTTTTTTTTTAAATAACCCTAAAATATCAAAGATAGTCGGGTTTTTAGCCCCCCCGCGCGTCCTCTTCATAATGAAAAGCGCTTTTCTTTCTGTAGCGAATTTTCGTGTTTTTCCGTGATATTTTACTGCATGCCATTGTAATATACGGAAGTTCAAACTAATTGAAGCTCTAATAATTGATGGCATGCACCCCGCAGCGGCCCAAGATGATCAAAGGGTTGTGAAAACCTGAAAAAAAAATTAGGAAAATTCCGTGTTTTCAAATTGCATGCCGATGTGAAGAATTGAAGTTTTTGTAATAAAAATACTATGGGAAAATTGGCATGCACCCCCGTAGGACCAACGGTGAAAAATTTCCGGAAAATTCTGTGAAATTCTAACACCAATTTTCCGTGATTCCAAATCACTCCTAATAAGAATGAATATTAATTTTATAACGGAATAATTATCTAATTCAAATGGCATGCATGTTGAATAAGCCCATCGTATTATAAATAATAATAAAAGTTGCAAAAAACAGTGCAAATTTAGGTAACTTGTTTTTGCATGCCGTTTTGTATTTGATGAATTTACCTTATTTCAAGTCATGAGTGTAAATGGCATGCATGTAGCTACAGCTCAATACACAAAAATTGTGAAAAAATTGAATAAACATAAATTTTTGGATTGAATAAAAAATCTGAAAAATGCCGTGACTTCTTCTTGCATGCCACTTTGTATTCCGTTTGTAGATACTATTTTAAGTTGAAATACGAAATGGCATGCATGTAGCTCCATAAAAATTGTTTGAATAATCATTATTTCAAGTTGATGGCTGAAATAACATACATGTTATCACAGTCCAACATTCAAGAATTGTAAAAAAAATAAATTCAAATGACACGAATCTCCCGGTCTCTAGTCTAAAAGTGGCCTATCATACGTCGACTAGCACGTGAGGTTACTACTACCCTATTGTTACGATCTTTCTTCTGGAAAATATTAATTCTGACACCACTGTTACGATATATCCTTTCAAAATCCAACTTCTGACACTACTGTTACGATTTATCCCTGGGTTCGTCGATTAAAACACCGGGCAACACTGAACTTCTTTTATTATAACTCTCTATCACGATACAACACAAGCACTTAAATCGCTCCGATACCTTTCCAATGCTCGGTACCAAAACTTGTACTAAAAATTCTACTTCCGCACAAAGCTCTGTTCCACTTACCTCCCAATAACTTTCACCACTTAGCTCTGAATAAAATTTGTCACTTAACTAACTCTGTCAATAACTAACTCTCCGAATAAAACTTCTCTCCGCCGCGATATCACGATGCTTATATACCTGCGTACCCATGATACTATAAAATATAGAGATATGCTCACTAGAAGAACGCAATTGAGACACGGCCGCGCATGACGTCACTCAGTGACAAATATGCGAATTTGGTCCTTATTGCACCGTCTGATTACATTAGCTTTTTTTAGTTTTGTGCAAGTAAATCCGTTTTCTCATTTACTGAGTACTATGAATAGACAAAATGTTCCATTTATGTGTACAATATATATGCCTGCCCCCTTTACAGCTGGTATTTAGACTTTGAAAGGAGTAATTGAAGTTTGGTTGAGTGATATTCAAAATTTGTTGTGGGTGAAACAAACACTGAATATTGATTTGTTGGATCAGATGCTCTGTATAATTCATCTGAGACTGATAATGGTAATCAGTAAAAGCCACCGTCGGAGACAATGACCCAGCGGATAATTTTGGTGTTGAAAGGAAAGTATGGCTTTATCTGCACAGCATTTATTAGTGATGTATCCATGTCACAGAAGATGAAATCTCCAAGTCTAGATGCATAGAAACCCTCCAACTATATCAAGTATGAAGATGTGTTCAACAATGCAGACTTTGTGATAAAATAACTTCCCACAGGAATCTCAAAGTAAATGTTCATTACGAATGTGAATTCTGCTGACAAGTTAAGAGAAAGCTAGGAAAACTTGTTCGGTACGCAGCGTGCAGGAAGCATACTGCTCTTATAACACTTGTTCCCATATTCCGCATAAAGTCGTATTTTTAGGAAACGAAAAATAGCTGCACTTGGTTTTGACCTTTAAATTGTTATTATTATTACAATTTACAATGGCGCACATAACCATTTTCGTTAAAAATGAGGCAAAAACACTTTGAAAACACACGTTACCCATAAGACAACATACAGCTGATCACTACTTTTGTCACTTACTGACGTCATCGATAGGAGGGGCGTCGAGGGAAGATGCGCGTGAGCATATCTAATTCGTTTGTAGTATCATGCTGCGTACCTATCGAGAATCCTCGAGAGAAGCCCCGATGACGTGTCTCGAATTCTCCAGGCGGCAATCAACAGTTCTTGGAAAATGACGACGCGATCCCTCATCTGCGTTTACGATCTCGTCAGGGCCGGCGCTAGCACGTAACACTATGATAGACGCTACGCCATTGCCTATACCACCGTATAGAAGTAAACAACAAGTTCGTTACCAGTCGGCATGATGTATCAGGTCAAGATTTTATATTAAGCTGGGTTCTGGCAGCATGTGGTGCGGTAGGAGGGTGTCGGCTGAGAGCATTCTTGGCTCACTTGCACTCACGCCTCAGATACATCGGCTGAGCGTTAAGTAAGCGATGGGAATATTAACCCAAATAGGGTGGTGAGTGAATTCAATAATGATACTTCATGTATAAAATAATGATGCTGAAAATGATTTTCTACTTTCATTTTTCATGAAAAATTTGAAAAATAATAAAATTATTAAATCGGAGGATTTTTTTGTTTATTCAACCAATTGTCATAAAGCTACATGCATGCTATTTTGCATTTCGGCTCAAAAAAGTACATAGGTACATAGCGGCATGCAAAAAGCAGTCACGCCATTTTTTTAATTTTTTTTCAATTAAAAAATTGATGTTTATCAATTTTGGTGTATTGGGCTGTAGCTACATGCATGCCATTTACATTCATTACTTGAAATAAGGTAAATTCATGAATTTCAAAATGGCATGCAAAAACAAGTCACCTGAATTTGCTCAGTGTTTTTTGCAACTTTCGTCACGCATGCCTCTATTTTGCAACACCCTGGCATGCTAAATTTTCTTTTATTCAATAATGGTACGAATTAAGTATTTTCTCAATGGCATGCAGTTTGGAATCACGGAAAATCGGTGTTGAAATTTTACAGAATTTTCCGGAAATTTTTCACCGTTGGTCCTACGAGGGGTGCATGCCAATTTTTCCATAGTGTATTTATTATAAAAACTTCAATTCTTCACATCGGCATGCAATTTGAAAACACGGAATTTTCCTAAATTTTTTTTCAGGTTTTCACAACCCTTTGATCATCTTGGGCCGCTGCGGGGTGCATGCCATCAAATATTAGAGCTTCAATTAGTTTGAACTTCCGTATATTACAATGGCATGCAGTAAAATATCACGGAAAAACACGAAAATTCGCTACAGAAAGAAAAGCGTTTTTCATTATGAAGAGGACGCGCGGGGGGGCTAAAAATCCGACTATCTTTGATATTTTAGGGATATTTATCAAGCCTTAAAAAGGCATGCACGAAAAAATGGTGGAACGTCACCTGTCATGACCTCCCGGTCTAACAAAATAGTTACCGAATGCTGGATCGAACCCAGTATCGTTTAATTTGATGGCATGCAGCTTATCGACAAATCCATCTGGCTGACATATTACCTGGTATCGAAGCGAATATTCGAAGCAGTTTGGTTCCTTTCCTCTGAAATCACACATTTCAAGAGATTTTTTGTAAGATATTTAAAAAAAATTCAAGACGATCTTCAAGCATTTCACGGGCTCGAATTCTGAAGTCGCACATTTTCGGCATAATCTCCAGCTGTAAAGTAATGGTAGACAAGTTCGAGTTTACTCACTCTACAACCTGCGATTGTGGTTGAATGAAAAAACTGGCATTTAATGCCTACTGTATGCTACACCGCGTGGGTGGATGAACTTGAAACTAACGTTAACATTACCTATGATAAGGAAACAACAATTACTCGCCTCGTATCTTAATGTATCTTCAAATTGGCCTGGTTTCTGATACGGTTATTACCGCAACAGTTGTCTTTGATAGCTCACCGACTCTAATACTATGTGGAGGGATTCCTAAGTGGCCGTGTAATCATCTGCAATGGTCGTCAACGAATGAATGCACATCGCATATACAGTGCGGCCTAAAAAATTACGTCCCTTAACTCTCAACTGGAAACAGGTTGAGTGTCAGAGTATTACAAACTCCACGTAAAAAAATCTCTATCAGGCACTGGTTCACTTTCAAAGGTAAGACTATAGATCATTTCAATCCAAGGTTCAGTGGATGTAAACGAAATCACGTGGGCGTAATTTTTGACCAGTGCAGCAGGAAAAAATATTATTGATATGAAATCTCAATGTATTTACACCAGGAATATTATTCATAAAAAGGAGCAAAAACACTGTTAGCTTCGCACTGAGTCTGAGTACGCCTCTGCATCGAAACATTGATCAAATCCACTATGGATTATCGTCACTCTATATTCAATAATCTCGAAACTGACACAACAAAAAAATTTCTGCAAATTGCAAATAACACCATGGACATAATATCCCACAATATACAGATCAAACACTCAAGTCGTCAGTGACTTATCTCCGAAAGCCAATCACTTTTTTAATTTTTAATACCCGTAAAGTTGTCAAAACTGCCACCATTTTGTTTGCCTCCTGAGTTATATTACTCTCTTTCTTTGTTGAAGAGTATTTTTTTCTGACAGATAGTTGTCGGCCAGATTTTAACTGATACCCTATCGATGAATGAACAAGGCTCTATTCTAGCACTCTTATCATTGAGCGGCAATTTTTTTATTTGTGCATAGTTCTGCAGTCGATAGTCTTCTTCATACTGGTTTCGATATTATCGCGTGAAATGAAAATTCAGAGAGCAATGAGGAGTTCTTCATCTCTTTTGTGTTACAATATGGTTGGTCTAGGCAATCAATAGCTTTCGTGGGTTCGAAAAAAAATGCATCTACAAGTTTTTTCATATCGAGATATTTATAGATCTATTCAACAAATATACTAATAGCTGTCTCAGTTGATCTTTCAGGATAGAACCCGTTTTGTGAGTGCTTGGTTTTTTTATGTTTGTCAAGGTAAGTTATCAGTCTATTGCACATAGTTCTCTCAATTTTGCTTAAAATGCTGGGTACAGTTATTTGCGTATAGTTATCCATTGAGAGAGGATTGTCCCTTTCACAAATTGGAAATATGCCCGACTTAATAGATAAATTTATTATATTTGTTGATGATCCAGCAATTCGCAAAGCTACCTCACCAATTTTGTTAAGATGCAGTCAACCCTACTGAATTTTGAATTCCTCAATTTTTTTATGATTTGTACAGTCTCTTGACTACAATGTGGGTTGAAGTGAAAGGGGATAATAAAATTCAAATTGCACTCAGTACATGGTTCAATATGATCAAGCCAAAACGAGGTTCAATTGCAAGTTTGTCCGTAGTATCGGCAACCAATTTTTCATTATCAATAATTTCACTTTCGATTTTTAGTTCAATATCCGAATTACTTCACCAGCTTTTTCTCTTACAAGTTTTCACAAATCTTTTCGTTTATCCACATTATTGCTCATATTTTCTATGCTTCTTTGATGAAACACTATTTTATCAAGCTGAATTGTCTGCCTATATATTTTTGGTGAATCTCTGTATCTTAATTCTAAGCGTTAGTCTATGAAATTGTTTTCACAACGTCGACTAAGGTTGCATTCACCAAACCCTGTAAAACAAACAGTATAATACGAAACTGTGAGGATATTATTAACATCTCACTTCTGTGATTCGTTTCACCTGCTCATATTAGGTCACAAATCATTTCAGTGAAACCCTAATGCAAGTTAGTAGCTGTTCGATACACCGAATCTCGAAAATTATGGTTTCTAACCTACAGTTCAGTTTTAACGTCCCTGTAATGAGTATTTCTTCATTATCATGAATTCGTTCAGGAAAATGAATAAGTGAACGGGTAACTCGCGAATTCATTTAAGGATCCTTGGAAATTTATATTTCCTGCTCTTGCTTTGTATTATTTTACGATGTGAAATAGGAGTTGTTCGCTACGGAAAGCGCTTGTGGAGATTCTAATTTTAGGGCGCTGAAATGAGTTGTTTTGGATCTGCCTTACTCACATCCTGGCCTGTTGAATGGATGAGAATTGTTTTGCCACACTATCGTTTGTATCATACAGGGTTTTTTGGATGAGAAAAAAGTACAAACAAGCCCCATGTCTAAAACCTCTTGTTGAGCAACAGGGTGCCAAAATCTTTCTTGTTCATAATACCTCTGATAACTTCCTAGATATGTTTATAGAACAGCCATTTCATGTTGTAGAAGATTAACTTCATTGTCAACCAGTGGCGTCCGTTCTTGACTGTAGCCTATCAACTATTTTGTTGAATGCATTGTTTCCCTCACAAGCTCCAGAAGTCATAAAAATATGGCGTTCGGATTTCTTCCAATTCATTTCATACGATACTGTTCGTGAGCCAGAAATATGTTGGGAGATTATCTATACTGATTTATTTTGTGTTATATATAAGTATTATATGAAAGAATAAAAAGATTAAAAAATATCTGAATTTGCTTATAAAATGACAATGCATAAAAATAGTTTTTAATTTTCACGCAAAAAATACATTTAGTACAGAAAAGGTAATGTATCAAATTCGTCCTGAAATGAAAGGGAATTGTAAAAATGAAGAGAAAGAGAATAGGCGTACTCAAAAAACCTTCACCAAAAATTGTTGGTAATGCTGGGTAGGCGTACGCTCAATTTCATGAACATATCTACGAATTTATTGAAGTTATAATGCAAAAAAAAACAAAATTTGAGAGGTTGAGGAAATAGATAAATCATACTTCCTCAAGAATCAGCAGCTTATTCTGGAATGCGCGATAACTGGCCCTAATTCGATGAGAATTCAACAATAGTATATTATGCAACGATCGTGTAATGATGGTTATTAATATATGAGCATAAACCGGGATACGAAACGAGCCGAAGGTGAGTTTCGTATGGTTTATGCGAGTGTATTAATAACCATTACATGAGAGTTGCATACGCTATTTTATCTACACCCGATGAATAGTGAAGAACTACAAATATTATATTTATATTGCACACAATAATACTAATTTAACGAATTTCTTTGAAAAATTTCACAGAAGTGTAATTAATAGTATCACTTCGAGAAATAAAACGATGAGATATGAAAAGAAAAGAAAAAATCAAAGAAAAAAAGATTACTCGAGACCGTATTCGAACCAATGTCTTCTCCAGCTAGTATAATCAATGTCAGCGCCACAGACGGCTCGGCTACGGAGAGCCCACAAAATCTGATGAAAAAGTAAATAATAAATCATGCATTTGTCAAATGAAAAATTCAATCATTCTAACTGTATTTCTGTCGGTGAAGGTGTCGAAGGTGTTTCTCCCATATCGCTGGTATCAGACATTTTGTTATGATTATCGAAGTTTGGCTAAATTCTTCAAAAGTTCAATACCTATACCGATTTTGACATGACAAATGTCAAATGCAGAGCATGCACACCATGCTTGATTGAAAAATAATGGGTTTCTATTGGTTGAAAATCTGTATCGTATTGAAAAATCTGTATCGTGATGGATTTCATTATAAAACGGGTTGTGGGCATATAAGTGTATTATTAGAGTACGGGTGTAGATAAAAATTTTTAGTTTACCATATGATCCACATGGTTTATAATCCTTCTCCAATAAAGAATCATCTACTATTTCTGATTGGGGCAAGATTATATAACAAACATGTTGCGATTTCGTGGACCGGTGGTATGTGGAACTCATACAACAGGCTGTAGTGTTTTTTTTGATCCACTGACTTGATGGGAACATCTTGTTCTACCCACATTTGTTCTGCCCACAGTCTCCGAACATACCCGAATGATTCAACTTTTGCAAAAATCATCCTTTTTGTCGATAGGCCCTCAATGAATGTGTTAGGCTGGATCAGGTCAGTTAGGTTTGGTTAGATTGGGTTAATAAAAAATTGCAGAATATTCGGTGAATTTTACGAAAGGCATCATTCGGGTATATTTGGAGACTGTGGGCAGAACGAAATGTGGGTAGAACGCAACGCACCCGACTTGATCACTTCTTTTAGTGCTTCTGCTCTCAAATTATTGCTTTTAGATAAATCTTAACATTTGATTTCCTTCTTTTTTGTATTGGCTATTATATTTCTTAGGTTTCCTACTTGTTCCATGTTTGCTTTTCATCCAGCCCGAAAGTAAAAATTTTCTCAATTTCTGTTGATAATTTGTATATCCAATATTCCTCTTTTTTTCCGATAGTATAAGGTCATTCTGCCCATTTCTCTTATTCAGTTGCATAGCTTCTCTATATCTGCAGATGACAATTTTCCATTTAGCAGTGTCATATTAATTCGTTCATATTGACCTTGTATCTCTTCTACAACACCGTCACAAAACCTATATTACATAATTCTCGTTGAGTGACAGATCATATCAGATTCTTGATTTTTCAAATGATTAGGACCGATAATTGTGGAAATTATATGTTGGCGAATTGAAACTCTGGATCCTAAGTTATTTTCATTATGATACAGTTTACAAAATCGTTAAACGTATTTAGTCTAGCCCATCTGGTACAAAAAAAGGTTTTTTTCATCAACTGCCGCCTCCATACGAACGGTAACCATTAGAAGTCGAAACAAGTGCGAAGTGGGGATTGACGAGGTCTTACATTTCAACGTGCGATTCATAGTACGGGAGATGAAAGACTTATATGACAAATCAGGCTTCCATTCACGAATGCACGATTCTAACACAAAATGAAGAAACAGTCATTATTCTGAAAGAACAAATAATTTATTTTTCCAATCAAAGATGAAAAATTTGTCATTATTTCTCTTCAGTCACCATTCACTTCATGAAGTGTCCAACATCAAATGAAGTGAAAATAATTGAAATTTCATACAAGCAATGGAATTGAACGAATCCAGTATCCACCCACACTTCATCACTGCTGAAAATGAAACGATACCTCCGTCACAATCTATCGTGAAGTTTTCATCACCTCGTTCACATCGAGAGAGTTTGTTTATTTGAAATAGCTTCCAAAACATCCATTGTAGCACTAAATGTATAAACATCCATGCATATGTTTGTGCAAAGAACGTGTCCCATGATGCTTGGCGTAATTTATTTCTTACTTCAGAAAGATGTATTTATAGAATCTCCCCTTGCCACTTTTGAAAAGGAGAGGATGTTGGTATCATTAATTCGAATATTGGCTTTCTCTGACTGGAGTGAATGATGATGAATGTTTCAGTTCGAAAGATTGAAGTGGGTTCGTATTTGAGGTATAAATCAGTTTTCGTTGCTTTTTCACGTATATACTACGAGAACATGGTATCATTCTATTTCATTTCTTGATAGTACAAGAGAGAAAGAGATATGTATAGTTGAATCAATCACTTGTGTACTTCTGTTATCTTCAAACTTTCAATCTAGGACAAGTTATTTATAACATTCGAAATATTGAAAGGAGTCCATTTTTCCACATCAGAGCCCAGATTCTATTTCACGAATTCGATTATCGAATTCTTTAGAATATGCGTATATTTTCGGTACAGCGCATTCCACAGTCACAGTCTGAGCTACTCGACAATCGAATTCGTATAAACGATGAGTTTTGAAACCTTTGGTGTAAAAGTTGAAAACTTTTCCTAGAGATAAATTCAATCAGATTCAATTTCACAAATTCGATTAAAAACTTTTCCTAGAGATCAATTATCCTAACACCAAACTGATATTTTTGCACTCGACGCGCGTTTCGCATCTTCAGGAGAAGAAAATTGATACTGAATCTAGAGCTGAGGTTAGTTATTTATATACCTAAAGTTTTCCGGTCCGATATGGACTTCGTTTGTTACTGTTAATTATTCTAATTAATTTCTCGGTAATGAACTGACTACCTGCAAGTTCCGTCATCTGTTAGTATTGATTTCTGATTACTTCCTCAACAATAGATTGAAAAGCGGGCTAAAAGCGATAGGTCTCTTGTCACCATTCATGCTGTTTTTACATTTTGCTATTTCTAGACTCTCACATGCATCGAGTAGTCTTTTGTCATGAACATGCTCGATCAGTTTCAGATTGCTTTCACCAATTTTGTGATCATTGTGTAAAACGTGTTGGGCGACACTGGATTTTTCCACCCTTCCGTATTTTATATGTGCAAAATGCTCTTCGAAACGGGTTTTAATAGCTCGTCGGCTCTGGCCGATGTACTTGTTGCAATCTTGACAACTGATCGCGTAAATTCCCGACTTCTCTGAGTTTTCTAGTTTATCTTTTGAGTTACCAAAAAGCTGCTGTGATTTGTGAGAAGTTTTATATGCAACTTTCATATTTACTTTGTCATATATCTGTTGGAGTCCTCTAGTGTATTGAGGTTCATATGGGATTACTATAAACTTTTCGTTTATCTCATCTTTTCCAAAAGTCGAAGATTTACGAAGTGTTTCCCTAAAATGTAAATTTAGGGAAACAAAGTTTCCCTAAATTTGAAAGTTTATAATATAATTGATCTCTAGGAAGAGTTTTCAATCGACTTCGTGAAATTGAATCTGGGGGCAGTTTTCCGAGAAGGAGATATAGTGGGATGATCGGTTATAATTGCACGAGTGCATGAAAATTACCGTAAATTTTGCAAGAAAGTGTGATATCTAAAAATTGCACGAGTGCATGAAAATTACCGTAAATTTTGCAAGAAAGTGTGATATCTAAAAATTGCAATGGGAAATTTTATATATGAGGGAAATATTCGGCCAAACTGTTTCATTCACCTACACATTTTTCAATTTTTATTCAGAAAAATACATAGGTATGTGATCAGGATAAGTGAATTGTATCTCAGGAAATGTCATTGTTGATTCAGAATCTGTAATTCCGATGATACCAATTTCAATTCAAAAATATCGAAATGAAGTTAGGTCATGTGACCAATGGGACAGAATATGGACATATACACTAGGGAAGGTGAAAAAAGTCATTTTTAGTTAGGAGTGGAGGTAGATTGATACTAACTTTTATTTTGAGAATACCCCAACCGCAACCGGTCAGGATTTATGCCGCCTTGCAAGGTTTTTCTGTGATGACTCTCGTATGAAATTATATTTCGTAATTTCTGCACTTTATTTTGCTTCTGGATAGGAGTTTTTATCGAAGAATATATGTCAAAGTCGTCCAAGGGTAATATAAAATATGTCTGTCTCGCACAGCCTGGAAACGAATTGCTGACTCGTAAAGAGTTCCTACTTCAGTGAATTCTATGAATCACATTCGACTAATCTGAATCGAACTTGGTATTTCATAAATTACAATTACCAATATAAATTCTATCTGGAATTTCCCGAATAACCATAGATATTTTCTGAATTACAGTTGAATAATGTGAACTCCAATTGATAAATTCTGAATAACAGTTGACTAATTTGAAATTGATCTACATGGAGATTACCTTTCGTGAAATTTCTGTAAATTTTTTTGACTCTTGCCAGGTATACGTTTAATGAGAATGTCTTTTGGATAACCAATGTTATAAAATATTCAAAATAACCTGATACCTTATGGTATGTTTGCTTGAAAGTGGTCGACAATGTTCCTTGCTGAATGGTAATGGTTCGGACATCCATTGTCTATATTTTCAACTCTATTGAAACCTGATGCTAGGAACGGAAAGATCAAAATACAAATCAAGTGAGAAAAAATCAAATCAAAATCAAATTTTTGGTCAATGATGAAATTAGGGATCGATTGATCAAAGAAAATACTGTTGTTGCAAAAAATCGAGATTTCGAATATGAAATATAAGTCAAAAATTATTTAAATAACGAAATGAATAAATTTTATATTGTTACAAGAAAATTGAGGTATCGGATATGAAATACTAGTCGAAAAATGTAAATAAAGAAAATGAATGTAATATTTTGAAAAAAAAAAAAGTTGAAACCAAGTTTCAAGTTGAGTTTACTCACGACGTTTCGATTGCTGGTATCCGCAATCGTCTTCGGGCGATTACTGACAATATTTTGAAGTGTGGTTTATTATAAAGCCCTCCGATTTCCCTATGGCGGGGAAAAGGGTGCTACTACCAAGGAGGCGAGCGGGTGCTACTACTAGAAGTGTGCCGATCGATCTACAGCGGGAAATGGATGTATTGCCGCGAGATTCTCTCTCATCGAGCCACAGCCGGTCCATGCCTTGGATAAGTGGCCTCCACACATTCCGGTTCTCCACGCGCTGGCATGACTGAATGCGTCGTTGTTGAGGATGTAGGCAGCTTCCTTGAATTTCCTCTTGAACCAGTGCTCCTCCTTGTGTATGACCTCGGCTTCAGACCATTCGATGCTGTGATGGTTTGTCCAAACATGCTCCGCTATTCCTGATTTCGTTGTTTCTCCTCGTTGAGTGTTTTTCTTGGGTTCGCTTATTCTTACTTTAAATGGTCTTTTGGTTTCTCCGATGTAGGATTTGCCGCACTCGCATGGTATCCGGTAAACGCAGTTGTTGGTGTCGCTGTTTTTATTCGGTGGTCAAATTTTTGTGAGCTGGCTGCGTATTGTGTTCCCTGATCGAAAACAGACTCTGACGTTGTATTTCCCTCCTATCCTCTTGATCCTCTCTGAAAGTCCTCTAACGTAGGGGATGGTAAGAATTTGCTGTTCCAGTATCTCCTTAGTGTTTCTTTGATTCGTCCGGGCCAATGTTTGATCCAATGTTCGATCCACCAGCTTCTTTGAGTATCCATTCTTTTGAAGATCCTTCCTTATGTTGCTCATCTCCTTGTCTAGACTTTCTTTGGTGTTACAAAGATTGATTGCCCGATCAATCAGAGACTTAACGATTCCTCGCTTCGTAGATTGATGGTGATTCGATTGCTCATTCAGGTATTGTCCAGTATGAGTTGGTTTCCTGTAGACTGATGTTTCCCATAAATTTCTGGTCCTCTTCACCTCCACGTCGAGAAACGGCAGTCTGCTCTGATATTCTTTTTCCATTGTGAACTTGATGGTGGGCCTCACGTTGTTCAGGTGTTCTAGGAAGGCGTCCAATTCTGCATCTCCGTGGTTCCATACTATGAACGTATCGTCGACATATCTCAACCAGACGCGGGGTTTCTTCTTGGCCTGTTCGATGGCGAATGCTTCGAACCACTCCATGTAGATGTTGGCTATTACTGGTGATAATAATGATCCCATTGGTAGTCCTTCATCTTGGCTGATGAAACGATCCTTCAACTGGAAATAGCAATTCTGAATGCAGCATTCCAGCAACTCCATGATGCCCATGATACTTTGGGAAATAGAACAACACTACCAATAGTGGGCATCATGGAGTTGCTGGAATGCTGCGTTCAGAATTGCTATTTCCAGTTGGAGGATCGTTTCCTCAGCCAAGATGAAGGACTACCAGAGTCTGTTTTCGATCAGGGAACACAATACGCAGCCAGCTCACAAAAAATTCGACCACCGAATAAAAACAGCGACACCAACAAATGCGTTTACCGGATACCATGCGAGTGCGGCAAATCCTACATCGGAGAAGCCAAAATACCATTGGAAGTAAGAATAAGCGAACACAAGAAAAACAGTCAACGAGGAGAAACAACGAAATCAGGACTAGCGGAGCATGTTTGGACAAACCATCACAGCATCAAATGGTCTGAAGCCGAGGTCATACACAAGGAGGAGCACTGGTTCAAGAGGAAATTCAAGAAAGCCGCCTACATCCTCAACAACGGCGCATTCAGTCATGCCAGCGTGGAGATCCGGAATGTGTGGAGGCCACTTATCCAAGGCATGGACCAGCTGCGGCTCGATGAGAGAGAATCTTGCGCCAATACATCCATTTCCCGCTGGAGATCGATCGGCACACTTCTAGTAGTAGCACCCGCTGGCCTCCTTGGTAGTAGCACCCTTTTCTCCTCACCATAGGGAAATTGAAGGGCTTCATAACCAACCACACCTCGAAATATTGTCAGTAATCACCCGAAGACGATTGCGGATACCAGCAATCGAAACGTCGTGAGTAAACTCAACTTGAAACGTGGTTTCAACTTTTCTTTTTTTTTTCAAAATATTCCCTTCTATTTCTTTATTTACATTTTTTGACTAGTATTTCATATCCGATACCTCAATTTTCTTCAATTTTCTTGTCACAATATTAAATTTATTCATTTCGTTATTTAAATAATTTTTGACTTATATTTCATATTCGACATCTCGATTTTTTGCAACAACAGTATTTTCTTTGATCAATATCTATCCCTAATTTCATCATTGACCAAAAATTTTATTTTGATTTGATTTTTTCTCACTTGATTTGTATTTTGATCTTTCCGTTCCTAGCAACAGGTTTCAATAGAGTTAAAAATATAGACAATGGATGTCCGAACCATTACCATTCACCATATGGTATCACTGGACGTTAGTATTACTACTAATGGATACCAAAAACTATATTGATTTTTCAAGGAAATAATTGAAAAAACCATCTATATTAAGTAAATTTGTAGTTTGACTGGAAAGATCTATTTCCCTTTTATAATATCGTAGAAAACATAAAAAACACAGATCTTCGATGCATTTGGAACACAAAAGGAATTGAAATTTTTGCGGGTCTTGGTGTTTTAGAAACCACTCTGTACCGCGACAAGTGGACTTGTCAAAGGCGCCTCCTGAACTCTAAATTTTATGTGTTGAAATATTGAGTCCGGGAAGCTCGAAAAAAAGGTCATCGACTTGTTTTTCCGACTCATCTTTTCCCTTAATCATGTCTATCAATTCAGACAAGAAAAAAACCCTTCTGAAAAGAAATATTCATTTGTATGCGTTAACACCTAGTGATACCATATGGTATCATTCTACCTTATCTACCCCTCAGAATATTATTGGACCTCAAAATTTAAGTATTTTAATAATTACATGTTCATCAGACCATATAGGGTCTATTTTGAATAAAGAGTTCAGAATATTCGAATGGAATTTAAAATAATTATACCCATTACATTCTGCAACAAGATTATTCACCAACACAATAAATACGAACTCACAGGGTCTATATACGTGAACTATCAACAGCAGCGGTCTCATCTGATCTGAATCACACTTGATATTTTTTGAATTATAGTTAACTTATCTGAATTTAAATTTTGTGAATGTCCGTTCATTAATCAGAGTAATAATTGATATTTTATCAATCACAGTTGACAAATCTGCATTACAATCGACATTGGGGTGTGAAATTCTGACGCAAACCTATCTTTGCAAAATATTCAGAATTTCCATATCGAAAGATCGTAACAGAAAGATTTTTTCCACAAAGAGTTCAGCTTCCAATAGAGTTCCAAAATATCGTAAAGTTTTGTCCTAAATAGAATAATATTTTTATATTATTATATTTTTATAATTCTATATGGCCTTACCCCAATTGAACACCACTGATTCTAAATTGATATCTTTTTCTACGAAATTATTGTCATCTCATGGACTTTCGAAAGAGAGATGAAGTTTCAATAATAAGTAATCCAATGCAGTCCTCTGAATGGATGACAGTGTTCGGAAATACCCTGTATATTTCCACACAAGTCAAAAAATATCGCATACGCTGTATTTTCTCTGCAAAAAATTATCTCTCCATCAGTTGCAGACTGTCGCATCCATTGACTCCCAAACGTTGACAGTCTGCATTCTGGTTTCGAAATAGCAAAAAAGGAACGAAATCTTGACATTGACCGGCACATGCAAATTTCGAGAGATCCACGGCGGGATTCGGTTCAGTTTATTTTGCACATCTGTTGGAAATGTTGTTCATAAATTAATACGCCTCAAGTGGGAGGCTCAGTTGAGAAGTCGAATGCCAATAAAACGTTTGAACATGGAATTTGCGGTGCAGTTTTCATAAACATTTTTATCGCTTCCAAGAAAGATCTACTGATTATTTGGCAGAATTTTGCGAGTGAAGTAGGTGGTCTTTCATTTGAGATTGTTCACGTGTGTATGTTGGGAATAATTTGTCCGAAATCCTTTGAATAAATTCGGAATTGTAGTCAAAAATATATTACTGAAGAAAGCGTACTACTACTAATATTACTGAGAATTTGGAAGACACATATTTTAACTGAATGTATATTTTATGTAGGAACGCATATTTTATATTTTATCTTTCACTTAACTATTTGTTTGTTTTCGTTTTTTATGTTCTTACGTATGACTTGTTAACTGTAATATGTTTGTAATATAAGTCTTATTTATATCATCGAAAAATCGCTTGGAAAAACTGTTACTGACCACAATATGTGCCAAATACTTAGAATATTTATTCATCCCATTAGCATGTTTATAACTTAGGTACTCTACTATACCGACTTGTTCTATATTATTCTAGACATAATCTAGAGAAGAACCAATAAACTATTTGTATTATTATTATTATTATTGGTTTCCTTGGCACGTGTCAACTGGAATATTTCCTATAGGAATCTAACTCACATATTTTGTGGCTTAAAAAGTGGATCGAATTATATTTCTCTGATGATAGAATGAATTCAAAACACAAAAACCATATTTGGAGATCTTTTTATTTTTATTTTCATCTTTATTTTATCAGAAGAGCGTCACAGTTCACTCGTTTATTTCTTCAGAGTTAGATTACGATACTCTGGTTCATTTAGCAAGAAATTTTCTTAAACCAGTACTGAGAAATGTATTTCTGTTGAGAATTCAGTAAAAATTCTTTCAAATATTTTGAATCTTCCTTGTAGCCAGAAACGAATTGGTTCCCTCATTTTTCAAAATATCTGAAACAAATGAATCAATTATATTTCCTTCATATTTTGACTGGTGTGAAATTCATCTTTGGAACAATTCGTTCAGACCAGTCTCAAACTACCTCCTTAGTAGACCAGTCCCCTGGCTAATACCACTAAGAGCATTGCAATATAATCGACCGGTGCCAGTGCAGGTTTCTTCACAGAAGAAAATCTTATTTTATATCTACATTTGTATTTCTTGGACTTTGTCAATAAGATGCAAATCTTCAGACAATGAAGTATATTTTGATTTGATTTTGATAAGAACTGCTTTACTTTCCGCCTCGGTATGTACTCTATTGCTTTTTTTGTAAACCTTTGATAACTCCAATCAATGGGGAGCAAAAAAGCCTTTGCCAGGAAAAAGGTGGAGTATTTTTGATTTTGCGTTATGTTTTTAGGTTAGAGACCCTGATGAAAAATCTGAGTTTTAGATCTTGGGGATGGTGTGCGCGATCTACCATCTTTTATTAAAGATACGAAAATTGGTTTTCCCAATTTTATTCCCCAATGGTTGACCACACGACAAACATTTTTGATTCAAGAAGACCAAATTTCCTACAATTTTTGTAACTACTTTTTTCCGTTAGTCTAAGTGGTGGTGAGTTAGAGAGGACAAAACGTGTACATTTTTCCAAAAAATCGTCCAACTCAATCTTTCAACGCTAAATTTTGTTGAAATGAATTACATTGTGTTATTGGGGTCAGCTTTTCATATAATTCACAATATTAGGTAGTGCAACAACTACCTGTAATGTTTTTGGTCCGATATGGACTGCCTGCTTTTCAGTTTATTGTTGTGAAATCATCGGATTGAGTAGAAGTAACAGAAAAAATCCATAACGGACCAAACAACTGTACAAGTATATAGTCGTTGAACTGACTACCTTAAACTGTGAATTGAATAAATAGCCAACCCCAGTTTTTGTATTCAATATCAATTTTTTTCTCCTGATGAAAGAATAGCGGTTCAAATATCTCGAGGACGATTTTTGACGAATGGAGAAACAAAGTTTGCCTGATTTCCGTGCTGAAAAAAATTCAAAGCAGCCACTTTTACGGTCGAGCAGCGATTTCTACCTCTTCATCATTTGACGCTGATGAAGACGTAGATCTTCTGTTGCTGATGACAGCGTTAGGATCACACAGCACACAATGGAGATGATTGTGACATTGGCAATGACGGAGATAACATCAACTGACCCGGGCCGTCAAAGAAGAAATGAATGAATCAAACTCGTACAAGAATATCTATAGATGAGGCCTACTGGGGATTCCACAATTGAAAACAACGCGCTGTTAATTCTACCCCCCATTTGTGTGAAAACGAGTTAGCTTTGGATTCACAAAATATGATAATCATTTGTTCCGTAGTTTTCTGGGTTTGCAACCTACCACAATCTGAAAAAATAAGAATTAATATTGGAATCTATACAAGTGTAGGAGGGCAGATTTTCAATCTATCCCAAAGACATACAACCTACACAAATTACAAAACCTGTATCAAAAATTATACCTTATGTCCCTCATTTGTCTGAAAAGATAAAACGGATGGGCAACAGGTATAATGTTAGAACAACATTCAAAACAACAAATACTTCAAGATCAATACTCACTCATACCAAAGCAAATAATACAAGAGAAAACACAAGAAATTGTATTCATCAAATTCCTTGTTCGTGCGGTCAGAAATATATCTGTGAAACGTCTCGACCATTGGAAGTGCGAAAGAGTGAACACAAGATGTACATCAGGAACAGACAGATAGGTGGTTCTGAATTATCAGAACACATTCTTACTGCCGATGGAGTAGTAGATGCAGTAAAATGGAACGACACTAAAATTATAACGAAAGGAAGCAATGGCAAGAAACAAAAATTAAAGGAATCTGCTTTCATCATGCTGTCTGGTGAAGAATGCATATCTATTAGTTCGCTTGATATGGATCGCGGATGGCTGCCCCTCTTGAAGGACATAATGTTATGTCAAATTTGAAATAATTTGACAAATGTCAATCACGAAAATTGTCTTTACCAGGTATTTGCATTTGAAAAGGAATTTGCCCAGAAGTTTCGAAGAACGGAAGCAGATTTAGTTTCCGAAACGTTAACAGATAAGTATTTTCATATGTATCAGTTCTTATTATTTTTTTGATAGGCAAAATTTGAGGTATGCGAAAAGTTGCTGACTAATTGGACTTGTTCTAAACAGAAAGAACTGTTTTTCAATAGACGCAGCAACTTTTCGGGGTAGATTGAAAATCTGCCCTCCTACACTCGTATAGATTCCAAAAACTCTAATTTTTCGAGATTGTGGTAGGTTACAAACCCAAAAAAACTACGTAACAAATATTGATCCAGCACAAAAAAATGACGTTCAAACAATATGATAATCATGTAACGGATAGCTACAAATCATTTCTCAAATTGAGAAAAACGAGGACTATTTTCAGAAAGATATTCAAGTTTGAACTTGCGAAAAAAACTGTGAAACAAAAATTGTAGGGAATTCTGTCTCCTTCAAATTGAAATTGAACATTTTTGTCACGAGAACGACCGTTGAGGAGTTAAATAGGAAAAACTAATTTTTCATCCTCAAGGCCGAAAACTTGGATTTTTCATCAGGGTCCCTAACATAATAACATATGACAATATCATAATTACTCCCCTTTTTTTGCACGACAAATACCCCAATTGTTAGGAGCAATGGGTTTTAAGGGTTTTCAATTTTTCACCCGTTTCAGTTCACAAAAGGTGGGTACTTCCAACCGGAACACCCTGTACATAACGTCTCGAAAACCTCAGCTACAGATGTCGACACGCTAATTGAATATCTCTACATCAACACGTCGATACTCAAAGCAGCGATATCAAAGGCGGCCGGCTCCCGAGAACACCTTAATTGCAGGTTTCTGTGACAAAGGCAAAATTGCGTGTAATAATAATTTATCAGCCACCGCAATACTTTTTCATTCAAGCGCATCGCACCGAGGCGCGACCTAATTCATTTCGGAGTAATTGGAGAGCCTGCCAGCTTTTTGTTGTCTTTGATGGTTGGAAATGATACAACACGATTTGCGAGGCCCTTTCAATAGGTTACCTACTGTTACGGCAAACTGAAACAAAAGCAGCTTTGTCCGCAATTTGTTCTATCGGGATTCTGAAGCTGGAGACGCTCTGATGTATCGAGTTGGCTGCCGAGTTTCCTCCGGTTAATTGCAGGAAAGCATTATGGAGGGAGCTTTCTGGGACCGTTGAGTGGTTTGCATTACGCAATATTGTCGTCGATATCGAGCTGACAAAGGTCCTGATATTACAAAGCTCTCATTGATGATGGGATTGTCCGATTGCTTGTTGCATGAAGCCCTGGAACTATTGCACCACTCAGGATTTTGGGTGGAATCGTAGTCAGAAGGATGTCTCCAGAAGAACATCATTTGATAATACCCCACTAGGATTGTATTTCGAACCCGACGAACGTAGCAATAATGGTATCTTCATTATTGATATATTTGATGATAGTAAAGGGTGAAAGTAATAGCATATTGTTCGAGGAGCAAGGAGTGATAGTCAATTAGCAGTACATGCCAGTTATCTGTATCAATATTATGAAGAGGTTCGCTCTGACTTTGTAGGGGGTAATTTTTGTAAATGATCATCCAATTATGAATTTTTTTTTTCTTTCTGAAATTCCACCTTTAAGATGGGTTAACGGGGTCAAATTTGATATGGAATAACGCGATTTCTAGGTCTAATCTTCTTCAAATCCTTCTTGAATATTCTTTAACATGATTGATCGAAAACTTGTTTCGTATTTCACTGAAATTCATCGTATAACGTGGTTCAATAGTTATTTATGATATGAGTGCTGGAAAAGATATTTACTTTTGTGAGAAGGGAACAAACAACGACGCCGAAGGCGGAGTTGTTCCATCCCTTCAAACAAAATAAAATCTCTTTCAGCAGGTATATCATACACTATTTTGCTACAAACACCATTAAAAGTCCAAATAAACGCTTACCTTTTTTACATTGATTAATAAGATAATAGCCACAAAATTATCAGTTTTTAATCCAATTTCATCCAATCTATTCATGAAACAAGTTGCGAAGGTAATCAAAAACAGAACTTGTTGATTTGTCTTTGTTGACAACTAACATCGAAAAATAACGAATTATTCTTTCTCGTTTCTTCGTTCCTCGATGGAAAGTGATCCAGAAAATGAATTTCTACCGCCGGAAACTGAAGAAACTGCCAATAAAGCTACTTTCGAATCATTGCCTAGTAAGTCAAAGCGACAGTACGAGTTTTCATACGATCGTTTCTTGAAATGGTATGATCAGAAAAATGTCAGTGGCAAGGAGGCTAGTGAAAAAGTGCTTCTTACATACAAAAAGATTGAATAAAAGTCCAAAATATGGAAATCATCAACGCTTTGGTCGAATTACTCTATGTTGAAGTCGATGATGAACATAAATGATCTTGACATAAGCAGATATTACAAGCTTGTGGCTTTTTTGAAGCGAAATGGTGAAGGATATCGACCGAAAAAGTCAAAAGTATTGACAAGGGAAAAAATCGACAAATTTCTCGCAGAAGCTCCGGATGAAATATATCTAACGCAGAAAGTTGCTGCGATTTTTGGTGTTTTTGGAGCCTGTCGTTGAGAGGAACTGTGCGATTTGAGATAATATCGAGGCTTCCGGAACTTCACTAGTTGTGCGCATATACGAGACACAAAAACTAATGTGCCACGCACCTTTGTTGTAAGTGGTACAAGAGGTATGTATATGGACTACTATAAAAAGTACATAGCCCTTCGTCCAGTGGATATTAATCATCTAAGAGTTTTTATGAAACAAATTGAAAAGCAGCTTTGTTCGCAATTAGTTCTATCAGGATTCTGGAGCTCGAAACGCTCTGATGTATCGAGTTGGCTGCCAAGTTTCCTCCGGTTGATTGCAGGAAGGCATTATGGAGGGAGCTTTCTGGGACCGGTGAGTGGTTTGCATTACGCAATATTGTCGTCGATATCGGGCTGACAAAGGTCCTGATATTACAAAGCTCTTATTCATGATGGGATTGTCCGATTGCTTGTTGCATGAAGCCTTAGAACTATTGCACTACTCAGGATTATGGGTGGAATCGGAGTCAGGAGTCTGTATAGGGAGTTCTGTCCAGAATTTCATCATTAAATGATTCCCCACAAGGATTGTATTTCAGTCCACACGAACATAGCAATAACAGTATCTTCATTAGTGATATATTTCATGTTGGTGAAGGGTGAAAATGATGGCATATTGTTCGACGAGCACAGAGTGAATTAGCAGTCCGTGCAAGTTATCTATACCAATATTATAAAAAGGTTGGTTCTGACCAAGATGCATATATTCCTGGTGAAATGACTTCTATACCAGTATAATGGTAACGTTTTCGTCAAAAACGCTAGACCTACGGCTCACTTGATAATGATATCCAGGGAAATCCACATTCCTGAATTTATTTACGGATGGCACCAAGCGGAAACTCTAGACACATGACTTTATGAATTGTAACGAATTTCTATTAGGATAATCTTTTGGGAGAACTCGTGCAGTGTCAGTATATTACTTTCTTCCTTCAGCACTCTACATAACGAAGGATGAAGATACACGAGCTCCGTCAAAAGTTGCACGAGTTCTTACCTAAGATTTCGCTATATTTTTGATGTTTGTCTGTTAGTGTTTATAAATGATTACGGATACAGATAGATGCATTTCTGCTTTATATTTTCGATATATGTGTGAAATCAATAGCAACATTCGTTGAAATTTTTACTATTTCGTGCGGAAGATTTTCAGATAATTTGATAAGATTCTTAGAAATATCGATATCGACGTTAGAGCTAGTAGTTCGATCACAGAGATGAGAAAGATAGGACTTCAATATATCGTTCATTACGTGGTATAGTTCAGATCAACCTGAGTAGTTTCAATTCATTAGGAAAAGTGCTGTAGTGCAAGCTATTATGGCGCTATTCAAGACGACTGCATTTGAAAACACTTTTCCGAAAGAACTTTCATTCCATGATTTTGAATTTTTGTTATTGCATCCTTTTGACTGGACATGTCAGAATCATCTCGCGTTATATTGACCAGTTGAACTTGAGTACATGTATTGAATGTTGTTTACTAACCATCGGAACTTGATATAGATGAATAGATGATTCATTATTTTGTCCACAAATAATACAACAGCGTTCGATATCCATCATGAAACACTATTCTGAACAACACTTGAATTAAATACTAAATAAACGAAAAACGATTAACGACTAATATTTAAAACAACACTTAAATTATTCACACAAATAGCCAAAAAAAAATTGTTCTAAAATTGACGAACGTCAACCCTCAGTAGTCGAAACTTGTGCAAGCAAAGGATCAACGAGGTCTCACCTTTTAACGTGCGATTACCCAGCACGGTGGCGAGGATTCGAATCCCAGCCTTCCGTTTGGTTGAAAATAACAGTAAAATTATGGAAAACTTCGAGCACAATTCGAATAAATTGGAATTCAAATGTCAAAAGATGACAGAAATCGATTTTTGCACCATCTACTAGAAATCACAGTCGGAAATTTTCATATGAAACAACGTGGTTTCTACGTTTTACCTCCCTCAAATATTTCATGAATATTCCCAAACATAATAGATGAAAGTCGTGTTTCACATTTTATTCAAATTATGCGCCCAACTGGGTTAAAAAGAAGTAATTTGGAGTGTGTATAGCTTCCTGAAATACCAGCCATAAGGAGGTAAAAAACGGGGGCAAAATGTAACGTGATCCTGAAGTCCAATCTACCTCAAATTTTACTTGAATATTCTTCAACAGAATGATGGAAAACTTGTTTCGTATTCTACTGAAATTCATCGTATAACGTGGTGAAAAAGGGGTTATTAACATTTTCGACGCCACCCAAAAGACATTTTATACCATTTTCTACGGATACAACATAAGACATAATAATAAGGTAGATTGTATGTACGAGTTCATTATATTTCAGTTTCAGAATGTATTCAATTTAATTTAGTTACTCGATGAAACAATAACTTCAGTGTGTTACAGTTGTAGTTATCATTTCACAAAAAGTAGGGTCTTTCTTGGAATGTCAAATTTTAGGAAAATCCAAAATTTTGAATGACATTGAAGTCGAAGTTCATGTTGTTTGTTAAAAATCATTTCGCAATTATCTGATATAGCCAAAGCAAAAGTATAGTTTATATCTCGAATTGAATGCAAATTGTCCACTCATATGATTCGCGACATGAAACTATACGCTATGTACTATGGTTGATGGTTGATGAAATAAAATCGTCAGAAATGTATGGTGTTTCTTTCAAGTTAATGATCCATTGTTACCATGCAAACTGGGACCAGTTACAGTTGACCAAAATAATTTCGTTCTGCAATAGTGTTCATTTCAAACATTGTTTTTTTTTCGATTCATATTCTGAAGTGTGAAAAATAATCTGTAGAATATTGCACGAACTGTTAGGTAGAGGAATTTCTAAGCTACTTTCTTCTTCAGAAAGTGAGTTCAGAGAAATGTTAATATTCTGTTATTGAAAGTTTATTTTCAATAACTACTGTCCTTAGCTTCATATGGCGAGAAAATAGTTATTTTTTTGAACGAATCAAACGTAGGCTTATGAATCATGAACACATGTCAAGGGAGAGGAGTGTGAAGTTTTCCGATTTTACTACCCTCATAAAAGTTCATATTTTCCTGTTTTTGTTCTGGACAAGAAACAGGCAAAAAATTTCATCCACACTTCGGCATTTTTGTATAGAAATAGAATAGAAATAGAAGAAATAGAATAGAAATATATTTATTCATCTGTTGAAGCAGTACAGAATATGTTAAGACACATGGTGAAAACACACATATATACCTACTTTATTAGACTAGTCACACATTTACATTTAAAATACACATTCAAGACATTTTGTATTGAAATTTTTCAAAAAATTTTTCACCTCTGCAGAAACTCTTCCACAGAATAGAATGCTCTTCTCATCAGAAATGAATATAAAATCGATTTGAAGCTTTTTGTGTCATCAAAATTTATTTCATCACCCATTTTGTTTTTAACATGGTTATAAAATAAGATGCCTTTATGCATATGGGAATTTTGGCCTATGGTTAGTCTTGAGAATGGTTGATGTAAGTTTTCTGCTCCTCGCGTATTGTAATTATGTCGGGAGCGGTTTGTAGATAATTCCTGTAATTGTTTTTGTACATTTAAAATAGTTAAAAATATATACAGTGATGGCACTGTTAGGATAGATAGTTCAACAAATATTTGCCTGCATGACGTTCTTTGGTAGGCCCCCATTAACCCTTTGCGTCCTAGTGGTACCTTTCAAGGACCACCCAGGAAACGTGCACATTCGTAGCCCATGAAATGTATTGATTATCAGAAAACTGTTTAAGTGTTGACAATTGCCGCCATCTGTTGCCCGAGTACCAAAATACATCAGAAAACAACAGTTTGGCGCCCTTATCGTGTGAAATACTTAGCGAGCGTATCGTGGTGTCAAGTTTCAATAAGTAACTTCGATAGTTTTTCCAAATCTGAGTATAATGGCCGGTAAGTTGTAAATACTTGAAGATATGTAATATATCAATGATGTATAATGTTTGTCAGCGTTTTCCAATTGATGTTTTTATTAATAATCATAAATATGTAGGTGGTCCTTGTAGGGACCACTAGGCCACTATAATTTTTTTTCTCAAATATGTCTCTTTTGTATGACGGATGTCTGATTGCATCGATTTATTTTCAGACAATAAACAAAAAGTCAGGCAGTATCTAGATCAATATAGATGAACTTTCAATCAACTGGAGAATATGCTCAAATTGATTTATGAATTAGATCGGAGAAGTAAAAAATGGTGGCATAGAATTTTTTTTTCTTTTTTATATGAGCATAGTGAATTCGTTCATAATATTCAAAGAAAGACTACCTGGGACGACTGTGAGTCTGAAGGATTTAAAAATTGCAGTTGCTGTTGGTTTGATAGGGGCAAATCCAGGATCCACTCCCAAAAGAGGTAGACCGCTCAGAGAGAATGAGACCAGTTCTTACAAAAAAAATGTGTTACCGGAAACTCGGTACAATAAAGTTGCACATATGCCTCACTCTACCACAAAACGGCGATGCCACTTTTGCAGTACTAAAAGTGACCCAAAACGTACAACGTGGAGTTGTGCAACTTGTAAGGTGGCCTTGAGAAATTGTTTTGCTTCATTCCACTCGAAAAATTAGGACCCATCTGGCCTGGTGGTACCTCAGATGGACCACCATTTTTTGTATACTTTCAATAAAAAAAATTCAAAGTCATGTCGTTTTTCATCATTAGTGAGTTCTATTGAGTACAATTTCAGCAAAAAACATTAAATTTTTCGATTTGAAATAAATCCGGGCTCAAAGGGTTAATGCATCTGACAATTTTTTTTTGAGTCATGAATATTTTGTCAATATGACTTGAGCCTCCCCAGAATATCAAGCCGTATGACAGATTCGACTGTACCAGACCATAGTAGACCAACATTAATATGTCCCTAGATACTGTGTCCTTCAGTTGTCTTAACACAAAACAATTTTTACTCAGTTTATTATTTAATACTTTGATATGGCTTTCCCAGCTCATTTTGTGATCAAGAGTGACACCTAAGAATTTAGTTGTTGTGACCTGTTCTATACTTTTGTCATTGATTTTTATTAAAGAGCAAAAGTTATGAGTGAAATTTTTTGGAATAAAAGAGATAAATTTGGTTTTTTCTATATTAACACATAGTCCATTAGTAGTACTCCACTCATAAAATTGTTGTGAGACATTGTTGGCAGTATGCACTGTTTTGTCTAGATTTCTGTCAGATATTATCATTGTTGTGTCATCTGCATACATAATCTTTTTTGCTTGTGTGCATGATAAATGAATGTCATTGACAAAAATAGTAAACAGTATTGGACCTAATATTGAACCTTGGGGTACCCCGACATTGACAATTTTTTCTTCGGATTTGGCATTTTCCAACATAACTATTTGTTTGCGATCTTTTAGATATGATATTATCCAATTTAGTGGCGTTCCTCTAACACCAATGTGGGTAAGCTTTTCGAAAAGGAGACAATGGTCAACTGTGTCAAATGCTTCACTTAAATCATAGAAGAGAGTTATTGAAGCATTCTTTGAGTTCATATGGTCATAAATATGTGTACATAACTCTGCAATGACAGAAGTTGTTGATTTATTTTGTCGAAAGCCATGTTGGAAGGTACCTAGAAGGTTATGAGATTCAATGAAATTTGTTAATCTGATGTTGAATGCCATATCTATGATTTTTGCAAGTTGATTTTGTAAGCAGATGTTTCTGTAGTTATTTATATCATCTCTTGATCCTTTATGTTTATATATGGAAATTGATTTAGAGGTCTTCAGGTTATTAATATATTGTCCTGATGCAAATGAGTTATTGATTATATGAGCTAATGGAACACTGATTAATTCTTTTACAGAGTATAATACTTTGCCATTGATTTCATCAATACCTGGTGATGGTTTACTAGTGGTCTTACTAATTATCGATTCAATCTCGCATGGTGTTATTGGATTAAGAAATAGTGTATGTTCCTGTATGGGTGACATTATTACTCTGCGTTGGTCCGGTTTGGAGTATCGTATATCATTGACAAAAAAGTCGCTGAAGATCTTACAAATTTTATTTTTGTCAGTTATTGTTTCGTTATCAACCATGAGCTGATTTACTGTGTTTATATTTGATAAGCCCCTTTTTTCGTTTATTATTTTCCAGCTTTCTTTGGTTATGTTAGAAGAATTTTCCAGTCTTGTGTTATTGTATGTGTATTTTGCTTGCCTCACCTTTTCTGCATAAATAGTTTTCAGACTTTTGTAGCGTTCCCTGATGATTTGATTAGATGTTGTTTTTACAATACTTCCCATTTCACACACCATTTTGTGTAGCTCCTTTATTTCATTGTTATACCAGTTTTTATTACTTTTTTTAATCATTCCAATTTTTTTAAAGTTGAATGCTATATTGTAGTGATATGAAAGTGTACTGGAAAATTCCCCGAACATGATATTTACATCAGATGAGTTGAAGACTCCTTTCCATTGTTCAGTGCTGATCAGATTCCTGAATGTTATTAAATTGGCGTCTGACATATCCCTTTTCATATGAGGTACATTCTTTGCCGAATAACTCATAGGAAGTTCACACTGATATATTTGAAATGTATGATCTGATATGTGATTACCTTTCACATAGGTATTTTGACACCCAAGATTTGAGAAGATCAAGTCAATGCATGTAGAGCTTTTACATGTGATACGTGTGGCTTCTGAAATGTAATTTTCCATTCCAAATTCTTCGAATAGGTTTATTAAATCTATTTTATTTGTTGTATCTGAAAACATATTAATATTCATATCTCCACACACTATGTAGTAGTTATCATTTGAATAGATGTCACACATCAGCTCATACAATTTACCAAGAAATATTTTTACATCACTATCAGGTGTTCTATAATGGCATACAACATATAGTTTGAACTTCCCTAGATTTAGACAAGAAATAGAGCTTTCAAAGTTTTTTTCGCTATTCTTATTGAATTCTATAGATTTTGCGAGTGAAAAATATTTTTCCCTTATGTATATACAAGTACCACCCCTTTGATATTCTCTGCGACTAAAATTACTAATTAACTTGAAACCTTGTAGTTGAAATACCTGGATTTCTTGTGTGTGGAGCCAATGCTCAGAAATACAGCAAATGTGAACGTCATTCAGGTCAAATATCAGTTCAATATCACTAGCTTTGTTTGATATTCCTTGAATATTGATATGCATAAGTACAAAATTTTCAGTTAGACAAGTCTTTCCATTTATTGGTTCCTTGTTTCGTCTAAAAAAGCGTTTGGTCTCTTATGTTCTTCTGACTGTTGGGATTGATGTGGATTGTCTAGAAAGCGTTGACCCATTTTGAAGTTGAAGCGACTGTATATAACCCTCTTTGGCCAAAAACTGTTTTCATAAATTTGATCTTTGAGATGAGGTTCTACGCCGATCATGAAGGATTGGTTGTCCCGCCTGGAGGTTCTGGTTGGTAACTTTTTTACACTAGTGTTTGTGGATTTGGTGCGAGAGCTTATGTATGTTTTTATGTTTTCTTCATTGATTGTGTCTGGAATTCTGGTTAGGAATAGCCAAATTTTCTTTTCATTGTCATCTCTTCCATAGAAATGATCATCTCCGTTACCATTTCCTTCCATGCCCCTTCTTCGACGTCTAATTACTTTTGTGAAATTTTCCTCTTCATTCATATCATTTTCTAAGTTAATAATTTCATCCATTTTTTGTTTGGTTCTGGCTAT
This sequence comes from Zygogramma bicolorata, assembly GCA_032362365.1. Taxonomy (NCBI): domain Eukaryota; kingdom Metazoa; phylum Arthropoda; class Insecta; order Coleoptera; family Chrysomelidae; genus Zygogramma; species Zygogramma bicolorata. Next base: position 1,070,942 of record JAVJAQ010005966.1, read on the forward strand.
GAGAGGATTAGCGGAAGTTTGTTTATGAATAGTTCCAGAGTCTTGAGTTTTGATCACTTGTGGTATTTTTGCATTGCCACTTGGATCACCCTGTTTATGTGGAAGACACTCTGTGTTCTGGTATTTTGTGGAGTGAGGAACTGAGTAATCATTTTTGTTTTTTATCTGGGATTCCCTTTGGTTGTAAACAAGAATGTTTTTGTTTTCAATTTTATTCTTATCAGTTTCGTTTTTTGTTTCCAGCTCTTTTTGTAGTTGTTCCACTTTTTCTTCCAGGAGTGATTTGTTCTCTTCGAGTAATCTGATATTATTTTCTAATAGTTTGTAACTAATTTCTTTACCTTCCAGGAGCCTTTTGAGGCATTCATTTTCCACCATTATTTTTCCATTTTTATTTGTAAAGTGAAGTCCCTGGCCATATTAATATTTTCTTCAGGTTCCTTCAAACCATCTTCTAGTGGAGTGTATGTGGTGTTCTCTTCCTCAACCATGTTGTATTCACAGCAAACTACTCGTGATGCACAACTCTTGTGGTATACTTTGTCACATTCTATACATTTTATTTTCTTCGATACATTTTTCTTACAATAACTGCAGAGATCTTTAATCGCGTCTGCTTTGGCGGCCATTTTTTATAAATTCTATATATCGATCAAAATTAATTTGTATTGTCATCACCGTTCAGTAATAATTTTTCATTGATTAGTATATGAATTCAAAATCTTCACTGTGATAGCGTAGGAATAAAATAAGGTGGCTATATACTGGTGTTTTCACTCCATATAAAAGATTGTCAGCAAATCAGACGACCGATATGGCCAACTTGATGAAAAATTTGATGATGTAGGCGTAGCAGTACTTCAAAAAATACGCCAAGTACCGGCACTCTTGCAGTGGAGATGACAGTCCTGTGTTGCCAAGTGGCCATGTCGTTGCGAATTCTGGTCCAGATCAGTAGAAACACAATGCAAATTTATTCCAACTGAGAAATTATTTTCAAACTACATGGAATAAATTACGCATAAAGTTAAACACAAATTTGCCGCGTTTTGGTGTTTTCAATAACCTCACATATCCAGTCCCGATAAATTCTCTATCTTTTAACAAAAACATCAGCATTGGCAACAGCGTGTTCCATGGATCGAGTGATCACGAAAATAAATAGAAATTTTTGATTACCAGCGCCCCTCATAGCCACTGATGAACTACCACGCCTTGTCCACAGGTTTGTCTGAAACAATATCGCAACATTAGAAACACCAGTATATAGACATCTTAGAATAAAAAAAGATTATTGCATTGAACATGTAAAACACGGCTATTCAATGACCACTGAGCTATAATTCCATTTCGAAACCTAACACCAATCAATAAAATGATAGCGTATCGAATTGAATTCGCATGTTTTTGCGAAAACAGTTTCCCACACATTCCATTTGTAGTTGCTAATTCAATTAATTATCGTTTCCAGTGAGAAAGCCTAATTGAATTTTTGGTCATTATCACCCATTAAATGACCCGACGTCATAACTGTAATGCCGTTTAGTCGCAGAATATCCAATTAATTCAAAGCTGGATACTAAGTGACAAGATGAGTCAACGCTCCCCAGAACTCTAATTAGGAAAATGTGGTGATTAGGAGATGACGAAGTTGGCGGCCTCAGCTAATAAAATTTCTTTCCAGATATTCATCATCGAAATGGAGGCTATTTGATAGCACTGAAATAAATTATGTCAACCGAAGGTAATTTTACATCAAAATATTGAATAATTGATCTTTTTGACAATTTAAAATATCGAATGTTTTTCACGAAAATCCTGATATGCCCAGGAAACGTAGTAATACCTGGAATATGTTGTATATAAAATAATTCTGTAGCTCTAATATACAACTTGAATCTCTGCTGAAACTTCTTTCAGTTATCATGACTGAAATATCAATTTTTTTTCACGACTACACCATGTTATGTTTATTTCAGTAGGTACCCCTAATGGAATTTCATCGATAACTCCAAATCTTACCATACGCGGTAGATTTTAATAATGTTATAACATCGATCTTGATCAACATATTCAACGTGCAAGAAGCACGAAATCAAAATAAATCTGCTGACTCCCCCACTGAGCATCATAAAAAGGCAAAATTTACGAAAATAGGGCGGCTCATTCCACTAAAGAATTGTACCTGGACACTTCACGAATCATCTTTGGGTATTCCTGCCTCGGTAAATCTGGAACATGGATCTAGAGTTATCCTCGCTTTTCTATTCACCTATACAGGGTGTAACTGAATAAGTGTGAAACATTTAAGGAGGTTACTCCCCATCGAAAAAAAGGAAGGATCTTTCATATATAGAAACTTCATTGGGGCATCCCTTGTTGAGATATAGTACCTGAAAGGGGGTATTTAAAATTTGAAATTCAATTTTTTCCACAAGCACTGAAAAAGTTACAATATTGAAATCAACCTGACGTTTTGTGATACCAAAAAGACACTTAGCCAGTAATTCATTTGGTTCACCCCATAGTTGTAAGGGGTGGAAAACACAAACCCTAAAATTTATTTCCAATGTAACTTTTTTTTTATTATTTCTTTACCATTTGACAATTCATTTCCGATAGCTTGTTTCATTCTGAACAAAAACTTTTCCTTGGGTGTTTTGCCCAAAATAAACCAGTTCACAACAAAAAATTATTTTGCGAACAACTACAGAGATACATCGTCATAAATGCGAAAATACGCATAAAACTCATAAACTTATTCACAGGTTCGTCCCTTCAGTTACTGGACTATATTAGCCATAGTGACAATTGAATTGGTATGACGCAATCAGTTTGTTAATTTTCGGAATTGAATGTATGTTGTTGTTCTGTTCTTTATTTGTTACTGAATTTTATGTACCCTCTTTAAGGGGCTGTATCTCAACAAATGATGCTCCGATGAAGTTTCTTAATATAAAAGATCCTGTCTTTTTTTCTATGGGGAATCACCTCCTTGAATGGTTCACACTTATTCAGTCACACCCTGTATGAATAACTGCATTGCATCTATAGCCAAAGTTTCATGAAGTTTGTGATAAGTGTTGGATGTTTTAGTCGGGAAGTTCAAATGTTTTGTTAAAAAAATAGTTCAGTGTTGTTCGGAGTATAATTTAGGAAAAAGAAACCCGAAAGTTCGAAACAATAACATTATGTTCTTTTAGGTTTTTCTAGGGTTGAAATAACAAGTGCTATTATGCGACATATGTAAGCCAAACAGCGTTTGACAAGAAGAAAATAGAATTGAACCAGAGATTTGGGACAAGATAAGTTTGACAAAATGGTTAAGGCTATCGCGGCCGAGGTTATGTTTCTAGACGACGAAGGTGTCATCCACGTAACGTAGCCACAAGGTCGGCTTCAAATCGAAGGCGTGGCTACGTCACGTGGATGACACCTTCGTCGTCTGGAAACATGGAAGGGACGCTCTGAACCTTTTTCTGGACCACATAAACGCTCAACACCCCAGCATCAAATTCACCATGGAAACCGAACAGAACCAGCAGATAGCATTCTTAGATGTTCTTATTGAACGATGTGGCGCTAGACTAACCCACAAAGTATATCGAAAACCCAGGCACACGGATAGGTACCTGCACGCACTATCGAACCACCATCCCAGTCAAAAGAGAGTAGTCATATCTACCGTAATTGAACGTGCTCGAAGAATCTATGAACCAGAACATCTTGAGGAGGAATTTGGAATCCCTTTCTGAGGAAATCAAGAGTAACCAATAAAATCACAGCAGGTAGTGCGGCAACTAATAATGATGATCATTCTCCGAACCCGACAGAAGTAATTAACCCTCCAGACTACCTGCATCGATATAAATAAGCCTTGAGAAATCGAAATGTTTAGTCATCGGAGATGAGTAAGACTCTGAAGAAGCTGGCCACTCGCGCTAGCGAAACGTCAGGAAGAAATTCCAGAGAACGACGGCCTTCAAGCCCGAAGAGAACTAGTTATACCAAGATACGTTTTTTTTCAGTATCACTAATTTTGTTCGGGTTTGGAGGCTGTCGTTTTCTGGAATTTCTTCCTGGCGTTTCGCTGGCGCAAGAGGTCAGCTTCTTCAGAGGCTCACACATCTTGAGTTTGACTCCAATGACTGAGATTTACGACTTCGTAAAGTGTATTCATATGGATACAGGTAGTTCGGAATCCATATTACTTTATCTGGATTTGGAGAATTTTGATTAGTATTAATTGCCATAATCACTTTATCGTAATTCAGAGAATTATCATCAGTATTAGCAGTATCAGTTATTTTTGACCTTTTTAAAATGGGATACCATATTCAGTTGAGGCTCACAGCTCCTTCTTTCCTTTTGGAATTATCCGTGTGTTTTTAGATCTCTATTGCCTCCCGTATCAGTCGACTATAGTGTTCCTGGTTGGGGGCAATGAGATTCTCGTTTTCAAACAGAATCCTTTTTTTTCCATCTCTGTGTGCGTGTTCCGCCACATCCGATATGTCAGTTTGCCTTACTCTGCATTTTCTCTCATGCTCATTTAGCCTAGTTCCCATAGATCTTTTGGTGGTACCGATGTATACATTCCCACAGGTGCACGGTATGCGTTAAACCCCTGTTGCTGACAGAGGGTCTCTTTTGTCCTTAGCCGACCTTAGGCTTTGTTGAATCTTCTTGATGGGTTTAAGGACCGTTTTAAAGTTGTGTTTCTCCGAGAGTTTTCCAATTCTGTCTGAGACCTTCGGGATATATGGTAGAAACTGAAGAGTTCCACGGTTCAAAACAGGGAGGACGCTCAGATAGTTGCACGTGCTTATTTACCATTTTTTTTCCAATTAGAAAATGGAACTAACAAATCATTATAAAAGTAGTGGGATCTAAAATTTCGTATGATTCAAACTTGTCTTTTCAAAAATTACCAAAACTTATATTAATGAAAACATATTATTGTAAACGTTTCGGAAACCAAATATACTTCTGTTGTCAAAAGTGATTCACCAATATTTTTCCTCGATACTTCCATTAGATGATTCCATATCGGCGTCGGTAAACAACCCACAAAACTGAAAAACTGAAAAGAAAATGTTCACCCACCACGAAATAATAACTTTGAAACGGCATCAAAAGTCATCTCATAATAAATTGTGGTCAAATTGAAAATAACGGAATCAAACTACCAATTCAGAATAATACTGAGTAATCATTACTCGAATAATTTTCAGTAATACCAAGATTATAATCACCACTAAAAATATTGAGGTTGATGCTCTGCAATCAGAGCAAATGGCTGTAAACTGAAATATATATGGCAAGACATAATAAGGACGGTATCCAAATCGAAACTCATCAAGTATTCATCCTGTATAATATATGAGAATTGCGATGTGTAGCAGAAAAGCAGAAGCATGGATGGAAATGCTTCATTTTCGAATCCGTAGCATAAAAAATTGCTCGTTTTCAGCAACTAGTCTTTCCAATATGGCTTTTTCAATTATTCAGTTACATAAAAAGAGATCCATTAGGAAATCAGATGATTATTCGGAATGGATGGTGACTCTAGCAATGTTCAGTTGAGTGGGAAGACATTGTAATGAATATTGAATGAAATCGATATTCGTGTTGTATAAAATTCGTTAAACTTTCAGTAATGTAATGGAACCAAATACATTATGTAAGCCTGAATGTTTTCTTTTGTATGGAAGTGGTTGAAATTTATATTTTTTATTTTTTTTCCATCATGATGGATGTATATTACTCAATCATTTATCGGATGAAATCGAAGACATTGTACCAGGAAGGTAGTAGAAATATTTGAATCGTAATACCTTATCGCTATCTCGATGAACATTGCAATGATTTGCAATCTTAGTTGATCTGATTCACTTTCCTCTATTTATAATGTTATTCATTCCTATACATTTCTGTTACAAACTCAGGTAGGTACATTATTTTTCAAATTTCGTATATGATTCACAACTTTATAGTATTCTCATGTATGGTGAGATTTCAACAATTCCTCGTATCTGTATCAAACTGGAAATAACTTTGTAACTATCTTTCTTTCTCTCATATCTGAGAATTAAAAAAAATTGTTTCGAGCTTTGGAGATCAAGTAATTGTGATGCAATGATATGGTCCTGAAGTGACTTATTCCTTATTTAAATACCTTTTTTCATTCTCAGATTCAGAAATAATGGGTACCAAGATAAAGATGTGAGAATGTAATCAACTCAAATCTTTGAAGGTTATTGGTTCAGAGTTCAACAGCTCTGGTGATCGGTTGAAAAACAAGCACTAGGAAAGGAATGTTCGCCAGGTTTCCGGGCTCACATCGAGAGAGTGAAGAGAGGTTAATGATCGAGTCGACTGCAATGGAACAGGGCAGCCGTAAAAATACCCCAACTTGATATTTGAACGAGATTATCAACCCATGAAAGAGTTGAGGGCTAGAATGCTTTCACCATTCTAGGTGTCTTTGGCCATAAAATCGTTCAATTTGTTAGTCTCGCGAAAAGAGTGCGAAGCATATGTAGAGAGCCACCCACCGGTGTAGGTGTGATACATCATATAGTTCGCAGAGAATAACGTATTGACTGCTTCTACGAATTTTCCGTATTTGTCGTAGATCGGTGGTCCTCGACGACTAAGGCTGGATTCAGACAGATCCGAAATCCGATCGTACGACGATCAGATAGCTACCCGATTGGTCTGAATTTGAATTTAGACCAATCAGAGAGCTAACTGATCGTCGTACGATCGGATTTCGGATCTGTCTGAATTCAGCCTAATTAGACAACGCTGATGAGGTCCAAATACCGAAACAGCTGTCCGTTGGCTGACACCTAGAATTGATTTCAATAATTTTATTACTTGTGGTTCACAAGGAAGGAAGTTTGGAGGAAATGGCCACTTTGTTGAGGTGTACGCCCTCTGAGACAGTCCACTTCACAGTCGTTGGTTCGAACCTCACCAAAACAATTTTTTTGTACTTTCTTTCATTTCACATTACTAACTCTATTTGTATCATTCAATATTGAATTTGATGATGTTTTTTTCATTTGAGTATTCTTTAAATATCGAAAGAATACGATAATATTGATTATCAATACGATATTTGAATGAGAATATTTACCAATTAATAATCTCACAATTGATTATCTTAGTATATTTAGAGATCGGATTGATAACAACTATAAGTTATGAATAGAATGTTCATAGTTGTCCTAAATCCATGGCAATACCCGAGGTGATACCATTCATCATAATTTTGTAGGATTTGTTTAAGAAAGAAGAGTAAGGACTGTTATTGTGTTCATATAAATATGAATATAATATTTATAGTTCTTCATTATTCATCAGATGTAGAAATATTAGCGTATGCAACTCTTATTTATTGGTTATTACGTGATCTTCGTATAATACACCATTATAGAATTTGAAATCTCGTTCTCTCTCATCTGTCAAAAATCGCATTCGTCATATAAAATATAACTTTTTTAAATCGAATACGCCTCTCATAATTTTTTCCTTCTCTCTCAACTCGACCTTAAAAAAACACTTGCAAATCCCCATCCAGACTCTCCAACAGCCCATAATGAATAAAATTCCAGTCACCAAATATTCATAAACAAAATTCTCACATCTTCCTACACTCTTATTATCCCAAACGAGCGATGATTGCCAACATTTATGGCCTCTCGATAACATCCGTACCTCCTTTATGCAGGAATCTCTAGAAGGGTGCGATATCAGATTACCGAAATTCGGTTTTCCCTCTGATGGGGAATCATCCCTATTCGTCTCACGCCCGGTTCTTCACAACCCCTAAATCGACTAATTCAATTCGATGTCGCTAAATTATTTAGCCAACATCTACAGAACTATTTACCAATTTAAATGTTCATTTGTAGTCGTCTTAATAAATTATGGATTCCCTGCGGTGTTTCATTTGGGGTGTGGTGGATGTATGTATAATGAATAGATTCCGGGAAATCAGATGGTGATTTTGATAAAACAATTTCTCAATTCTATCGGAATTTGAATTCGAAATCAGAGAAAGGAAATCCGTCTTGTTGGTTATTCTCCGCTCACAGACAAGCTCACTTCATTGGAACATCGTAGAAGGGTTGGAGACTTGTCTCTCTTCTATAGATATTTTCACAGTCAGTGCTCTTCTGAATTGTTATCAATTGTTCCACCCTTGACAGTATCTATGGCAAGACGAGTACAGAATTCCCACCCCTTTGTTGTGAGCTGAGAGATATGTCGAACGTCTCTTGCTCAGAAATCTTTTTTCAATAGAACAGTTGAGATTTGGAACTCCTTGCCGAGAGAGGCTTTTCCAGAGGCTCACAAACTTAAAAATTCTATGGTTGATTAAGACCATGTTTTATATAGATCTCACGGAAATGTCGTCGTTTATTCCAAGAATAACCCACTATACTTGAATCAGGTGAGTCCATCCAAAAATCTATCAAAATCTTTTCGGAATTGAATTTTCAACCACTATTTTGCATTCAAAGTACAGTATTCATGCTGCCACTATTGAAAGAAAACTCAAAAAATACTATAACTTCTCTCGAAATTCCAGGTAATTTACAGAAAATAATCTATTCTTTTAACTGCGTTATATAATATAAAGTCTTGGGGTATGTGACGCCATGTATTCTGAAGAAAACTCCTTTTGCACAGGAGATGTCTTGTAATTGGTGATGAGATAAATTTTTATTATTGGTTGGTTTATATTGAACGATTAAAAACAGTATTCCGAGTCATAGTTTCTACAGTTTTTTTCAAAACCATCCAATTCTGTTGAAGAGTTGAGATGTGGCGCAATACTTTTTGATTGTGATGTTGACTATCTAAACTTGTTTATCTGTGATTAGGACTTTCGACAATGTTTGATAATTCAGACCAGTAAGCATTTGGTGAGCTATTATTATTATTGTTTTCTATGTTTTTCTCTTTATATGTGAATCATAAACTGTGCTTCATGAAAACATAAGTTATAGTTTCAATAATATTGAGAAATTTCAAAATTAGATCGCAGCACCACTTGCTTACATTGAACCTTTTATATAGAACGCGTATCGCTTCTTTTGGAATCCCAATACTAGATATTGATGACCTGAATTATTATACCAGATGATGCTTATATAAGAACTCTATCGGGTTACACACGGTCTTGTTTGAAGTTTGAACAAAATTGAAATCTTTTGGTGGAACATGAATTAAATTATCATCAAACAATCATTTTAAAAGCAGAAACTTCACCTCTTCCAAAAAGGCTCGATTTGATGAAGGCCTGAAAATAATTCATGAGAGACACCATCTTTTGATGATCTTTGAAATGAATTGACATACACATATCGTAGTAAGATATGCATAATAATATAATATCTGATATTGGGATTCCAAAAAAGGCGATACGCCTTCTGGAAAAAACGTTTAATGAATGTTAGTGATGCTGCGATCTAATTTATTTTTTTTTATATATATGTTATCTTGAGTAAACACAGACCTGCCTATAGGGAGATATTTCTGGAAATGCAATAACTCTCATCGTTCTTCCGAGTATAGGTATTTTCGATTTCCCGTTTTCTATGTGACTGTGACTGATATTCCCGTTCATTTTGGTACCAGAAGATGCAGCTCATTGAAAGGAAAGATATTATGAATACAAATAAATTTTGTGAACAATGGATTCTCATTCATCATTTTTCCCGTGTGACCTTCAAATGATAACCAATGAAATAATACGCAACTTCGTTTCTAACTCGGGACAAACCAGGAACTCCTTTCCAAGTTGTATGATAATATTTCATGATATGTATCATCAATCCACCAAGACCTTACTTCTTTCACCATCATTCATCATAACCGAAAGAATCACTTTTCGAATTGGTACGACAAAAACATCGAATGTCGCAGTATATCTCCGAAATTAATAACACATGTTGAAACACTTTTCGGTGTAGGACCACACGACAAGTTGGGAATGCTGGGACCGGCAACGCACAAAGAATTTCTCTTGAACTTGTTGAGTCGGTATCATTCACATGCATTTTTTGTCTCGCACTTCGAGTGTGTCAAAGAAGACTGCGTTTTTCTCGAGTTCACGCTTATTATCGCATCGTGTGTACCAGTTTTTCTGATTTCGTACCATATGTGGAGGAGAATTCACAACAAAAACAATACTCTGTGGTGGAGTATGAACAGATGAATAAGATCACATTAGGCCTAATTTTGTTTCAGTCCAATTAAAACTAAGATAGTTCATAACGGAATACACTACTCTGTGGTTTTGTTTTTTCAATCTATCCTATACCTCGAAAACTATTTGAATTGTATGAATTCAATGATAAAATTACGGAATTATTTGTGTACAAGTTATTATACCTCCTCTATAGTCCATTCGACTTTCATGTTCCAATTACATTTTTATGATATACTTCCTAAGCAAACTAGGTATTTTGTTATGGATACAAGTCGGAGAATCTTGCCCAAAACATCTATTTTTGATGGATATTTATTTCTCCAGTAAGATTTCGTTACCATTTCAAGAATTGCTACCCATTGTGCCATCTTCCGAGTGAAAACCAAAGTTAATGGAAATATTTTTTCGAAAGGAATAGATCAATCATTTCCTAGCAGCCCAATTCTTTCACCATCGTGTAGTTCTGCTACTTGCCAATAGATGGGAGCATAAGTTCCATTAGAATCTAGAGTTCAACACCTATAAATAAGATTTTCTGAAGTTCACTTAAACTTTGTAAATCAAGCTAGGTGGAAAAGAAATTTTTCTCATTCCGAATGTCATGCCATTTCATGAAACTTCAAGAAACGATATCAGGTATTCAATAGTTATACCAGAGATGAGTTTGTCTCTCATGAAATGATAGATGATATAAGTTTTTTATTTCTATTCGCCATTTCTTTTAAGGCAATGTCTATTGTTAGGGATTCCATCCATTTCCATCCAATAACCGTTTGATTTCTTTCCACCTTCTTAGTGAATATTTGGGCAAATATTGATGAAGCCTAACTTCCTCCTCATAGCTTTTATACTGGCTATTCGCCGATAGATGGTAGAAGAAATATTCCATTTTGCAATTAAAAAAAAAATAATATCCCTAGTATATTCCCAGCATAAGTACTTTACTGCTATGAATATTCTTTTCATCATATCTGTCTAGGAATATTGTAGCATATTCTAGGGATCTTGGGACACATTCCCGTAAATACTTCAAAGAATATTTGTTTTAAAAAATACGTACATAACAATTCAACATTTACATTTTTGTGAACTAACCACTCAAATCAACCCCGTAACCTTACTTTTTAGAATCTATATCACATTCTAATATATTTTCAACTTGACTTTTAGTACAAACTGGCTAGGTTGAAATCCCAACTGATGGTACTTCGTTAAAATCTTCCTGGCAGTACTGCATGCATGCGTGAGTGGCAAGTCGCAAGCTAAGCTTCCATTTTCCAAGCTTCTTGTTCTTTGTTCTTGTTGAAATTGAATGTTATCTACAATCAGTTTACCAGTTAAATTGTTTATTTTCAAAGAAGACATTTTATCAGTGTGTGTTCAGTGTTCTCTATTGTGGATTGTGCATATTCGATACCGATAGTGAAGTGTGGGGAAGTTATCGAAAAAAAAGTTAGGTTAGGGTAAGCTTTCTTCACGGCTCTTTTTATTCATAGAATAATATCTTGTATATCTATTTTAGATGCTGTTCAATGTAATAAAAGAACACAAAATGCCTGTGAAGATGAAATTATCCAATAAATAAAGAGATGGTTAGCTAAAGCTAAAGAACGGATTAAAAATGAATTGAAGAAAACTGAGATGAGGTGAGTTTTGTATTTTGGACCCTACCACTGTCCCAGTATACCTACATGTTCCAATGGGATATCTCATAAACCAGAAGTGATTTCCGATATTTACATTGCTCAAAGCAATATTGTATAATTATCTATATTGATTATTCAGAATTTTAAATTTTTATTTCAAATAAATGAAATATTCCATTGTAACATGTATACCGGGACACCCGGTATATTGTTCTAATCCATTATATTTTTAGGTCCCAAAATCTGCAGCGTTCCCAGGACACTGAAATAGGATAAAAAAAAAATAACATGTGAATAAGAATTTCTTAGTTTTTCATAAATGTTTTAAAAGTATTTGATGTCTTTTGTTTGAAGATAATTAAGGATGGCATTCATGCTTCAGAAAATGCCAAGAAACTAACTACTAGAACCTTCAAGGATAATGATGTTGCATCTCCTAAAGTCCCTCACCAAAATATATATTCATCTTGGACATATCCAGTTTGCACATATAGGGTATATTGAGCATAAATATAGCATATGCTATGTTGGTGATATAGGTATATTCTGAGGATATTTGAATATATTCAGGGTATATATTTCAATCATATACGTAGCATATACTACTTGTGGCCAAAAAAATATACCTAGCATATTCTCAGCATATAGTAACCATATTCTGTGTATATGCTAGGGATATAATCTCAATATTCTTATGCGTTTAGGAATATGTTTAGCACATACTTGGTATATAATTTTGCTATGTGGGAATGAAGTTGAATTTAATGATATTTTGTTTGTAAATCGCTAGGAAATTTTAACATTCTAGACAAAATTTCCTGAAGTAAAATTCAAGATTTTCGTACCTCAAGGAAATGATAGAGGTGTTTCCTTACAGTTGTTAGTGTCCCTATTGCGAGGAATTGATATTTCCTCGCAATTGTTAAGTGTTCCACACAAATGATTAAAAACAGTTTCCATAGTAACCCAAGTTATTTTGATTCGAATTACAAAGCACTATTCATTTGTGAATGAAATCATTCGTGATTTTTTCGAAATTAATTAATAAATGTGGAATTTCTTTTAATATACTTCTATCTGTGAATCAGTTGTTATTCCAGAACCATTAATAGAGGCCAGTTTTGGAGATAGCTTTTAAGTTCATCAGATGTCGAAATATGATAAGACTTCGCCATCCTCTGAATGAAAGCCAATGCTTTAGAAAATATTTATTCAAAGGAAGCAGACGGATGATTTCCTACCGCATTTTTTACATTCTGGTAGTTTGACTATTAGCAGATAGATGTCAAGGTAAATGAGTTTCAACAAATATTTTTCGATACGAATAAAATGAAGGAAAATAAACGCTTGAGAATATTAAGGCATAGATTCTTCAAGCAATTCATGAGATTCCAGCATCCAATCTGAGGTAAACTTTGTTAATCATGCTTGGTGATGATAATCTTCACCTTAGTATATCATGTCGATTCATTTCTCAAACTTCAACAACGGCATAATCATGAAGAAACTATCTGCATCAGGTAATCAATTCATTCACCTTAGACGATTTTGTTTCGGGTGAAACAGAATTTGTATTTCTTTCCGTTATTTTCATCAAGACGTTTTAAATTGCTTCAATAATCCGTCTTCACGTGTCTCACCATCTAATAAGTGAATGGCAAAGTTTGCCGAAATAATTGTAGAAAGCTTTGTGGTGTCAAACCACGTCTCAACCACTAAGAACTGTAGTTTGACTATTCGCCACTAGATGGGAGTAGCAGTATCACATTTTGGATAAGATCGAAATTTTTAATTCATATGAGATAACCATTGGATGGATTCCACTACCGGTCTATTCATTGTCTATTGAAAACACACCCTGATTTCCATGATCTCACTGCTTCATTCTGAACAGAAATCTTTGTGAAAAAAGTTCTTGACAATAATAATATTTGTTTTGGCTTTCTCCTTTCCGATTCGGAAAAAAACTCTCTGTTTGTATAGCGCGACTGGTTCTTAATCACAAAATAGTGATTATTTCTTGCTTAATCTGCATACCAAGTACCAAGCATATGAAAGGGGCCGTTCATAAAATACGTCACACTAAAATCAGCTTTTTTTGACCCCCCCCCCATTGTCACGCTGTGTCACACTTTTTGTGACCCCCCTGAAAATATTCCGTCACAAAAACTAAGACACCCCCGCCCCTGCTGAGTATGATAAATTCTATATGATAGTACACAAATTCTGAAAATTAAAAATATTTATTAATGGATGGCCACAAATAATATACAAATTTTACATAATCAGAAGATTCATTGCTCAATAACACAATGAAACAGTAAAAAATCGCTTCATTTTGTTTCATTTGTGTAGTGAAATACAGTGTACTGTAACAAGATCAATTCGCATTCTCAATTGAAAATTCATTCGGAAATATTCTAAAGAAATCTTCAGTAGATTTCTACCAAAATCTACTGAAGATTTCTTTCATACCAAAATTGTTCAATTTTCGTCAGAAATCTACTTAAAGCGTATATTTCCACCAAAAGTGGTCACGCTGGCTTCTAGCACTGGCAAAAAATAATAAACGGCGAACGTCACGTTGCCGTATACCCCCCGCCCCCCCTTGACACATCTTGTCACACTCAGCCAGACCCCTTCCCCCCCTTGTATGCGAACGTATTTTATGAACGGCCCCAAACTCGAAACGAATGAATATCATTTATGTGAAATTTTTACAGAATGAAGCCAAAATCTGAAGCAATTCGTAGATGAATTTCACCCACCAGGAAGATATTTTATTCTATCCTAGACAAGATCTTGTTTATTTGGCAGGAAAAAAAAAATTTCCTCGAGTGGGCAAATTGATGATGTTGAAACCTTTTCTATAGCTACACCAATCTTCTCCAAGAAATTTAATTCGTGTCTTTAGTATTGTGTAAGCATTTTCCATCAATGTGACCTAAAAGAGGACCAGGTGCAGAAAAATATGGTCCAAATGAAGTGTTTTATTCAGTAACCAACATTCTTTAATGTGGAATTTAGGCAAATTTACAATGAATAATAAATGGCGCAGACAGACTCAAGGGGCATAACATGAAAAAAAAATTATCCGAAGTTTTGATTTTTTCTATATTGAATGAAGTGTTTCTTTCAGAAGCCAGCAATCTAATGTGAAGATGATTTATTTTTTCAAGGAATAATAAATGAGGCATAAACTTTCAAGGGGGTTAACAGGAAAAGACAATAATCCAACATTGTTTTTTTTTCTTTATATTGAATCAAGTGTTTTAACAAATAAACGTGCTCACAACACAACATTCAACTATAGTGCATTTACGTTAAAGATAGAGTGCGCCTAAACAATGCATCTAGCGTGATTAGCGCGTGATGAGCACGTGGACAGTCAGATCTCTTATTTCTCTGAAGAAAGAATTGGAACATCTTCAAGTGCCTTGAGTACGAATGGATACAGTGTACCCAAGATCAATAGGGCCATGAAACTGAAGAGTTCTGCGGTTCAATAGAGGGAGGATGCTAAGATAGTTGCTCGCTTATCTACTATATATTCCGAGGGTCACAGACCGAATTGGAAAACTCTTGGGGAAACACAACATAAAAACGGTTTTCAAACCCTCCAGAAAGATACAACAAAGCCTCAGGTCGGCTAAAGACAAAAGAGACCCAATGTCAGCAGCAGGGGTTTATCGCATAACGCGCACCTGTAGGAAGGTATACATTGGTACCACCAAAGATCTATGGGAACTAGGCTAAAAGAGCATGAAAGAAACTGCAGACTGGGGCAAACTGATAAATCAGCTGTGGCGGAACACGCTCCCAGCGAGGTGCAATGCCCTTCGTGGTATTAGCCAGGGGAGTAGTTGTTTTCTGACAGGTGCCAGCCGAAACCTACTGTGTAGGTAATTTGAGACTGGCCTGAACAGATTGTTCGAAAGATGATTTGATTTAACGCCAGTCTTCAAGTATGCCCACTGACTATGTCAAGTGTTTTTACATTTTCCTCGCAGGAGGAATGGGCGAATTCGGTTTGCTTTTGGAATACCTCGTCCATTGGTAGATGGCGTAATAACTTCGTTGTTCGCATCAGCTTTGGCCGGGGCTTGATACTCGTGAAGGGGTTTGATTTTTAATTATGGGAAATCATCGACTTCATGTTGATGATGGAACTGCCTTGCACTGACGAGTGGCCAAATAGCCCGAAACCGGTCTGCAAGTGTGTCCGTCCCTATAATTGAAAATCAATTCCTTCATTTGTATCGACGAAAGCAAATGCGGGATTTACTTCTGTGAAGAAACCTGCACTGGCACCTGGTCGGATATAATTCAATGCCCTTCGTGGTATTAGCCAGGGGAGTAGTTGTTTTCTGTTAGGTGCCAGCCGAAACCTACTGCGTAGGTAATTTAAGACTGGCCTGAACAGATTGTTCGAAAGATGATTAGAACCTATCTGCCTTTTTCTGATTATTTTCAATTATATTAGTAGAATACGATATTTAAATGGAATAAACTAACTTAATATAGAAAAAATAACAACTATGTTTTTGTTTTTTTACATGTTAAACCCTTTGAAATTGTCTGCTTCATTTATTATTCATTGTAGAATTACCTTAATTTTATATTAACCACTGTTTGCTTCTGAATGAAACACTCCATTTGATATAGAAAAATATTAACTATAGATTTTTTCAATGTTGATCCCTGTGAAAGTGTCTGCCTTATTTTTTCTTCATTGCAAAATCAACTCAATTTCACATTAGATATTGTTGGCTTCTGGATAAAACACTTCATTGTGGCCATATTTTTCTGCACCTGTCCTCTATGCGCAACAGCTGGTGTTCCAAGGTAGGTCTAACTAACACATACTCACCTTAGCATCCACCAAGAGATGCGTTATAGCAAAATTTCAAGGTGCATAAAACACCTCATGAAACTTGCATTAATAGCCCTCCAACTATTATCAGACCAGGACATTGATTCACTATCGAACTGTCACCCCCCTTGTCAACACAGCATCGCCCACATATACTCCACATCCCCAAGGGCTTATAATAAACACGATTCGATGGGCGATGCAATCGGGGCTTATTTCATTAGTTTCTCTTGTTAATTAGAGACGGTATGTAACAAGATAAATTGCCGAGCCACACAGACCCTAATTATCGAAGTATCGAAGGAAAGGTATGGCGTACACCTCTATCAGTTTGAATTAGTTCGGGGGTTTCCTGTGATACACGGCGTGAGTGCAGGTATGGCTATCCGGAATATATTGTACGCTGCCCATTTCCATCGATGAATTATTAATGTCAACAACGAGACTGGCGCGTGTGGTTTGATATTGACTAGGGCAGCTTTGCACAGCGGGCCCGAGCACATTGACACCTGGCTAGAAGTCTGAACTGTTTAATGTCATGAGACACTAGGGCCAGTTGTAGAAGTTTGATGATTCATTTTTTGTCTTTTTTCTTTTTCGAATCGAATATTATGAATTACCACTTCTGCGAAAGAAATAAATTCAAAACACTCTCTGGTGATAGGAAAGTGTATATCATTGAAGAATGTTTGACAAAAATCTTCCTGAAACAGCTACTTCCCTGCCTATACGGCGATGAAAGTCACTGGGTTACATAGAAATCACTTCTGCTCAATTTGTATACCGATCATATGAAAATTGAATCAATCAGATGGCAAACAGGAATATCTATACAAATCATAATAGCTAGCTATTCGTAGTAAAAATCTTACTCGTCATGATAATATTTCATTCCAACTCATACAAGATCTCGTTTCGCTCAGAGGAAAATATCTCTTGAGCTTTCCAGTGGGAAAGAGGGGAAATTACTGAAAACTTTTACTAAAATCCTCATATAATTTCGAAATATTCAATTCATGACAAGCCATCGGTTTCAATTGAAATCAATTTTGGTCACATTCACGCATTTGATAAACGAAAACCAGCCAATGTCATAAGGAACGTAGATATTTTTTTAGAAAGAATGAAGTTTGATGAGGTATTTCTTGGCTTTTTTCCTCTCCAAATTGAAAAATAGAAAATACAACTTTTATGAAAAAGTTACAAACACTCTTCGTTGATGGGTACGTATTCATAATTCAAAGACTTTCGATTCATTCACAGAAAGTAAGAAAAAGTCTACCTGAAACAGGTACTCCACCGCCTTTTTAGCAATGACGGACACTGGGTTACATAGAAATCACTTTTTCTCGCTCAATTCGTGTACCGAGCATATGAAAATTGAATCAAATAGATAGCAAACATACATATATCTACACAAAGTAAAAAAGATAAAAGCCAAAAATTATTTCACCAAATTCCATGCTCTCCACAAATTTTTGTGGAGCAGAGTTCCATATTATCAGTTGAAGAAACTCCAGAGAACGGTGGCTCAAGTGGACCTACTTCAGTTGACAAGCAACAACAAGTAATTGTAGATTCTAGAGAGGTCTAGCCTCTTGATACTGCTACTTATGAGATCTATTTTATATGACTCCGATCTATTTGAGGCCCTGGATGCAACCGTTTTGCAAACTTGCTCTCTCGTCAGTCATCGAACATGGTTGATAATAAAAAAAATGTGTGCTACACCACCAGAAATCAACGCAAAACATGGTGGTAGTAGAAAAACTACAGTAAGCAATTCTAGGATAAGGTTAGTTGAGTGCACTCGCGAACTAACGCACTCTGCTAACGCCATGTGCTCACTATTTTTCGCTCTCGCGTTATAGGCTACTCATGCTCCTCGTTACGGCTTCAGACTATTTACCAACAATATAAAAAGCGGGGTTATCGCTCGTGTTACCAGTTCACAAGCTACAAATCAACAAATGAGAACCTTTGCAAGAAAAGTTTAAACGGTGAAACTTCTCAAAACTACGATGAACAATAGGAGAACTGAAATTCAGCTAGAAGTGGAACCTATATTTAAATACTGCAATAATTTGAAATCATTTGACATTATCTGCAATGTCTGACAATTGGCATTATGATGCGATGGAATCTAGAAGATAACATGATCCGTAAAAGCGTCATCATAAAATTGTAAGAATATCGCATCATTTACAACATCAGGGTTTTTAGACACCCCAGATTCTTTCCTTGAATTATTAGCACACTGGTAGTGCAGACCATGACGAAAACAAAAACACCTCCTAGGAATAAATTTTAACACAGTGAACACATATAATAGGTGTTTTCTCATCCTACTATAGTTCACAGAGATTTCTGGGTATATACGTCATTAGTTTTTCGCCAAGATGGATTGGATCAGCTGTATGTAGTTGTGAATATTAATATATTATGCAACGATGATGTAATAAGAATTACATGTGAGTTTCATATGCCATTTTTTCTACACCCGATAAATAATGAAGAACCATTAATTTGTTTTTTGTACAAGTAGTTCATGCCTTCGACTGCTCTCGTTATTCCAAACATGATTGCTACCTAAAACAAAAAAAATGGATTAAAAAAAATACAACAATAAGAAGTCAAGAGAAGAAAAAAAAGTAAATGTGAAAGAGAGCGGATGTAGCGCCTTAGCCGTCTTCGTCAAGAGCTACTTTAGTTTTTTCCATAATAAAGAAATATATCATGCATTTACATAAAATATTCTGTACTACATTTCCATATTGCTCCGATATGTGTGGTGTGGGAGGAGTCGATGTTAATTCTTCTTTGTCGCTGATATCAGACATTTGGATAATATAACTAATGAAGTTTAGCATTATTCTATGAAAACTTGATACCTAATGATTTTGACGAAAGTCAAATGGAAAGCATGCTTGTCGCTTCATCTGAAAATCTGTATCCCAATGAAAACTCTGTATCATAATGGATCTCATTATGAAACGGATTATGGGCATATAAGTGTATTATTATAGTAAGGCTGAAGAAAAAAATGTCTATCTGCCTATACGGCAAACTGATTTCTTCAGTTTACATCTGATTATTGGCTGGGTATCAGTCTGTTATTGATACATTTTATTATCTTGTTATTTTTTGGTATGTTGAGTGAATAAGTGTCTTGCCAAAAGGGAGGTTTCGTGTGGAGTCCCACAGGGAACAGTGCTTGGACCTGTCTTGTTTATAATATACCTCAATGAACTTCTATATCTAGACACGAAGGGGGAAATTATTAGTTTCGTTGACGACACGGTCATATTTTACAGAGATATAAATTGGACAAACCTCAAATTGAAAGCTGAAACTGATATGAGACAGATTACAAACTGGTTCATTTCACGAAAGCTGACAATCAACTATGAGAAAACAAGTTACATGCCCTTTTCCTGCTATAAAAACTGTCTTCCTGAATTCAACACTCTGTCATTCACATACAATAGTGACTCTAAGATACAAGCTGCTTCTGAAATAAAATACCTGGGTGTTACAATAGATCATCATCTTAGATGGGACAAGCACATACTGAATGTTGTAAATACTCTTAGGAGTATGTTATTCAAATTTAGGTAATTCTATACTATTCTCCAATAGAATTCAATATGAAATCCTGGGATGGGGTGGTGCTTTAGATGTCCACTTGAAAAAATTACCCACACTACAAAAATAGTTCTTGAAAATTATCTACCAGAAAAAGAGAAATTACACGACTGATAAATTGTTCGATGAAACAAAAATGTTTGATCTGAGACAGCTCTACCTCTACCACATACTGCTACACACCTATAAGAACAAACTCACTCTTCTCCAACCCTTAGATCATGCTTACCATACCAGGCAAAAAACACATTCACATACAAAAACAAATGCACCAAAAAAGAATATAGGCCAGAGGAATCATACATATCTCTGTCAAAAAATGTTTAATAGAGCTCCAGACAACCTCAAAAAAGCAATAATCACGTTCAGTTCCATCAATCTCATTAAAAGAAGGATAAAAACATATGTTTTTAGTTCACAAAGAACAGATATAAAACTAATTCTAAATACAAAATAAAGAGCCAAAATGTACTGATTCCTATCACTTTCCATTACTATTATAATTATACCATAAAACTAGTTCTCTTACTGTTATATACATACTTACCAATCCACTTTCAAACTGTACCTGTACCTAAACTAATTTCAATAAAAGTATTCACTGTACTCCCATGCACAACCTTGAGTTTTATGGGATTCTTGTTCGTTTACTTATAGTTGAAAAAATCAATGTAGAAATTCTTTGTAAAGAAATTGGTAAATAAACATATTTATATTATAAATAGCCCAATATTTTTATTTTTATTTCTAGTTCATGAAGGAATTATCTTATGATTCTGGTGAAAAACAGAGGGCGTTCCATATATTTTCCTACTACCACATAGGAAGGTAACACATATCGCACTCTCTACTCCCACGGAAAGTGACCTTTTCTCACTCCTGTGGATATTTACTTTCTGCACTAGTGCGGAAAGTACTTACCGCACGGCTGTCAATATGCCGTCAAACCCGTGATTCCTGTTATATTTTCAGATGCAATCATTATTTGCTCCCCCTATTATTTATATAAAAAGTGGACTGATAGGTAACTAGTTATTGGTAAAAAATAAAGAAAATCAAGAGTTACTGCAAATTCGTGTGCAGTTTTTATAGAAACAATATTCGAACAGACTGACTCGAAAAAAACTTGAGATTAGTCAGGCAACTCAATATTCTACTTGTGTATTTACAGTTCAACAATAATGACCATTCAACAGTTATGTTATAAATTATAGGTATCTATTACAGAAATCATTACATTGCAGCAACCATTCTGGCCGACGCCAATAAATCTATATTCATCAATAGTCGATCGCAAGTACCCCTCTAGGGACTCATCTGTCAGGTTGCTGTCAAGGTGAATTCATATT
>JAVJAQ010005966.1:1101265-1138474 GCA_032362365.1 Zygogramma bicolorata
ACATACAGAGAAAGTTTTGCTCAATCGGCCTATTTTTCGACGCTGATCATTTTATCCAAATGAAATTTTTCGATATCTCTTCAAATAAAAAAGTTTTGCCCGCTGCCCTGTCCGGTACTCTGCGAAAACGCAACCGTAGATTACACCGATTAATACTAATCGATGTAACAAGAATGAAATAACAATGAATCCGTTAATAAAAAAAGGAAAACTAAAAACTAATATTTTCCGACCAATCATATCGAAGTCATTTTCGGGTCGGAAGCATATTAATATGTCGGCACCAAGCTGACAACAAGATTTTTGAATATCAAATTGTTGGTTTTATATTTTCGAATTGAAATTTGTGAATCCACGGAGTGATACAGTAGCGTTTCAGCAAAATGATAGATAATGGGCTGCTTATCGATCAAGTATCAGGGTTTCCAGAGCTGATATACTCCAGTCTATGACGGTGAAAAAAGTGTAAACTGTGTAATTATCCCATACAGCACCGATTCGTATGAAAATTTGGATATAGTTTCTACTTACCCTCTTTTCCAAAATCTACCCCGTGCCGAGGGTTGCTTTCTCACTGGGGGTGGATGCCACCCCTTCTTGGGGGTGAAAAATTTTTTATTGGAAATAAGTGCGGAAATCAATAGATTGACTAATTCTAAGCACTTTTTGTTCCAATGGAGTTTTTTCTGAAAAGCAATACTTTTCGACTTATTCGCGAGTGAAATTGTCGGTTTTCAGGCAAAAAAAAACATTTTCAGATACTTTTTCGCGAATAACTGAAAAATAATGCATCTAATCGAAAAACCTCTGAAGAGCAAAATTATAGCTTTTGAAAAAGGCGATTGTTCATTTGTGATGAATGCAAACCCACTACAAACTGAATAATTGCTTATTGAATGTTGATTGGTATTTTCAAACTACAAAATGGAAAGTTTCTACGTACAATAACCAAAAACCAATGGATTTTTCGGGAAAAACTGATAGGACCTTTTCTGGAGTCCTTCAAAAATCCTTTATTTTTGTTATACATAAAAGTTTCTAGCATCAAAACTGACCGATGTATGAGGAAAATAATGTTGAATCCTATTTTTTCGCTGAAAAAAATTGTGAATAACTCATCCTCTCTTCTCCCCCCTTTGAAAAAAATCGTTATTACTCCATAATTCACTTCATTCATGTTCTTTCAATAAGTTCTGAGTTTTTCATCAATTGAAAGTACGTAGTTTTGGAAAAAATTGAGATTGAAGAGAAAAAATCATATACGTAATTCAGCGAAAAATCACAGTTTCTTCGAAATAACTCAAATAGTATTGATCGTATGCAAAATTTTCTAATATACCAAATTGAAGGCTTTCCTTCTTTGAAAATTTCGGTGTTTCATTTTTTTCCGCAGGATGAAAATAGAGTAAGATATGTCAAATAATGTGAGGGTTCGCGCAAAGTACCTTTTTTGAGCCCTTTCAGCATGAACCTTTTCAAACATATAATCTGAAACAAAGAAAAAACCAAAAACAATTTTTGTAGAAATTAGAGTATGTACATCAGTATATTGAAGAATACACATAGTA
Organism: Zygogramma bicolorata; assembly: GCA_032362365.1. NCBI lineage: Eukaryota > Metazoa > Arthropoda > Insecta > Coleoptera > Chrysomelidae > Zygogramma > Zygogramma bicolorata. The sequence continues at coordinate 1,102,834 of JAVJAQ010005966.1, forward strand.
ACTATATTTCAGGCCTAGTGGAACTATATGTATATTATATATGTATATATACATATAGTTCCACAAGGCAACGATTTTTTGGAATGAAAGCAAGGATGAGTTATTCACAATTTTTTTCAAGGAAAAAATAGGATTCAACATTATTTCCTTCATACCTCGGTATGCTAAAAACTTTTATGAATAACAAAAATGAGCGATTTCTGAAGGACTTCAGAAAAGGTCCAATCAGTTTTTCCCGAAAAATGCATTGGTTTTCGGTTATTGTACATAGAAACTTTCCATTTCGGCGTTTGAAAATACCAATCAACTTCCAACAAGCAATTATTCAGTTCGTAGTGGGTTTGCATACATCACAAATAAACAATCGCCTTTGTTTTTTCAAAAGCTATAATTTTGCTCTCCGCAGGTTTTTCGATTACATGCATTATTTTCCAGTTATTCGCGAAAATGGTTCAGAAAATGTGTTTTTTTTTTTACTGAAAACCGACAATTTCACTCGCGAAAAAGTCGAAAAGTATTGCTTTTCAGAAAAAACTTCATTGAACAAAAAGTGCTTAGAATAAGTCAATCTATTGATTTCCTTAATTATTTCCAATAAAAAAATTTTTCACCCCCAAGACGGGGTGTCGTCCACCCCCTGGGAGAAAGCAACCCTCGGCACAGGGTAGATTTCGAAAAAGAGTGTATGTAGATCCTGAATACAAATTTTCATGCGAATCGGTGCTGTATGGGATAAATACACGGGAAAATGGTCATAGACTGGACTAATAGGCGAGATCCAGTATTCAAATTAAAACCAGTGAGAGAAAATACTTCGAGGACCATCGTTCTGGCAAACATGACCAATTCTTGGTAGCAATCCACACTTCTTTGTCTGTTCATAGAACGGACTTTGTACTATCTCAGCTTCCTTTTTTCTCAGAGACACGAATTTCGCTGTTGTTGATAACATGAGCATCAACCCCATACAATCTTCGTCGGTCAACATTTCTTCTCAATGATAAAATCATTGAAAAGTATAATTCATAGGTCAAGGTGACGTATCAGAATATTCACTGAATAAGATACAACATAAAGTTGATCGACTTTCAGCTCACTGCTTATTCCTTATGTTAGCTTGATCATTTCATGAAGTAATCCAAATATCTAATTTTATTTCCTATTCAATCCTACTCCTTTTATAAACCCGCCTTATATCCAATGGTAATATGGCAGGAGCGTTCATGGTGAATAGACATCGCATTGTTGATGGAAATCGAATATCAATAAAACTACTCCTTTTGGATATTATTACATTGTTATATTCACAAGTATGATCCTCTCTAACGTGTACAGCAACGTAGTTATACAAAACAGGCTAATCCCGATACAATATTAGAGCTAACACACACTGTCTTCATATCGAATATATAATGGAGAAATAGGAAGTCACGATCCTCCATAACACCAATACTCTTCAGTATCTGAAGCCTCACTCAGCTTTTAAAAATTGAACGTTACCATTTGATTTGCCCTTTTGCCAGGTACGGCGTGTGCCGAACTGTCTTCGACTCCAGTCCATTTTCAATGTTGAAAATGCCACCAACATGAGTAACCTATGTAACAAAACAGTACGTATCACTACTTTTCTCCACTCGCGCTAGCGAAACGTCAGGAAGAATTTCCAAAGAAAGACAGCCTTCAAACCCGAAGAAAAGTAGTGAACGTCGGCCGTAAAGGCCTCAACCATTTTGTCAAAAACAGTGCGTTTCGTTCACAACTTTTCTCAGCCCATAACTTATTTCTTTTGTTCACCGTCTACTCTACTGATTTATATGTAACCATTGCTCTGAATATCTCAGGCACCGATTCTAGCAATAGTTTTTTTTTCAACAATGATTTAACTCTTTTATTATAACGTCATACTTCCTGTAGAAACTGCCGGAACAAATGAGACACATGAGAATGGTGAAATATTATTGGAATGCCAATCGCATTCACTGAACCGCTTCCAAAACAAACAAACATGTACACATTTTTATACGTAGGTAAATGACATTCACCAATTAAGAATTCCAGATACTTGGCAAATGAATCAATTAGGCGGAATCTGCCCCCCGAAAACATTCTTTTGTTTTTGTCAAAAGACTCAGTTATTTCCATGGTGAAACCGGTGCGCCCTCGGTGCTTCTTTATGCTTCATCAAGCTTATGAATTATGGAATATGAAGGTATACGGATTTCACATTGGTTTTGTCGATTGAATGTCATGAAACCAGTAATAACAAAAATAAATCGGATTGTTTATTGTTTGTCCCCTAAGACATCACGTGATATGAAATGCTCAAAATTGAAAAGAGTGACATTTATTGGGATCTACATGAAGTTTGTCTTTTTGCACCGCCTACTTGAAATACAAAATGTATCGAAATTGATCTCGCAAATACTTTCTTGTCCATTTTATGAAATTATTTCGAATGAAACAGCTTCTTGGTCTCTATCGTCGGTAAGCAATATTTTTCTCCAGAGATGAATAGTTAACTTTTTGCCTCGTTATATGAAATTTTTGGTGAGCATTGAATTTCATTACATATCATCTGTTCCCCACATCAAACCGATAGATAAATATTGCAATTTCAATTTGGATAGAAGTGAATGTGGATATTTCGATGTCTGAAAATAGATACGCGCTACTTGCATAGGTGGAGCTTGGAAAAAAAAGCTAGGCACATCCCAAGGTTTTGTTTGAAGGTGAGGTGTATTTAGGTATGAATAGTTGAACTCTGAAAAAATATGATATTTCACATCAAAGGATCAAATTTCATCATTCGTCAATCAATCTTCTCAAATGTTAATGAGTTTTGTATGCTATGTCAGTTTTTTCATTCTAAAAAAAAAAACTAACAATATTAATGGTTAGTAGAGCTACGTAGCCAAAGTATTTCGTAGCCTCTATAAGTCCTGTATTATGGCTCGTTTCTGTGATTCCTTTGAGGGCATATAAAAAAATATCATATCGAAACTGTTGCTGACCACAATCTGCTCAACAGATCAGAAACTGTTTTCTCTAGTTGAGACCTATGCGATATTGGTGTTCTGTACTAATTCAACACATATATTTTATATGCCATTCTATACGTGTGAAAAAATCTTCATGACTCGAAAATTGGGCCGCAGAAATATATAAGTTAACTTGTGGTTCTTGCCCCAAGCTTCTTGTGGGTCGAACGGATAGATCTTTCACCAAGAGAATGAAGGGTGATAAAAGTAGTTCCCTGAATTATTATGATCATGAAGTAATTGCATTTGGAGGAGAAGAAGTCGAACCATTTGCTTGACGAACTAATAGATATCAATTATTCTCCTTGCTCCATTTGTTTCATCATGAATCGATGTGAAATCAGGGTCAGTTTAGCGAGTGAATCTAGACAGTTCTGCGAAGTGAGTTTTCCTGGGATAAGTTGTTGAATATTTAATAAAAGCACAGGTTCGTATGCATTGTAGCACTTTGAAACGTCCAAAGAAGCTATGACTACTTGGAACATCTGGAGGAACATCTCCATCAAATTCCGTTTCTTCAGACTTCCTTTCACGTGACTCGATGAAGGCTCCATTGTCGCCAGAAATGTTATCTCAATCAGACTGGTCCGAATTTGGTGAGCATTCCAAGAATTCCAAATATCGATTCATTTAAAATCAAGTATGCCTGACATGCCCCCCCCTCATCGAAATTAATGTGATCTTTATCAAAAATAAGTTGAAAATTTTCCAACACTGAATATATGGTTTTCGCTTGCACTACACTCTTAACTACAGTAATAATGATAACGATGCAATAATAAAGAAAAAATTTCAGCTAGTTATCCTATATATTGTTGAGACCCGATAATGAATATATGTAAACCAACAAACGAACTCCGGGCCCCGGACACGAGAGCTCTATCTTGAACAAACAGGTTCACAACTCCTCGTGGACACCCGCGCTAATGCATAATTTTCGAAACGTCGCGTCACCCTCCCCAGGGAAGCGGCGACCCTTTCTCCGGACTAATGATAAATAATGGCTGCTCCGGCGTGTACGATACTGACAACAACTCGCGTCGCCCGTGATAAAAATCGTGTCGTTTTTCGTCATCGCCGGTGTGACAGAAGTCGGCCGCAAACAAATTATAACCATATTTTTGGAGCGACGCTCACCGAGTTGCGAGCAGCACAAACATTGGTAATTCCGTAGGAATACCCGGTTCGCTGCTGCAGTTGTATTAATACTCGCCAGTGTCGGACTGGGGTGAGGTTCTGCACCATGCATTCATCCACAGAATACAGGAATATTTATAAAAAATAGCAGTAGACTTTCATGATGGCCATTTCAAATTGAGAGAGAGAGAGAGAGGAAGAGAGAATATGTGTTTATTATCTAAAATACAAAATCTTATTGACCAACACTGGTAAAAGGAAAGCATGTAAATAACTACATCCAGATAACCATACAATTACATGAAAACAATAGACTTGAACAATCACATCTAGGTAAAAGTACACACATATCATTACATATAAGCACAGTGAATTTCATATATTTTTGTCATTAAAATATTCTATCAGATTATAATAGGCTTCAGATGTCAGTCCTTCACGTAACTTTTTCCTGAAGATTTTGAGAGAATCTATGTTCTTTATGTCTGCAGGTAGCTCATATTATACATTTTGACACCACCGTAAATTATCGAGTCTCTGATCAGTGTGGATTTAGGGATGATGAATGACAGATTCGCTGCATTTCGTGCAGTGCGATTGTTATTTTCATATGAAGATTTATTCTTGTAGAGTAGACATGTAGTTTCTGAAATATAGATTGCGGTTAGTGTCAGTATTCCGTGTTTCCGGAAAAGAGGTTTGCAGCGAACTCAACCTCTTTACTTGACACAAATAACGCACCGCCCGCTTTTGCAGTTGAAATACACTCTCAGAGAGTTCATTACTACACCCCAGAACTGAATTGCGTATACTTTGTTCAACCATCCTTTGCCGTTACGTCATAATCAGTGACGTATTCTGCTGTTTTACGTTTGTCTCATATTTGTTGAATGTTATTTTACACTCAACCTCAAAATTATTATTAGTATGTACCTACCTGCAGGTAGGTATGATATAAATCGATGATCCTCGAGCAGAAACATCTCTGGCATGACATTTTGCATAACATAGGTAGATCCATACGTTGTAGACTGCATTCAACGGTAAAAGCGGCACTCCCAGCATCTCTTCCTCTTGAAAAGTAGTCAATCAACTTCAAAATTGAGCTTTGCTCTTTCTCATTATACCGGATAGACATTTTGACAATGAAAAATTAACTGAAAAAGCGAAAATCACCAAAAATACTGAACAAATCAAACTATGACAACTGAACTTTCAAAAATGACAAATAAAATTAACAATTAATTGAGACATACGTTAGTGACGTCATAATTCCGTCTCATCCATTTCATGAATGAGGGATGGAGTTGGACAACGTATGACGTAACGGCAAAGGATGGTTGAACAAAGTATACCTCAGGTTTGATTCAATGAGAATAAAAGAGACATTTTTGACGTTGATCTGAAAGGCAAAGTCATTTCGATTAATGTTTGGAATTGACAAATTGGTCGAGGCTTTCGCGGGTGAGGTTTTCAGTATCACTACTTTGGTTCGGGTTTGAAGGCCATCGTTTTTTGAAATTTATTCCACACGTTTCGCTCGCGCGAGTGGCTAGCTCCTTCAGAGGCTCAAACATCTTGAGTTAGACTCCGATGACTGGGTATTACGATTTCGTAAAGCGTATTTATATAGATTCAGGTAGCTTGGAGTAATAATTACTTTTTCTGGATTCAGATAATTTTTATTAATATTGATTGCCATAATTACTGGATTCAGATAAGTATCATCAGCATTAATTGCTATTATTATTGTTATTTTTGATCTTCCTAAAATGGGATTCCATATTCGGTTGAGGTTCACAGATTCTTTTTTTCTCTTGAAATTATCGGTGTGTTTGTGGATCCCTATTGCCTCCCTATCGACTATGGTATCCCTGGTTGGGGGCAATGAGTTTCGCGTTTTCAAACAGAATCCTGTGGTTTCCCTCACTGAATGCGTATTCCGTCACAGCTGACTTGTCAGTTTGCCCTAGTCTGCAGTTCCTTCCATGCTCTTTCGGCCTATTCCCATAGGCTTTTTGGTGGTACCGATGTATACCTTCCCAAAGGTGCACGGTATGCGATAAACCCCTGCTGCTGACAGTGGGGTGTTCTGTCTTTAGCCGACCTGAGGCTTTGCTGTATCTTTCTGGTGAGTTTGAAAACCGTTTTCCTTGGATCCTTGGAATATATTTCAGATAAGTATGTGCAATTATCTGAGCGTCTCTGAAGAAGCTAGCCACTAGCGCCAGCGAAACGTCAGAAAAAAATTCTAAAAAAAGACGGCCTTCAAACCCGAGCCAAAGTAGTGATACAGTTTGGAATCCATCATTCCGTGGTGGATGAATGATTCTTCGTAGTTTTTTGGTATGTTAACCTACCACAATATGTATTAATGGTCGTAAAATTCCTTGTTCGTACTGCCAAAAACTATCGGTGAACATTCAGGAGTAATTCCATTCCAGAAAATATTCAAAATTGAACTCGAGAGCCACCAATTATTATTGCACTGCTTGTTCTTGTTCAAGACATCTCAGATTTTTCTATATGTTCCTGATAATTGCATCGATTATGCTTCCGAAATGAGGGAGGTCTCGATTTTTTTTACTACTAGTCAGAACATTCAATTCAGAATCCATCGAATGTTTTTCAACCAAAAATATTTGTTTTCTTCGATGAATTTTTGAGATTTCACATCGAAATTTCCTGGAAGGAGTTTTCAGACGTATTGAATCTGAAACTTTTCCTAGAGATCAATTACCCTATCACCAAACTGATATTTTTGCACTCAACGCGCGTTTTGCTAACAAGGTTAGCATCTTAAGGAGAAAAAATTTGATACTAAATTCAGTGTCAATTTTCTTACGATATCAATTTCCTTCCTGCAATTGCTTCAATTTTCCGGTCACAACTGGTGTTCAATGAACATTGTAATCATGATATGAACTAAACTCCAGGGAAATAAATCGCGTATTGAGAATAATACAGCAGGTGGACCACAGGGCTCGGTTCTGGGTCCTATTCTATTTCTGCTTTATCTGAATGATCTGGTGACTGTTGATATCAAAGGAAAGTTCACTCTTTTTGCAGATGACACCACTATCCTTTGGCGTGAGACAAATGAAGATAATCTCAAAGACATTATAACTCTGGATCTCTATAAGATTAATCAGTGGTGCGATTCAAATTCTTTATGTTTCAATACAAAAACAAACATAGTTTGCTTCAAGCTCAATTTCGACGACCTACTCATAGGCAATCACGCTATAGTTAACAAAACTCACACAAAGTTTTTAGGGATATTTATAGATGAAAAATTAAAATTCGATGAGCATATAACAAATTTTTGCAAAAAAATAGCATCTGGCTGCTATGCTGTTCGAGTTGTTTCTAATGAACTCAATCAATCCTCAGCCAGAACTGTGTATTTCTCCTTGATCGAGTTGCACTTGATATATGGAATTGCCTTTTGGGGCTTATGTAGTCAGCAATTACTACAGTATTCATTCTACAAAAAAGGGCTCTCAGATACATATGTTACGCAAAATCTCAAGACCATTGCAAGCCACTATTCATCAGTCAAAAAATCCTAACTGTACCTTGTTTGTTCCTTTTAGAAACCGTGTGCCTAATACACAAAAAATATTATAACTCAGCAGCAAATAATTACAGACGTTACGATACAAGAGGAAGTAGGAATATACCCTTGCCAATCCCAAAATCAGAAATTACCAAATTTTCTCTGATATATGAGAGCAAGAAAATTTACAACCACCTTTCAATGTGCTATAGGGCAATAACAAATTTTAAAAAATTCAGAAAATCAGTTAAAGAAGTACTTCTGCAAAAAGCCTATTATGACATGAGGGAATATTACCATGATACATTTTAACTTAGTATTTTCGATGCTCACTTATCTGTGATTGTTTATTTATTCAGTGATTATCTACAATGGTTTAAATATTTGTCTTATTTATGTGTATTCGTCTATGTACATATGTTTTTAACTATATAGTGATGGTTCATTTTATTTCATGATTTTAATATTATATTTTAACACTTAGACTTTATGAAGTTGTAGTAGCTATGTCAATAAGGATTCCTTAGACAATAAAGCATATTTGATTGATTGATTGATTGATCGAAACACAGGACCGACAGAACCTACCGGGATGTTCACGGCTCTTATGCCAAGTTTTCTTTGTGTCGATCTCCAAATTTCTCTGGAAGTGAACTGTATATATTGGTTGCCAGTTGAATAGTGGAGATTTTCGTAAACGAGCGACGGAGATAAAAAAACCGTCATGCACAGCACAATCAGTACAGCAAAACTGATTGAGATTCATGCCAAACTGGTGATCTTCTCAGTAGGCACGTACACCGGGTGATTTATAGGCGAGTATAAGAGAATTATTTGGAAAATTTCTAATCAAATGATAGAGTGATATTTGTTCCGTAGTTTTCTGGGTTTGTAGCCAACCACAATCTAAAAAAATAAGAATTAATATTGGAATCTACCCAACTAACATTTTAGGACAGTTATTCCACATTCCGGGAAGAAATGTCTAAAAGAGGATAATACTGGTAGTACAGGCCTTGAATATTCAACTTCAAAGTATAAATAATTTATAAGTAGCAACCTTGGTTAATTACAGAAAAGTAATCACCAGTAAATCCCCTTCAAATTCCATAAGCCACTTCAGAGCAAGAAACATGTGAGAAATTACCTATTTTCTCCTTCAAAAATGACCCAACCGTCGCGTCGCAAGGGTTGGGGCGGTTTGAATTCTGGTATTATTTAGGGTATAACTTACGAAGCAAATGTCATCATAGCCCAACGAATGTTTTGGTATTCTCTCTTGGTGAATATTTATCTAAATGTGTCTAGATATAAGTCGTTACGGTCAGGGGATATAAAGGTTATTTAACAGGTCTAATAGTTCAATTATTAACTTGATTTCATACCGTAAGAAGAAGAATATTGACTTATAGGTACATTTTAAAAATTACCCCATATTTAATTAGAATATCTGTTTTACCCATCAATAAATATCGATAATATACTGAATTTTAGTTTATTCTGACGATTCATTTCTAAATAATGGCTGCATATGAAATTTCAAAACCATAACTTTGCTAAAAGAGTGTTTTTTGGAAAAAAAAATTTACATGTGCAATCTATCTAAATTATTTTTGCATTAAATCGCATATTTTACAGAAAATTTCGCGCCGCAAGGAGAATATTGTTGAGGGGAGAGCATATAGCTACCGTGTGATAATAATTTTAATATTCCCATACTTATTGTCAGCATTTTATGTAGACCATAGCTGCTGATTCGTTGTGGCAACCAAATTATGAGAAGTTGAGATAGAGATAATATGTATATATGTATGCTATTCATATAAAGAAACCTCTCTTTGTTTACTCATTCGTCCAAGGGAATAATTGGTAACAGAAAGGTTGATTTAAGCTTGATATTTACTTATTCCCAACCAATTTCATGTCGAAATCACTTATTTTTACCCTCAACCTAGTAAACTATATGTCCAAATATTCCAATTTTCGACGTCCAAATTACTTCGAATTTTTCCCCACATTGTGTAATCACAAGGTAAAAATAACGTAATCTAGTCTTCTTTCAGAAAGGTCGCCGACCTGATCGAAAGTAATATTAACGTAATAATAACTGAATGTTAGTTGAGTATACAAGTGTAGAAGCAGATTTTAAATCTACCCCGAAAAGTTGCTGCGTCTATTGAAACAAAGTTCTTTCCGCATAGAACAAGTTCAATTAGTCACAATTTCTCGTATGTAAATATAAAATACTTATTGTTAACGTTTCGGGAACTGAATCCGTTTCCGTTCTCAAAACTTATATACTTTGTTCAACCATCCTTTGCCGTTACGTCATACGTTTTCCAACTTTATCTCTCATTCATGAAATAGATGAGACGGAATTATGACGTCATTAACGTATGTCTTATTTAATGTCGATGTGAATTTTATTTGTCATTTTTGACAATTCAGTTGTCATAGTTTGATTTGTTCAGTATTTTTGGCCATTTTGGCCTTTTTCAGTTAATTTTTCATTGTCAAAATACCTTTCCGGTGTAATGAGAAAAAGCTTAATTTTGAAGTTGATTGACTACTTTTCAAGAGAAAGAGATGCTGGAGTGCCGCTTTTACCGTTAAATGCAGTCTACAACGTATGTATCTACCTATGTTATGCAAAATGTAAGTTTTTATCGATTTGATTTTATTGAATTCTATAGCGTGTTGCTGATGCTCTAGAAATATCTATTGGAACTGTTCAAAAACTAGCTACTAGTGGCATGGAAACAGATAAAGACTACAAAATCAAAGTTCATGTCGGACATGTTTCTGCTCGAGGATCATCGATTTATATCATGCATCAACATGCAATAAGAACACGAGTGTATGCGATATATTCTGCAGGTAGGAAGGTACATACGAATAATTTTGAGGTTGAGTGTAAAATAACATTCAAATAATATAAGACAAACGTAAATCAGCAGAATACGTCACCGATTATGACGTAACGGCAAAGGATGGTTGAACAAAGTATACGCAAATTCCTGTTCAAATGCAAATATATCTTGTTGGCAATATTCGTAATTGACATAACATGTTTATATGGGGTTGTATTTATGAAATATCAAAATCGAAGATGAACAAGTAAAAGAATATGAATGAGAGAGAACAAATTCTACAAATAGTAAATCTAGATTTAACACGAGACGTTAATAAATGGCAGATTTCAATTCTACTTCACTGATGAATCTTTTTTATATAGCTCTCTATATTTTGCTTCAATCCAATTTCTATTCCCTCCATGATTGTAGAGTCCACCACTGTTTTCTCCTATCGAACAACCTGCAATAATTTATAATTGACTGGACTCGTCCGATGTGTTCGGATACATGGAATGGCAGGAATAACTGCAGTAACTTGGGGGAGTTCATCGCATTTGAACCGCTACTATTATGATCATTAGAGCCAACATACACCTGCACATTGAAATCATGTTGATATAGTAGTAAAAATTGATGGGTTCCCAGGGCTAGAAGTGGATCAGCCTTTGATTGAGATTGATGCTTTTGATTGAAATACAGAAATAAGTTGGTACAGTACTCGATCGATATCACAAACCTGATTTTGGCAAATGACTATAGTTATTTGTAAGAGAAAAAAAAATTTTTCTATATGCAGATTCATACGAAAGGAAAACTGTACTGTTCAAAGGAAACCGCGTGAATCAAACGATAAGGGATTAGAATAAACATTCCCTTTGAATTTTTGGAGTTTGTTAGCCTGTTCCATTGAAAAAAGATTCGTGTTCTACACGTTCACAAGTTACAAGTTCTACAGGTCTCCAAGCTCACAATGATTTCAATTGTTTGATGTTCTGAAGGAATGGTATTCTTGATTGAAGAAAGCTGAAGGATCTTGGAAGTTTCAATCGGTAATGAAATTGCTCATGGATCACATTGGTATTTCCAGATTATAGCATTCATAAAATGATGACATCATTTGCCCAGAACTTCCATTTTCATCTTGCATTATAAAATACAAAGAGTTCAGATCCACGAGGGAATTTTAAGGAGTTCTGATCGAGTATTTTTTTATGAATTCGCAATCCACTTATATCGCAATGGGAGTAACAGTTTCAATTATATTTCATCGTTATTCTATCCGAAAGAGAGTCCAGTTATCACGTGTATTCGATACTCCTTTATAGAACAACCATACGAGATAACGACATTAAAGAGTTCATCCAACACATGACAGTTATAACTGTCATTTCAGACAAGTAAACTATTAAATAACTCATTCACGTTCATATTTAAAGTAGTGTTCTATTTATTTATTTTAATCACAAACAGAATTTATTGATATTGAAATTGAAGGAAAATGCAAATTATTCGAATTTGAAGTTATTGTAATATTCGTTGGCTCAATGAAACCAGACGCTTCCAAATCTGTACAGCTGCTAATAGTGCTGGAAGACGCCGACACATTAGAACCTTGTATTCTTTTCTGCAATTTGTATTTGGTTATGCACCTATTCTTCTAGGTTTCCTTCTGCTACCGTGGAGGATTTCCATCCCCCCTGACGCTTCAAAGTACTCATATTAGCCCCTGCATTGGCCAATTGCCGAAGACCTCAAGCAGTGACCGGTGTAGAGCGCTGGTTCCTCCAATTTCAAAAACATTAGAATTCTTGAAGGTTTCTCCGACACCGTGTTTATTCCTACACATTGGCTAATACACCTCCCGTTTCCGTAAAAAAACAAAAAAGCGGCTAGACCTAGTATTCTCTGGTCTCAAAAACATTACTTTTTTCAATAAATTCATCGGGTTGACGGGAAATCATTCTTCAAGTATAGTGAAACTTCTCGATTTCTTGGTTTAGTGTCAGGTAAAACTACGTGAGATATTTTTTTTTGTCTTGAATATTTTCTTCTTCAATTCACCGCATCTACAAACACCGTCAATCCCCTTTATCAAAGCCACTTTTATCAACAAGTATTCGTTGTCGGGAGCTTCATTCTAAAAGTTCTCTATTTCAGGGTCTAATGTCTTGGACTTCTTTGGTTTGTATTCCTGTGAATTTCTTTTCGGAAAGCTGGTTAGTTTGCCATATTTTGAAATGTCGATTTTCATCAATACTTTTTATCTTTCATGAAATCATCCAAGACTCAAACATTTTGAACTCATTGTCGTAGGAATCTCGGGACTTCTCTGACAATATCTGCATCGCTGCTTCTTCTGCTTCCGCAAGAATATATCCTCAGGAACGTAATTTTCTTCAGTTTCCTCCATTTTATTTGAGTATTTTCTCATCGAAAATGCTTCCCTTTTCCTCAGCGAAAACTGACAAGCGTCAACATTTATTTAAACATTTGCTAACAATATATCATGCCCGTGGCAACCAAACAAACAATCTACTTTGACCAAAATGTAAAGAAGTCACTGTCAAATTATTCTGACATTTATAGGTTACTCGAGAATTTGTACCCTTTCTCGCGTGACTTATTTTCAACATAACACACTACTACCATAAATAACTATGAAATGTCGAATGTAATTGAAATCTGTTTGTGCCTTATTTATTAATTTTTGCCATGTGTCAGTGTTGTAAAACTTAGGATTGAAACTGCAGATTTCATTTTCAACAGGCTATTTATATATATATATATATATATATATATATATATATATATATATATATATATATATGGTGTACAGTAAAGTTCTCCAAAGATGGGTTTTTGAGGAAAAAACAATAAAATCTATGTGGTTTTTTCGGGAGGTGGGGGCTGCAGCTTCTACCTCCCCCTGTTTGCGCTAAGGTCACCCTTCCATCCTATCACACCCTCCCCATAAATATCCTTCAGCCACAATCGAAATCGACCAGAGTAACAACCCTTCATGTGTCTCGATATCTCAGTCTCCCGATGAACGATCCTGGTGGTGATTAGAAAATGGGGCGGTATAACGTATAGCGGTGGCTTCTGTCGGCACATTGGTACACTCTAGGGTAGTTAGTGACCCCATTTGCATTTACATTTGTGTTGGGAACTATTGGAATCCTCGACATGGCCAAGGCGGTGTGTAGAGATCGGAACTTGGATAAGACGCTCCTTAACTATTTAATAAGGTCCCCAAGGGTCGTCTCGAGTTGCATAAATTCGTTGCCAGGCAGGGCTACCGTGAAGGGGATGATCTTTGAGACTTGTTGCGTGGTGATTCAAATGAGTTTCAGGAATACTATCGATAACGCTACTGCTGAAAGCTGAAGTGAATGTCCTTTAGGGTAATAATCAATTTGTAGAATGTTGAACTATTCAACGTTTCGACTCCCAATCTGGAGTCATCATCATTGACCCCCCTACTGATTGACCAGCCAAATTACAATACAAACTTCGGCAGCCTGTTCCGCCTTCGAGTCTCTGGTATATGCAGGGTATTATTTAAGTACGTGGTGGAATTTAAATGGGTAATTTTTCAGGTTATCCTTATACAAAAAAATTACATAAATGTAGGTCTGGTAAGGCTCTGGTTCCGAGATACAGGGTGCCAAAATTTGGAAAATAAGTTTTTCCTGGATATATCAATAATCCTTTGGCCGATTTCTTCGAAATTTTGCAGTTGAAGGGCTAATTTGGCCATGATTGAAATCATCATATCCAGTGGAAATCCGGAAGATACTTTTACCAATATTTTTGACCACTGTATTTGCAATTTTTGTATTTTTGTGTTTGTATTGAGCTTCTACAACTACAACTTTTTTATTCCTTTCTTTTTTCTTGTATCTTGCTCTGTTTTTGAGGAAAAAATGAGAAACACTTCGTTTCATGCCCTTGGTACAACAAATTAAAACTAGAAAACTACCAAAAACCGGGGTATACTTGCATGGAAATATAATAACGAGCTTTTTATTAATGCTTGGACGAATAACATTACACGAAAGTCCATCTTTAGAATTTTAAAATTGACTGTTTGCGATGAAACGATATTATAATGAGACACATCAAAAACTGCCACCACGTTTTAACGTCATATTATTTTTAAATCGAATTCTCTAGAATTTGTTATATCAACATCCTCTGAAAAATAAATAATTTCCTTATTGCAAAATGACATGCAATAAAGTCATAATTTTTTTTTCAAGAATAGAGCATGATACGGGAAAATTGATTCATCAGCTCAACTCAAAAAAGCATACAAAAATTGCAAAAAATCAGCGGTGCCAAAATAAAAAAAAAAGTTTTTCCTGGATATCCCAATGACCCTTTGACCTATTCCTTTGATATTACGAAGTGATATTGAGGGGCTAGTTTGTCCATAGCTAGATTGAAATCATCATGTCCGGTGACGGTCCGGAAGATACCTCAACCCATATTTTTCACCAATAAAATGTGCGCCAATGTTTTTTTTGCATATTTTGTATATTTTTTCGAATTGAGCTTCTAAAACTACAACTTTTTCATCCACATTTTTTTTCTCATATCTTGCTCTGTATTTGAGAAGAAAATCAAAATCTCTTCATTGCATGTCCTTGGAACAACAAAATAAAACTAGAAAACCATCAACAATCTGTGTATACTCGCATAGAAATATAATAACGAGCTCTATACTCATGCTTGGACAAATAACATAACACAAGAGTCCACCTTCAGCATTTTCAGATTAACTATTTTCGATGAAACGATATTATAATGAGACACATCAAAAACCGCCACCACGTTTCAACGTCATATTATATTTCATCTTCGAATTCTCTAGAATTTGTTATATCAATATCCTCTGAAAAATGAATAATTTTGTTATTGCAAAATAACATGCAATAAAGTCAAGGAACATTGTCAACCAATTTCAAGCATTGGGAAATGTGATCACTTTCGAGCGCTTCTGATTTAAGTATGTCATCTTTTCCTCCTTTTTCCCGTGGGTGGCCAAAAATCCAATCGATCAGAGTGGTCATGATAAAGGAGTGATCATCAGTGACAAGTCTATTTAATATGTCTCGTACCTATGAAAGTCGATCAGGCAACAATGCACTTTCCTGACGATGAGTTGCATGTGCATACAGTATGAAATATCTCCATACATCAGCCAGACGAATCAGCTAACTGATGAACAATATCCTGTTCTCTGATGACAAATGGAAACTCGTGATGGAATAATTCCAGTTGACGAGTAGATCAAACACGTGCATGGCAACTATACCGACACGTATGACTGCAAGGCAAACGTTTCAGAGATAATGCATCCTACTAACCGCAGGGTGAATCTTCCGTTCCATTACAATCTCTGCCGCATCTATTCTGGTAGGTGTCTGAAGTAACGATCCGTGCTATTATTGAATCGGTGGAAAATTTTATATTGAGATAAAAGTCAGGAATTCAGTTTTATAGAGTGACCTGATAATTGGACATGGAGACACGGTCCACAATCAAATGGAAATAACGATGAATGGTAATGGTTCGGACTTTCATTGTCTATATTTTTAACTCTATTGAAACGTGTTGCTAGGAACGGAAAGATTAAAATACAAATCAGGTGATCAAGTAATCTTTCCTTTCATATATACAATGGAAGTCTAAACCATTACCATTCAGCAAGTAACATTGTCAAGCACTTTCAAGCAAACGGAAATAACAATGTAAAAATTTCAGGAAGGTATGATGTAATTTTTTTAAATCTTGACATAGTCGAATGTTTATTTTTTTGAGCGAAGAAGCTGATTCAGAACTTGTGGAACATCTATACATAATTCAAGTGACTTCTTGTTACTGGCAGGCGACAGAATTATTTGAATTGAGAAGCTCGAAGGAAAATTATCTCCGAGCAAAACAAGCTAGCCTGGGTTTGAAAATGAAATGTTATCCCGATGAGAGATTTTTCTGTGAACTACTCCTCATTCGTGAAGAATATCCTGTTCAATTCAAGTTTCATGTGCTGGTAGATATATCGGACAAGAACAAATGACGAGAGTCTGTTGCATAATATCGGTGAGGAGGTAGCTGTTTTATGAGGACTCTTTCGTTTCTGCAAATCATATGAAAGTATGTGAATGATATATGCGTATCTACAGATGGTATATGCTTTTGATTTTATGCTGTTTTCATTGAAATTTTGTATTATTTTTGCACTGTGTTGAAGGAGTCAAACCGAAAATTCACTTCCACGAGAGTTAGTTATTCATCATCACTATGTCGTTTTTTTTATTTAACACCCTTTTATTAGCTTATTGGGTTGTAACTATGTATGTAACGGAATCTTTGAGCATAATTTTCACCAATTTCCAGAAGTCTGATTAATTTGAAACTTTGCATACGTATCAAGGACCGATGACAATGCAATAATTTGATCATAGTTTTCCATTATAATAATAATAATAATGATAATCTTTATTTTCCAGTTGAAAATTACACACAATATACAATAACTGAAAATGACGTCGGAATACAAAAAGAAAATAAGAAAAAAACAAAAAACATTGTTTTAAACACTATATTAAACTAGCTACAATGAAATAAAAATAACAAATTTGCTCGTTTTGGTTTCAAGAAATACATACTCGATATATTCACTGAAAGAGCTTTGTCTGATTATCCTTATAAGGACCACCAGGATTAATAAATTCTTTTATACATCCTCTGTAGTGAAGTAAAAAAGATAGAGCTAGCGCGCATTCTGCGCATGCCTGCAGTTTCGGACTTACTCTTTCGTTCTTTCGTTCGGGCACTCGGCACAGCACAACGGAGGCAGAAACGTTTTCAGGGTAGTTGCGTTCTCACAATGTTCATTCCTTATCTTACATGCGTAGGTGTACATGAGTCTGATACATGCAAATTACTGTATATGATATTTATGTAACATATAATATAGTTCCCAGCGAAATACAGCCACGGAACTGCTGAAAGACGAATGTTGCCAATAATCCTGAGTTGGGCTTCGACCGTTCACAAGATGCAAGGTTGTACAGTTGATCATGCAGTAATTTATCTAGGCTCGCGATTGTTTGCTGCTGGACAAGCCTATGTAGCACTTAGTCGTGTAAGATCTTTAGACGATATTCGGATTGATGAACTTGATTGCTCTAAGTTAACAGGAAGTACCCCATGCAATAGTGAAGCTTCAATTGAAATGATGAGATTGCGGAATGATTCGTAAGAAATATCATATTTCCACTAGAAACTAATTGATAAATTGAACTAAAAAATGAAAAATAAATAATAGTTCAAAAAACTAAAAAAACACGCTTTTATAGCTAACCGAACTAAAAAATAGAAAATAATTTTTAATTACAAAGAGTTTATATTACGGTAGTAGAAGGCTAAACAATCATTCATAGTCAATCAGCTCAAAATAAAATTATAATAAAATTTAAGTAATTAACAGAATAAAGTAATTCAGAGTAAAAAGCGTGGGGTGCATTTTACTACATTTCATAAGTCTTCTCTCAAAGATAATTACCGATAGAATGATTGTAATATATAATATATCAAGCACCCCACGATTTTACTCTGAATTACTTTATTCTGTTAATTACTTAAATTTTATTATAATTTTATTTTGAGCTGATTGACTATGAATGATTGTTTAGCCTTCTACTACCGTAATATAAACTCTTTGTAATTAAAAATTATTTTCTATTTTTTAGTTCGGTTAGCTATAAAAGCGTGTTTTTTTTAGTTTTTTAAACTATTATTTATTTTCAGTATGCAGGTGGACTACAATGTAATTTCACTTCTGAGCTGATCATGGCTTCTATCACCCCATATCATTATATAATTTAAACAAAGACAATTTTTTTAAACACATTCAATGATTTTTTTGTGGGTTACGTTTTCGGTATGAAAATGTTGTTCCTGCTTTATTTTGGAAAATAAATTGAACACAAATTTCCTTGGTGTGTTAACAGATAATAAGCTCAAATTTGATGAACACGTCAGACAACTTAAGTAAAATTTCCTCCCGTTGTTATGCAGTGAGGGTGGTTTCTAACGAGTTGGGTTTTCACACAGCAAAAACGGTTTACTACGCTTTAATTGACTCCCAAATAAAATAAGACATGGAGTACCATTTTGGGGTACATGCAGTGCAACCCTCCTCTCTTGTGTGTTGGTATTACAGAGGAGGGCTGTAAAGTGTATTTGTGAAGTCAAACCCAGGAAATCATGCAGAAATTACTTTTCGGCCAATAAAATTTTAACTGTCGTTGCACTGTTTATTCTTGAAACTGTATGTCTGGTGTACAAACAAAAAACGGAGTTTGACTTCGTTTCTTCTCCTAATGCTACTCGTAATAGCATATTCAATATCAAAGGACAATAAGCCCGAAACCGATCTGCGAGTGGGTCCCGTCCAATAATTGAAAATTAATTTTGGCTGTTGTATCGCCAAGAGCATATGCAGGAATTTCTTCTGTGAAGAATCCTGCGCTAACACCAGTTGGATGTAATTCAATGCCCTTCGAGATATTAGCCAGGGAAGTAGTTGTTTACTGATAAGTGTTAGTCCGTCAACCTACCCCACATAGCAATCAAAAGCATATTCTTAACTCGAGAAACATGCTGAGGATATGTTTCAACTCATATTCCCCAAATTATATCCCTAGTATATTCCCAGCATGAGTACTTTACTGCTATGAATGTTCTTTTCATCATATCTGTCTAGGAATATTGTAGCATATTCTAGGGATCTTGGGACACATTCCCGTAAATACTTCAAAGAATATTTGTTTTAAAAAATACGTACATAACAATTCAACATTTACATTTTTGTGAACTAACCACTCAAATCAACCCCGTAACCTTACTTTTTAGAATCTATATCACATTCTAATATATTTTCAACTTGACTTTTAGTACAAACTGGCTAGGTTGAAATCCCAACTGATGGTACTTCGTTAAAATCTTCCTGGCAGCACTGCATGCATGCGTGAGTGGCAAGTCGCAAGCTAAGTTTCCATTTTCCAAGCTTCTTGTTCTTTGTTCTTGTTGAAGTTGAATGTTATCTACAATCAGTTTACCAGTTAAATTGTTTATTTTCAAAGAAGACATTTTATCAGTGTGTGTTCAGTGTTCTCTATTGTGGATTGTGCATATTCGATACCGATAGTGAAGTGTGGGGAAGTTATCGAAAAAAAAGTAAGGTTAGGGTAAGTTTTCTTCACGGCTCTTTTTATTCATAGAATAATATCTTGTATATCTATTTTAGATGTTGTTCAATGTAATAAGAGAACACAAAATGCCTGTGAATATGAAATTATCCAAGAAATAAAGAGATGGTTAGCTAAAGCTAAAGAACGGGTTAAAAATGAATTAAAGAAAACTGAGATGAGGTGAGTTTTGAATTTTGGACCCTACCACTGTCCCAGTATACCTTCATGTTCCAATGGATTATCTCATATACCAGATGTAATTTCCGATATTTACATTGCTCAAAGCAATATCTATAATTATCTATATTGATTATTCAGGATTTTAAATTTTCATTTTTTCAAATAAATGAAATATTCCATTGCTACATGTATACCGGGACACCCGGTATATTGTTCTAATCCATTATATTTTCATGTCCCAAAATCAGCAGCGTTCCCAGAACACTGAAATAGGATAAAAAACAATAACATGTGAATAAGAATTTCTTAGTTTTTCATAAATGTTTCAAAAGTATTTGATGTCATTTGTTTGAAGATAATCAAGGATGGCATTCATGCTTCAGAAAATGCCAAGGAACTAACTACTAGAACCTTTAAGGATAATGATGTTGCATCTCCTAAAGTCCCTCACCAAAATATATATTCATCTTGTACATATCCAGTTTGCACATATAGGGTATATTGAGCATATATATAGCATATGCTATGTTGGTGATATAGGTATATTCTGAGGATATTCGAATATATTCAGGGTATAGATTTCAATCATATACGAAGCATACTACTTGTGGCCAAAAAAATATACCTAGCATATTCTCAGCATATAGTAACCATATTCTGTGTATATGCTAGGGATATAATCTCAATATTCTTATGCGTTTAGGAATATGTTTAGCACATACTTGGTATATAATTTTGCTATGTGGGACAGTGCAGGTGAGTTGAGGCTAGCCTGAACAAATTGTTCATTTAGAATATTTAATATATTATAGATATAAAAATACATATCGTTAACGTTTCTGTAACCGATTCCTCTTCCGCTCTCAAAACTTAAATGCTGATTCTTTTCCGAATCGAATATTTCTCATCGAAAATATTCGTCATTGACATTTGTTGAAGAATTTCAGATCTGACCTAACGTGTTGTCCTTCAGGAGAAGCAGCCAGCCGCGATCCATATCAAGCGAACTCATAGAGATGTTCCCCAGGCAGCACGATGAAAGCATATTCTTTCAATTTCCGTTTCCTGCTATTACTCCCTTTTGCCATTATTTTAGTGGCATTCAATTCGACTGTGTGATCTCCCTCGGCATTCTAAATGTGTTTTGACTATTTTGAACCATCTATCTGTCTGTTCGTGATGTACATATTGTGTTCACTCTTTCGGCCTTTTCGACCGCACGAACAAGTGATAATATGTAGTAGTTGTGTCAATATCGAACGTAAAGTATTTGTTGTTTTGAATGTTGTTCTAACATTATATCTGTTGTCGATCCGTTTGATGTTCTCAGACAAATGAGGAACATAGGGTATGGTGTTTGATACAGGTTCTGTATTTTGTGTAGGTTGTATGTTTTCATTGTTGGGTGTGTTCGAGTTTTCAATTTCTGCCAATGTTTTTTCTATATTCTTTTTGCATAGGCACATGCCAACCATCCTATCTATGGAAATGGTGAAAGCTGGCACCTCCACTATTTTTCTGTATTGTGAATTCACAACACGAATGCATTCATTCCATTATATTGAAGTGGGAGAATTTGCTACTTCGTTGATGAGACTCCTACTATCGCTCTTCAAAGACATGAATCCTATCGCAAACCTTCTGGATACAGATTTCTCATTATAGGACACATCGACGAGCGGTATGTTTGGTAACTACGCAAACTACATGCTGGAATACCAATTTCGGTCGTTTTGAACTCAATATAACACGTACAATGTGACCACGACGACTGAGAAGACTATTCCGCTAACCATGGTGTTAATTCCCATGTTTAATTATCTTGGCGGGCAATATTGTCCGTAATACGTAAACAGAGAGGAAGGAAAACGACCGGCTGGGCAGTCGACGTTGCCAAATGTACGATAATCATCGTTTCAATATAATACTTTTGCGATCACGATGCCGTCTCAGCAGAAAAAAAACCAAGCCGAAAAGATGACACATGAACGTATCACATAAGGAATTAGATCAGAGCACAACATAAAGACTAACGGGAAAATCTAACCAGTAGATCGTAAAATCTTGAAAAAATAATAGTAATAGTGGCTTCATTTTCAAAAATACATTCTCATAACAATACAAAAAATCACCATGACTGTATTGAAGAAAACTGTGTCAGTATAGAAGACTGGGGGACCTGGTTCATCATAAGAGGAATCTGATGATGATAATAACAGGGCTACTGAAGGACAATATACATGAACTAAGTAGGGCTGTACAACGGCGATCTTAGTAGCAGATAATGTTCACAACCAATACTGGGTCTGAAAAAATATTATAAAAATCCTGTGATCAACCTGTACAAACTCCTACTGGGGACAAAGCTGCTGGAATTGATATAATGATGCTCATGAGGGCTTGGCGCAATGAGCTGAAGAAGCAATAAACAGGACAAATTTAGAAGAGAAAGGAAAAGAAAATAATGCATTTTCTGCAACAAGTCTTTCAGGATTACGACGGCAGTATAGTATATGTTCTGAAAATAATATTCTCAGAAAATTCCTTATCAAATTTCCAAGTATTTTGTTTCTCTGATATATCCAAGATGTTCATTTGTACTAGTGATAAGTGTAACGGAGAGGTTTCTCAGAAAAACGAATGCAGATTTTTACGAAATGAGTGATTATGTTCCATATTATGCCAAATATCACTATGATGAAGTTGCAGAAAATTGATAATTGAGTGAGAATGATTTAATGGAATATACCTCCTGCACACTGTTTGAAAATCATTACTCTGTGGTGGATGAATTTTTTCTCCACAGTTTTTTGTGCTATCAATCCAGCAAAATCTGAAAAAATATAGAATGAGTATTGGATTCTATCCATGCGACAAACGGCATGATTATAATCCTAAGTTGCTGCGTTGATAAAAATTTTTTTTTCTTGGATAAACAGTGTTTTATTAGTAAACAAAGAAGTTATTACGGAAATTGCTGACTCAGTTCAGTTGAGTTGACCTGATTTCTTATCAATGTAGCAAGTATTTGAGGTACATTAGAAGACTGGCCTTCTATACTTGTAAATATTCCAATACGTATTCTTAATTTTTTTAGATTGTGGTCGGATGAGAACCCAAAAAAACTGCAAAAAATCACTGGAAGTTAATAAAAAAAAGCATTTCTGTCAACTCCCTTCAAAGATGATGTCTTCTTCCAAAAAAAATGTGTATCCAGAGGAGCAAGAACTATATAATTGAAGTGTTGAGCGAATGAACGATCAAAATGAATGATTGGGAAATTCAAGTGGTGTTGGTATTATTTCGAAACGTTGAAAAACGTATCGAAGATTGGAAAATGAATTAATCATAGCAATACAATCACAGCCAGAAAATTGTCAACACCCGAAAACGATTGTGGATACCAAGAATAGGAACGTCGTGAAGAATATCAACTTTATACTTCGTTAATTTCTCATATCTTAAGTCCATTTCGATGTTATTTCCAATCGCTTTTGTAGATTTTTTTTCTTGATTATTTTCTGATATTCAACTCCTGGTTTATTTCACTTTCATCGTTTGGATTTCAGTGTCCAGAATTTTCAAGCAGTTCTTCGAACCAGTAGGTTTTTTCGATGGATTTTTATTGCCATCATAACTTCTGGTCCAGTTTCTATTTATTTAACCGAAAAAAAAAATTAATGTTTCGATTATTCCAATAAGTGTACACTCAAATCATCATTCTGATATGAGCTTCATAATTCGAGGAACTTTCTTAATTGAATGAGTTTTCTGGCTGGTCTCAATATAGTGAATTTATTATACATATAGGCAATGAAGGTTCGAACCGATACTAATCAACAAGAAACACTGTCAACCACTTTCAAACAAACTTTCCGGCAAATTTCATAGTAAAAGGTAAAAGAATGAAGTTCTGGTCGCAAGGCCAGTTAAATTTTTCTACAGTAATACATTTTCATTGAAACTGGCCTATGATCGTTGTCAGCTTTAGCTTTCGAAGGAG
Source organism: Zygogramma bicolorata (assembly GCA_032362365.1). Classification (NCBI taxonomy): domain Eukaryota; kingdom Metazoa; phylum Arthropoda; class Insecta; order Coleoptera; family Chrysomelidae; genus Zygogramma; species Zygogramma bicolorata. The sequence goes on from JAVJAQ010005966.1 coordinate 1,126,869, forward strand.
GCATAATACTCGTCCAGGAAAATTTGAAATCATGGAATCCAACGAAACTACTATTAACTAAAGAGAGGTCGATGAGCCCGAAACCAGTGTACCACAATTGTACTGGTTCCAAAAATCAAAATGTAAAATTGAATACTACATATTCCTGTACAATGGACTCACGAAACCGCATGTTTCGTCATGCAATATTCTCCTGGAACATTCAGGGAATATTTCTGTGATGACTCTTCCTAGTTTGGCAACACTGGCTGCCCCCAGTCAAGTCCAGTGTTGGCGTCATCGTAACCCCGGAACATGGAACTTCTTATCTCTCTTCCTATTGTTTCCTTAATGAATTCAAATCCGTGGGGCTGGTCGTGAAAACGGGGTTTTGCATCTATTTGCATAATTGTATATATTGATGTTCGTTAACGAATCTCGGCTATGAACGGAAGGAATCGATAGAGGATGTACAGTTCATCCTGAGGCGGAGTCAATAGTCCTTTCCGGTTAATTATAGCTGATAGTGGAAATTATAAGGATAAAGTCTTGGGTGAGTACGAAGTTTGGTCATGTACAAATGTTAGGTAGGATCGCAAATATCAGTTATTCCGGAATTGAAAAAATATAACGATGGTATGGTAACTAGCCGAATTGGGTACTAGGGCCACTTAATAGTGAATGGGTATTCCTTTCCAGCTCACATATTCATGAATCGAAATACTCTGAAGGGTATCAATTGCATACTAACAGTAAAGTTTGAGAATACTCCCGAATATACGACGAAAACTCAGTATGTTCGGCAGCTTGAGGCTTGAGCATTGTTTTAGTATATACAAGGTTAAGTGTTCATTTCTCTGATTTTTGGCAATCTGATCCTAGATGCTCGAAATATATATAACGCAAAACTACATTTGTTAGAATCTGCTTGACGGTGTTCTCTGTCGAGTGGTGGTGGTCCGCTCATTTCTTGTCTGAAGAGAAACAGTTTGGAAACATCTCACAAGAATTGAATCACCAAACAGATTTAACGACTTTGAAATCTACTTATACCGGAAACCAAGTGGATGCGACATGTCTTACATATGAGAATCCAAACGAGCATTGGATATCAGGGTCATTGACCACAGTAAACACCGAGAAGAAACTGCGAAAACAGGCCCCGCAGAGCAGATTTAGACCTTGGTCTAGTTCGCTGAGACTTGGAATTTTCTCTTGTGATGCCCCATGATACTGAAGTTCACAACCTAGCTGATCCTCTCAATGAGGTTCTATATAATTGATACTGGCTCCTTACATCTGGTTCCTCTTCCCCGCCCTGTATCTCATATGTCTCAGCTCCGCTAACGCTTTGATATCACATGTAACACGGTTTCATCTACAAGCCCTACAATGAATTTCTTCTGCCAGACCCATAATGCTCCATTGTTTTTAGGGCCAACAATGCTTGAGTAGATCCACCAATTGCGGATATGGTTCAGCAGGCCCTGCGTGGATTTGAGAGTTCCTTCTTGATATGAACTTTCTCACCTTATTATATGAATTTTTATACGAATCCTGCTGTTTGGCTTGCATTCACGAGATAACGATTGTCTTCATACATGCTCTCTGAACCGCAGAAGGGTTTTATGTCGATTATCTCATATCCTTATTGTCTCAGCTGTTTCTTTCCAATATAGAGGTAACGCAATTGCTGATACTATCCCAGCCTTTTTTGATGTTGGAGTGTTTTCCAATGAGTGGCAGACAAGGAATTTGATGAACACAATTATTTGTGTTATCTGTTATGTTAGTCTGTTAGGTGTGTATCAGTATTAATAATAATATAATGATAATATTTATTCACAAAAATACGCAGGAGAAACAATTGTAAAATATCAATTCTACACATGGGTGTACAATAAATATCACGAATAGGAACAGACAATTTTCAGTATATAAATAATTATCTCAGTTTTCATTAACATATTCACGAGAACAAATTTGTATCCACAAAGTCATAGACTGTCTGTGGAGAAACGTCTTTGTTACGAAAAATTTGAATAGGGCATAATGAACAACACAAATATGAACCAGATATACATACACTTATACACACATATATACTAAGATGTTCATATCAAAACAATTTATGAATTTCGTGTCTATTTGAATCAAGCAGGTGAGCTTTCAATTTCTTCTTGAATAAATTAAATTGTCTGATATCTCTTATTTCAGGTGGTAGAAAATTCAAAAATCGTGGAGCCAAATATGAATAACTGCGCTGCCCAATAGTTTTCAATGCAGGAGGAGCTCTATAATAATTGTCTATTTCCCTAGTATAGTAAGTATGATCGATCATATATATATATGAATTTGTTCTACGTTTGAATTCAAATAACGTTGTCACGAAGTAGTAATTTTGGCGAATATCAAGGAGTTTTGCCTCCTGAAACAAAAAATCCGACGAGTACTGTCTCGGTTTTCTCAATATTATTTTGATGAATGTTTTCTGCAGAGTTTCGATACCTCTGATGTGTTCTTTGAGCGCAGTTCCCCATCCTATAATACCATACATCAATCTGGATTCCACTAATGCGTGATAAACCATTTCCAATTGTTTTTCTTCTAAAAATCTTCAGAGATATTTGAATCTATAAATTAAACTTCTCAGTGTATTGGAGAGTTTTTTGAAGTGTGTATTCCATCTTAAGTGTTTATCAATAAATACTCCTAGGTATTTGATCGAATCTTTTTGTTTTATTTCCAGGTCTTCGTCGATTTGAAGGGCACTGTAGGGGGGCTGAGCGTTTTCATAGCAAGAGAAGGGTAAGTAAAAAGTTTTCTCGAAATTTATAGTAAGAAGTTTGTAGGAGAACCAATTATTTATTTTCTTCATATCTGTTTGCGCTATATCTCTCAGACTTTCCCAATTTTCAGATTTCCATTCTATTGCAGTATCATCTGCAAAACTTACTACTTCTCCAGAAATATCTATATTCAAAAGATCAATAATTTAAATAACAAATGAAAGTGGTCCCAATACTGTACCCTGAGGTACTCCAAATGCTTTTGTTCTATCCGTACTCATATTACTGTTAATTTTTGTAGTTGTTGTCTTGAATTTTGTTTCGAAATTGTACCTGTTGCCGGTCCATTAATTTTTTCTCAAAGAGTCGAGGGACATAGGGTATAATGTTTGTCACAGGATGTGTAGTTTGTGCAAGTTGTATGTCTTTCCTGTGGGGTGTAAACGATTTATAACGTTTTTTTCTATTGAAGATGTGCACCTATTTTGTTTCAATACTGATTGTATGAAGTTGATCTCTTCATCGATTTTTCCTGATAAATTCCTCACTATTGTTGTCCTATCATAAAGATGTGTCACTATGAAACTTGTATGGTGGTTTGTTTTCCAGTATATGTTGGTATGTTTTCTCTCGATATTGACTTGTGTTTACATGATGTTTTGATTATTTCGTTACCTTCAGACCTTTTTTTTTAATAAGTACGCTTTCATTTACACGAATAAAATACAGAAAATTACAAACATTTATCTTATTGTTTGTGGAAAAAAGCATTAATCCGATAAGTGTATAAACATTTGTTTCGGTTTGATACATATAATTGAAGAAATCCATTTGAATAAAAAATTAACATATGAATAATAAAAATTAGGGTATATGTTTGAAAGACAAGGACAGAGAGATGTAACCATTTAGCGAACTTAGTTTTAAATACCATGGTGAAGTTTTTGCATTTTTCATTTATCGAAATAATTATATATAGATCTATCAGTTTCAAATAGGTGATTCCTCAACTGACATTTGAATTGATTTATATTGATCAGTGTTTTCATGTTTTCTGGAATACTATTGTATAATTTTGGTGCGAGATAAGAGTGAGACCTTTGAGTAGCTGTTCTGGACAAGAATGGAATGATATAGTGAGTTTTTTTTTTGAGTATTGTGTTCGTGTTCCGGTTTTTGGAAAAATTGCTTACGTAAGTGGTATCGCACACAGTAGCAGTAATAATATAATTGCCTGATATCGAATATTTTTGTTTCAGTATATAACGTGTTTGTTGGATACCGAGAGTTCTTTGGAAAAATCAATTTCAAGAATCTTCTCTGCAGGACATCCAAGGTATGCAGGAAAGTTTTTGCTGCTGAACCCCAAACGAGTATATCATATCGAATGTGGCTCGATTTATCTTCAACAGATATGCTATATGTAGGTCCCAGTTCATGTGAGTTTCGACGATTATACTTAATCCAGATCTAGGAAGGAAAGTTCATCGTTCTTTTCAATTTTCATCGTGAACATTGCTGTTGTATCTTGTTCCAAAAAATGTCAATATCATTTCGACCATGACTCCCTACAGCAAAAACAACAACACATCTCCTCCATACTATTGGTCTAGCTGAACCATCGGAATGTTGAAACGCGAAGGGCTACAATGAAGCACGAACGGGTCAGGTAGCTCAGCTTTATCTCAGCCGGCCATGAAATTACACAAATAACTGAGTTACGGGCCGACCATATTCTCCGTACTGACTAATTGAAACTGTAATGGAGTGCACGGTGTCCGGTCGACGGGAGCAGATATTACGAACTCTGCTATGAATTGCTCGAGCCGGGGTTATCATCTTTTAATTAAAACAATTCATCGTCAAGGGTATGTGCCGTTGTTCTGGAAGGATAAGCGAGTTCCGTCGTGGAGTGCGACAACTGAAGAAAATGGTCGCTACTTCATTGTCGATACTTGGCTGGAACTATCATTGACAGGCAATCATTTGACAGCTCGGTTTTGATTTTTGTGTCAATCAGATTTAAACGATGAGACTGGAACTTTTGGTGTAGGAGTTGATGTTTTTCTGAGATCAATTACCCTAGCACTAAGATGCCTAGGAAACCCTGGTGTATCTTGTGATTCGATATTGTTTAGAATTTCTTGGCGAAAAACAATCGACGATTACAATAGCTTTCTAATTTTTGTATAGGGGACGTTATATGAGCATTTTCGAAAATCTGTCAAATGTCGGTTTTGATAAATTGACGTAACTCTGAGGTTAATTGTTGTCAATGAAAACTCTGAAATTATTTCTTCGCATTCAACAGTGTTTGAAAGTCTACACAAGTAGAATATGTTTTGAAATTATTACAAGTACGTTTTCACGATGTGTAGAAGATTTCGTATTTTGTGTGGTCAGTCAAAATCTGGGGATCCAAATATTCTCCTTTATTCAGCACCTAAGGTGAGTACAAAACAAATCGCCCCAAAATAATAACATGAATGTAGCGTTGTATCTAATTTTATTCGTTTCAGCTTGAGCGAAAGTCTTATATCGAGGAGGAAACATCTGTAGCTCTTATCAATGAGATATTGGAAACAAAGGTTCGTTCAAATAAAGGAAATATCGATGTGATACGTATTTTGAACCGTTGCATAACTGATGTGTGTATCCCCAATTCCAAGACAGTCAGTCTATCACTTTCAATACACTAGCATGAACTTTGTCGTAAATTCTCAGGTGAATGGGCAAAGTAAATTTTCTCGGAATCAAAGTCTAGTCTTACAAACTAATATAAATACACTAAAAGCTTGTAGAGGTAACAGTGACAGTATTGACAGGTTGTTAACGGTAGGTTTCCACGTTACATGCACGTTTTCTGAAACGCATTTGATTGGCTGTCAGGGCTGTCAAAATCTCAGTAGGCAAATAATAAATAGTGGTAAAATATTCGGTTGCACATTCCTCTCTACTGAAAATTAAGCTTCATATGGTATATGACTGATCGCCATCTACAATAGCGATCTGAAGCATTTGCGATCTCAGAAATCAAGCAATCAGTTTTCGCCAAGTTTATCCCAAAATCATTCAGGTATAAGTAGATACACCAGGGTTTCCTAGGCATCCTACCTAGCACCAAACTGATATTTTTGCACTACACGCAAGTATCGACGGCGTGCGTATTAGTGGCACTGAAAAAATAAAAAATCACGCAATTGCGATTTCAATCTGTCGATTGCCAGATTAAATGTGGGAATTGCGACTGTCAATCTGCCACTTGACAGATTGAATGTGTCAATTGAGAGATTTAGTCTGGCAATTGCGACTTTTATGAAAGATCTTGTTCAGGGTTCAAGTTGTTCGGTTGAAACAATAACATATTATCATCATACAAGCAATAACGTAAAGTTACCTACGATGTTAATTCCATTATAATTCATACTGATTCAAAGCTTTCCGACATTGAAAGTTTTCATTATTCAAAAAGTTCCATTCAAGGTAATGCAGCCGAAGTTATAAGCTCTTTTGGAAATTCAGAAAAAAAATATACTGAGGCTTGTACTTCACCCAAGGAACGCTATGGAAACATTTCATTGAATCACATTGATTCTGTTGCAGCAATACAATTCATTATATTTCAATGAGCATTTACTTTCCGCGCACCTGGTATAAACAGCATGAGATTTCTAATTTTCACTGGCCCTCGCTCAAGGCCACTATCCGAGAGAAAAAACCTACGATGATACTATCATCGTCCATAGATATTCTAATAAGTCCGCTCACTCTCAGCAGCGACCCAAATCATCACCGTCCGTCCTCGCGCGTCCCTTGCCTGGCCGGTCGGTCGTCAGTGCCCGTCTGACGGGAGAGCCAGTTTAACAGAGTGTCTCCGATTGAACAGTTCGCATCGTTCCGGCCAGTTATACTTAGTGCGTGAAATAAACATTCTATTGGAACTTTTATTCTTGTAGTTATTTGAACATTTCTTAAAGAGGAAAGAAAGTTACGAATTCTCTGGAATTTATTTTTGGTTGGAGGCTTACTATCTCGTCCGTTTTGAATTTATGGAAAAAAATGAAAACTGAAAATTATAAATTTTTATTGACGCGTAATCTCAATCAGGATTGTCTCGAGAATTACTTTGGTCGAATCAGAAATGCTTTTGGAAACGCTAGTAATCCAACTGCCATTCAGTTTACCAGAGCATTTAAAAAACTTTTTGCTATAGGATATTTTCACGAGACAGAAGGCAGCAATTTTATGGAAGACAGTAGCGATATTTTGCTTCATATAACATCGGAGTCATTGAAAAATATTGAAAGTTTTCAGGAAAAAAATTACGAATATGTTTCTCCAATTATAAAAATAGAATCAACCGATTATAGGAATTTGATATCAGAGGAGGGAAATGCACTGGTCTATGTTGCTGGATATTTTTTACGTAGATGTCTCTTTGAACATTCTTGTCATATTTGTTTGGAATATTGTTCATCATCCGAAAGAGACAAGTCTTCTCATTTTGTGAGCTCAAAGCTGACAAAGGTAGTAAAAATATATTTGGTGGCTCAACAGTCCCTCCCAATGATTTTTCGAAGTATTTAATACAATTAGAGAATACTTTTGTTTCGAATTTTAATGATTACTGCATACATGATGGTGTAGGAAACATATTTTTAAAAGAATATTCCAATGTAGAATTCACCCATCCATGTAGCAATTTTCCCAAAGACTATTAACTTTCATTGTTTACAAGAGTTCAAATCTATTACACAATCAAATTTGCAAACAGGCAAATAAGATCTCAATGTTTAAATAAACAACATCCGAAACTAAAAATTTTGCAAAATTTGTAAATATTTGAAATATTAGATGTCGTTTTTCGACCTTAGTAGATTTATTTAGCTGGGGGATGGTTGGGGTTAGGTCGAATAACTGAAACCACTAATATCGTTTTCGACTTTTATAAAGTCATCCTCAGGGCATTACAAAGTTGCAGTGAATCAGATATAAATACACACATACAGGTGAAAAATTAATAAAATTTGCGACTAGAATCACTTCTGCGAATGAGAGGTCAAGATTGAGTAAATTTAGTACAATTCAATTTGACAGTAAAAATGTAAAAAGAGACATGAACAACAATTTTGAAAATGTGGGAAACGGTAGAACCCAATCTCTGGTTTCTTGTCTATTAGAATGAAAATAAAAGGACATTTACATAAAAATTCCCAGTTTTTGATACTGAAATATACAGAAGTATATTTCTGACCGACGAAAAGTTCACTGTGTTAGCGACCGTTGAAAATAAAATTAGGAACTCACTTATTTCCTGCACTCAAATAGAGTTTTGATTTATATATATATATATATATATATATATATATATATATATATATATATATATATATATATATATCTATATATATATATATAAACCTTGGGTTGGTCGTGACTGACCAGTTGAAAAAAGAACTTCGAAACCACCATGTGATTTCTGTTGGTGAGGTTGCAGTCAATCTTGAGGATGCCAGGGAGTGAAAAAAACTCTTCGCGTTTTGCGTCAAGTCCTGAAGAAGGAAATAAACATTTCCGAAAACTCTTGACGCAATACCAAAGAGTTTTTTTCACTCCCTGGCATCCTCAAGATTGACTGCAACCTCACCAACAGAAATCACATAGTGGTTTCGAAGTTCTTTTTTTTTATATATGTATATAAATATATATATATATATATATATATATATATATATATATATATATATATATATATATATATATATATATATTATATAAACAAAATATTTATTTCAGTATCGAAAACTGGGAATTTTTATTTTTATGTAAATGTCCTTCAATTTTTATTTTAATGGACAAGAGAACCAGAAATTTATGTGAGTCCAACCGTTTCCTACAGTTTTCAATTTTTGTTTGTCTCTTTTTACATTTTCACTGTCAATTGAATTGTACCAAACTAATGTACTCAATCTTGACCTCTCATTCGCAGAAGTGATTCTCGTCGCAAATATCAATAATTTTTTACCTTGTGTGTATTTATATCTGATTTACTGTAACTTTGTAGTACCTTAACGATGACTTTATACAAGTCGAAACGTCGGCAAAGAAATAATAGTAGTTTCAGTTATTCGACCTAAGTCCAACCAACCCCCAGCGAAATATTTGAAATGTGTCTAAATATATATGCCAAAGTATTGAATAGATTATAATTATACTATTAGGGTATACTCAAGAAAACAACCAATCACCATTCAATCAGGTAATATGTAAATACAGATTATTCATCTTCATTTTTTCTTTATTGTGGAGTCCTTTTATAAGTATCTCACCTTTTCACCTGCCCATAATTTAAGAAATCAGGTAATTCATGCCAGTTCTTACAACGGAATATTCCTCAATTTATTGTTATTAGAATCTCATATTATATAATCATCTCAATGAAAGATCATACAAAAACATAAATAATATATAATGAATATAATCAACACTTGACGCCTGACCCTCGTAGACACACTTTCGAGTAAACATATTGTTCGTGCTGCTGACTGACCCTCGTATAACGTATTTCTGCTAGTAGCCCGCATGATTTACGACCGCTCGCAAAAAAAGCGGCATATTTTACCCACATCAAAGGAGTTACCAGACTTATTAGAATATCTATGGACGATGATACTATTGTTGATTGAACGCCAGAGTCGAAAAACGTGGGTGAATACGATCGTCGAATAATCCTCGACACGCGACGCTTTCATTATATATTTTCCGCAAAAGACATTTTCGCCTATGATTATTTACTTTTCTATTTGCTTGAATTTTGTGTGTGGTGTACGGGTACACTACGGTGTTTTTGTTGTTTGCTGAACGAAGAATCCCTGGACCCTTTTACGGGACTCTCCAGGACGTGTTGGAAGATAGAAGCTGATGAAAGGGCCCTTTCGATCCTGAGTTGCTGGGACTACACCGGTAAGATTTCTCATGCTGTCGAAATTTTCCCTTTAATTTTCCGCAAACTATATTCTTGTTAGAATTACGAGAGTGCTGTCCATTTTTTTTCTCTCCGAAGCTAATAAAGCTTAGAGCTGCAACAGATTCATTGTTCAATCTGCATTCAATAATGAAAGAGTCTGCTTTACAACTCAGAAAGTTATTGGATATAGTCAAATAGGATTTTTCGGGCTTTGACGAATTCAGGACAAGGAGTCGATGAATGGGATTTGCATTTTATTTACATGATAGGAAATACACTCGATTTCAATAGTAAAGGGGATTAGTTAAAAGAGTGTTCAAGCAATAGTTTTCCAGGAATGAAAAACTTCTCGGATGTTTTGGATCCAGAGGTCGACAGAATTGTGAATTCAATTTATTTGAAATTTATTCAGTGAATTCAATTCGTTGGCTCAAATTCACTTCGAAAAAAGATCATGAGTCGCAATTGCCAGATTGAATCTTTCAATTGATACATTCTATTTGTCAATTGACAGAGATTGAAAGTCGTAATTGCCAGATCAAATATGTCAATTGACATACTCAATCTGTCAATTGAGAGATTAAAAGTCCCAATTGCGACCTTTAATCTGCCAATTGACAGACTGAATGTGTCAATTGACAGATTTAATCTGGCAATTGCGACTTTTATGAAAGATCTTGTTTTGTTCGGTTGAAACAATGTCACATTATCATCATACAAGCAATAACGTGGAGTTACCTACGATGTTAATTCCATTATCATTTATACTGATTCAAAGCTTTCCGACATTGAACGTTTTCATTATTCAAAGAGTTCATTCGAGGTAATGCAGCCGAAGTTATGAGCTCATTTGGAAATTCAGAAAAAAGTTATATTGAGGCTTGTACTTCACCCAAGGAACGTTATGAAAACAAATGGCTCATTTCATTGAGTCACATTGATTCATTGTTCGATTTTCTCCCAATAATGAGAGAGTTTGCTTAACAACACAGAAAATTATTGGATATGGTCGAATTCAGGACAAGGAGTAAATGAATGGGATTTGCTCTTCGTTCACATGATGGGAAATACACTCGATTTCAAGAGTAGAAGGAATTGGTGAAAAGCAATAGTTTTCCAGAAATGAAAAACTTCTTGGATGTTTTGGATCCAAAGATCGACAGAATTGTGAATTCAATTTATTTGGAATTAATTCAGTGAATTCAATTCATTGGCTTCAAATCATTTCGAAAAAAAAAAAAAAGTCGCAATTGTCAGATGAAATCTGTCAATTGACAGATCAAACTCGTAAACGCGGCATTTTTCATTTTTACAATGGCACCAATACGCCGTCATATTAACAAGGTTAGCACCTTCAGAAAAAAAGAATTATACTAAACCTAAAGACTAGGCTTAGCAGTTTGGTGTTCGGATCATTGATCCCTTAAGAACGTTTCAAAAAAATCAAAGGTATTGAAGTCTTATTGATAGGGTCTTACTGATGTTTTTTTTGATGTATGGGTACCTATATGATTTTGTGTGTACAGGTATTTCGTCAGTTGTCTTTATCTCGTGTTTGATTTTTGGAGTAAAAGTCAATTCGTCGCCTGGTTTAAAGAAGATATCAGAATATTCTTTACATACTTTGATTATTGCGGCTTTTTCCTCCGAGTTCGTGTGCTCAACGCGGATCAAGTCTGTAATATTTAGATTACTCGTGATTGATTGGGAATGATCATCTTTCAATATGTCGGGATTAAAATTAAAAAAAAATGATTTACAGGTAGGGGCTCCGATAGTTGAATTTTTCTTTGTATTGTCGCATTGAAAGAAATAAAAGCAAGCAACAAAATATTATCGTTCTGGTAGAAATGTCAGTAAAATTGAGGATT
>JAVJAQ010005966.1:1150505-1258018 GCA_032362365.1 Zygogramma bicolorata
AGAAATTTTCACCACCAAATACTACTATTCACTATACAGATACTGTTTGGTCATTGTGCTCGTAACAACAATAAACTTCGTTTGCCTATTTCATAAATCCTTTACTCCTACGTAGAGCACGAGGCAGATACTCAAATATTAAACATTCTGCTTCATTTGGATGAAGATATGAGTGAATGAATATGTCCTCTCAGAGAACAAGATTTGCTAATGAATTGTTTCATTCCTCATCAAGAATCTACTTATCCTCAATCAAAACATTACAGGCATTTTTACTGAACCGTCATCCTTTACTTGTTTCTATATTTTCGGGACGACGGTCCTGGTTCTGAATTTTTCACGGTAAACGTGAAATATATGTGCCGTTGTATCTTACGGTATCAAATATGGATAAATGAGGGTAGAGGTGAAAAGTTATGAGGATGGCTTTAACTCTTCGCGACACGCCGGACCTAGAAATCTTGGATTAGGCCACAAGATGCATTATTGGACGCTGTAAGCCAGTCTTCGGCCGCAGATAACGGAAAAGGCTGGACTTATCAGACACAACACGGTCACCTTCCCGTGGAGCAGTTTCCGGAGTTGGGGGTGACTACAGATACGACGTAACGAACACGTAAACTCCAATTGGTCAGGTAAGTTAGCTGGTTGTTCATGTGGGTGACACAAAAAAATTGAACCCTGCATTTCATCAATCATTGATAGAGACAGAGATAGAGAAAGAGACTGAAAAATGAGGGATGAGTAAACAGAATTATGAAAACCTAACAATTCGTTTGTACTGCAGGATTTTGATTTCCTCAGTTTTCAAAATTTTTGCCCCAACTTGAACAGATTATTTTGTAATATTCAGAGAGAATCATGAGAACCTCAGTTCAAGAGGATCAAATGGCTCGACGATGCTGCAATATGGAATTATAGATTCACGCCGTCGGTTTTTATCGTATCATTTACAACCCGGAAATGAAAATTCGATGAATATTCTTGAGATTTTCAGAAAATAAGGCAACATTTGCTTTCATAAAACATAATTCTGAGAGTGCACTTGGTTTTTCGTGATAATATTTTGAAGATCATCTTGAAGACTATCTGATAAACATAATTCAACGTAAAATTCCATATTCGGATGAAACATTGAATTTTCCATTATTAATAGTCAGCTCTAGTCATCAAAACTGATGCCCTAGTCTAGTCTAGAGTAGTCTAGAGTGATGAGTTCTTGTTTTCAATATCAGTATCGTCACGGTCTTGAATTTCTGAAAGTTATGGAACTCGTAAAAATACTCCTTCTACCTAGTTCTACAGCTGCATTTGAAGAATCAGCCTTGAGCATAAAAGTCCTCGCGCATGATCGGAAGAGACAAAAAACATTGTATGTGTGAGTCGATTGGCTTTTTCTCTGCCATATTAATGATTGGAGAAAGCTTAGTTCTTGTGGGACATCAAATATACAGATTTCTATCATGGAAAGTTCTATACATCTCTGTTTTTCAGATAGAGGAGTTCAACTGAGACCTCGCCGCTGAAGATGGCTGCCGCAGATGTAGCCGAAAGCTCCGGAAGTCAAAAATCCACCATACGGCCCTCAAGCCCGAAAAAACAGAGATGTATTAACACTGGCCGTGAAAGCCTACATTCTCTCATGAAAAGTTCTGTCAACAACAATGAATAAACGATGATATTGGAACCTTTGGTGTAGAAGTTGAAACTTTTCCTAGGGATCAATTGTCTCAACACCAAACTAATATTTTGCACTCGACGCGCGTTTCGCTAACAATGTTAGCGTCTTCAGGAAAACTTTGTTACTAAATATAAAGACTAGGGTCAGTTGTTTATATACCTTGAGTTTTATAGTTATGGCTGAATATGCGCCTTATCACTACAAATAACTGTAGAGAATTTTAACCAAATCGATGTGAGGAAATTTATAATAGTTTATAAATATCTTTTTTTTTTCAACGCCCTTCACCTTCTATAGAAATTTTCACGGTCGGTGCTCTTCTGTTTTGTTATCAATCGTTCCACTCTTGGCAATATCTACACGGAGGACTCGACCAGTACAGAATTCCGACATCTCTGTTGTGAACTTGGAGATCTTTTTTCAGTAGAACAGCTGAACTCTGGTACTCCTTGCCGAGTGGGGTTTTTCCTGAGGCTTACAAACTTCAAAAACTCAAAGTGAATTCTAATTCATATCTCCTGTCCCTCGATTCACGCGGTGTTCTTTGAACATTACAGGGCTTCCCTATCGTGTGAATCTGCATAAAAACATATGTTCTTAGGAACTTTTTTTCTCGAACCGACCTAACGAATCACCCTATGAAGTTTCGTACTGTAGTTAGGAAACACCTTGTATGACCCACCATACCTCGAAATGTTGTCAGTCATCACTTGAAGACGATTGAGGATACCAGCGATCGAAACGTCGTGAGTACACTCAACTTGCTACTTTGTTTCAACATTTCTTCATATTACTTCATATATTAATTCATTTAATTTTTTTTACTCCATCATATACGCCGGTCTCGGTAGTGTAGTGGTTAGCATATCTGCCTATCAAGCGGAAGGCCGGGGTTCGAATCCTCGCCGGGCCACCGTGCTGGGTAATCGCACGTTAAAAGGTAAGGCCTCGTTGATCCATTGCTCGCACAAGTTTCGACTTCTGAGGGTTGACGTTCGTCAGCTGGTTAACGAAAACGAACAATTTTAGAACAATTTTTTAGAACCTCAACATTATTTTCTTTCTACCATTATAAAATATGGAATTTTTCACATTTGTCGAAGTTGGAATTGGTAATTAGTATTTGTCTAGTGTTATATTCAGACATCTTCTGTATTTAGTTTTTATATTTGCTATGCATGAGACATACTGGTTGTGAAATAATAATACAAGGTAATGGTAGAATTTTGTGTTTTATAAAGAGTGGCTTGCAAGAATCCCGGAATATAGCTTTACACATATACCTTATTGCTCGTTTCTGCAAGAGAAAAATCATATTGAAAGAATATTGACTAAGTATGATCCCCAAAAACAATTTCCATATCTCAGGTGAGGGTCGATTTAAGCATAAACACTTCTTGCGATCTCTTCACCAAGTTCCCATGAAATGTTTCTTACTGCGAAACAACCTGATGCCAGTTTTCTTCTGATTTATTAAATGTGACTTTCAAATTTCAATTTATCATCAATATACCCAGAAATTCTGATTCTGACTCATAACTGATGACTTGGTTTCCTATATGGAGTTCTTGTAGATTACAAATGAAAGTAAGGATATTAGTTTTTGACTTTACTCATATCGTTCTCAATCATCTGATGAAGTTGTGAGCCATTTTTATCATGCCAAAGTATTGTGGTGTCATCTGCAAATTGAGTGAACTCTCCGGAGATATCAATTCACAAATGACTACTATGAAATTATACTAGCCAAAAAAGAAAATGTTGCTCATTGTAAATCTTCAAATAAGAGAAATAAAATTATTTCTAGGTGATGATAATGTAAAGAAAGTGTCCGCATCAAGAAAACCGTATCAAGACATTCAGTGTGGACTATTTTCTTGCACTCCCTCTCGTGTCACCAACAACTCCATCCACTTAATCCCACTCTCAATGCCACCGAGCTAAATTGCTCTCATATTTGAGGCTATTAAAAAAAGGACATTTCCGCGCTCATTCGGAACGATATAAAGGGACTTTTTCTAGAGCGAATAGTTCCTGAAATAGTTCTGGAGAGCTGAAAATATTGCTCGGTGCGAAATAACGTTACCGCTGACATCCTCCATTCCGGGGGAATTAGGAGAGTTTCACGTTTCATGGTGGAGGTATATGATACAGACTCTATTATATAATGGAGGCTATTTTTCGATAGAGTATTATGATGTGAGGAATACACCAATTATATGTTAATAATTTGAAGGTAATCCATCCTGAAATAGTATTGTGAATATATTTCGATAATTCAGTATTGATCTCCAATTCAGCGGAAGTGATGGTCTGTTCGATGCGAGTTCATAATTCAGCGTGTACAGTATACCGAGGGAAAACGAAATCAATATAATAATAATATCCTTTATTTCCATAGACTTGAGAATACAAGCATCGGATCCGTCAAATAATAGTGTATATAAAAACATCACAAAAATACTGAAAATATCACAGAAAAATAAAGAAGAAAGTTGAATAGATGCATTCCTGAGATACGAGTATCACATTTTATATGCTGAGTACTCAGACAGAGAGTAGAAAGACTCGCGAAGAAGTAGTTCCTCCTTTTGGCTTCGAGTGTTTTTATATTCTCAATTGATTTGATATAGTTAGGTAACTTGTTATAAAGCTTGATTGGCATGACAACTGGACTATTCTCAACAAAGGACAATCTATGCTGAGGTATTCGAAAATTGTTCTTACTTAGGTGGTACTCGTGCTGGAGTCGCTCCCTATTATCTGTTTAATGTGTTGCATTTGTTTTAACGAATTTCACACATCTCAAAATGTGAATAGAAATGGAGTTTAAAACACTCAATTCAGAAAAGTGTGTTCTACAAGAGGAAATACGTGGTTTGAATAGCACCGTTCTTATTATTCGTTTTTGTTGGATAAGAATATCGTGTGCTTTCGAACAGTTTCCCCAGCAAACAACGCTATAGCTAAGACATGAGTCAATATATCTGAAGTAATATAATCATAATAAGTCGATAATGACTTTAGATCGGAGCTGCCGCACAACAAAACAATTCTTTGAGAGTTTCCTGAGAACATGACTAGCGTGTACTGACCAGGAGAGTTGGGAATCTAGGAAAACTCCAAGAAACTTCCCAAATTGCTTTTGTTCGATACTTTTGTTATAAAATTTTACTAGAAGACTTTTATTCGATATCTAAAAAATAATCGATTCTGTTTTGGTTTGGCAATATGAATAGATAAATAGAAATATATTTTTTCTATGGTTGTTACATAAACCTGCTCTATCTCAAGTAGTATTCTTGATAGAACAATTAAGTGCATTGTATGTCTTCTATTTCATTTGAGTTACCTGATAACACGACTCTATTGTGTTACACTTGTAGTATGTATTCAATATTATTTCCTTACCTAATAAAACAATGAATTCATAGTGTTACAGTTATACACACAAACACACATATAAGTATAAAAGTAAATACTTGAAATTGTCTCAAAATACAAGTAGAATGTAAAAAAAATATATATATCATCACTTGAGTTCGTTAATTTGTGGCTGTTACAAAAATAAAAAAGTATGCATACACAACTCAAACGTTACACCTTACAGACATTGTAATATTCGTCGAGTGAGTATAGGGGATTTTCAATCAGGTATTCCTTCAAAGTTCGTTTGAAGGTACTCATGGTATTGATTTCTTTGAAATGTGGAGGCAGTGCATTATATATTTTTATACAGTTATAGTACGGACCTTTCTCGAAAAGACTTGTTCTATGTAGTGGAACGCGTAGATGTTTACTTCCTCTTGTTACCATATTGCAAATGTATTGATTATTTGCAGGAAATTTGTGCAGGTATTTTTTGGCGAATATTGCAATATTATATAAGTAGGAACAATGAACAGTCATAATTCCCAATTTAAAAAATAAATGTCTGCAAGAGGTATAATTTTTCAGGTTAAGCATAGTTCTTATGATTTTTTTCTGATAGATGAATATATCCTTAGATGTTGGTGCATGATACCAAAATATCACGCTATAATCAATCACCAAATGGATATAAGCGAAATAAAACATTTTAATATTGTTAGTACTTATGAGATCCTTTAGGTATCTTATGACACAACAGGCTGATGTTAATTTACCCATTACTGTCTTTACCTGATCAGCCCAAGGCAATTCTTTATCTATCATAACCCCTAAAAATTTTGAGGAAAATGTTTCATCCATTTCGGAATTGTCTATGTTGATATGTAGTGGGGCTTCCGTGCCGTTTCTGAAGTTTATATAATTGGTTTTATTATTATTTATCAAAAGATAGTTCTTTTCACACCACTCAACAACTTGAGACACTGTTACATTAGATGTTTCATTTAGAGTATAAATATCCCTCTCTGACACAACAACTGAAATGTCGTCAGCGAACAGAAAGACTGAGCTGATGTCTATTTGGGGACATATGTCGTTGATAAATATCAAAAAAAGAATTGGACCGAGTATGGAGCCCTGAGGCACTCCTATGACAATCTTAACTTTTTCGGAGTAGAGTACGAAAGATTTGAAATTATTTTTAGATGAGATACCAACTATTTGTGTTCGGTTACTGAGATAAGATTTTATTAAATCATTGGCTTTTCCTCTAACAAGATAGCGCTCTAGTTTAAGCATTAGTAGCTCATGATTAATGAGGTCAAAAGCTTTCGTTAGGTCAAAATAAATACCAGTTACTTCATTGCCTTTATCAAGTTGGTCAATTATAATGAATGATGCTCTGAAATTCATAATAAAATATTTTGAGTTACTATAGAAACGTAATGAGGTTGATTTATCAAACTTTACCCTTATAAATTCATTTGCTGGTGTTCTCGAAGGTGAAATGATGATAAAATTTCCATTCTTGGAACTCCTTCAGAGCTGGTTAATGCATTGAATATTGCTTCATTAGAATCATTGCCAAAGAAATCAAGAGAAAAATACGAATTTATAATAATAATAATAATAATAATATTTATTCACAAAATGTTACAGAATAATTCAACTACTCACAATATGGTAGTGAATAAAGGGACATGCCACGGAAGCAGAGGGTTCTGCTTGTATGTGGACGTATACAATAAGGGTATGAAATACAAACAAACAAATATGATTAGATAAAAATTATACATACTGATAATGATTGATACACCTAATAGATACAATACATACATATTTAATTTTGGGTAGTATCAAGCCACTTGTAAAACACAGAGTAGTATATATAAATACAGACATAAGTATAATATATAAAATATAAAATGTAGACACAGTGGAGTGTTATAAATGGTATTATGTAAGAGAACAAGGATGATAAAGTATAGGTGTACCGTATTTGTGGTAATGATTCATAGTTAACGTTTACATAATCTATAATCATCAGAAAGCTCAATGTAGCCTTGAAGATACCACTTAGGCTCTCTGGGTGCCTGTCTGCGATTTGTTACATTTCTTCATTGCAGCTGATTAATGATTCCTATATACATATATAAACACATACACATATTTATGTTATAGTTCAATTTAACGTTGGAAGATATTATATATCCTTGTTGGTTGAGAAGTACACGGGCATTTATATTTGCAGTTATTCTACCTTTAGTTTTGAAATCAGTTCCATTTCGGAAATCAGCTCATAAGATGTTCTATAAGATTATCAAAAGACTGCCTACAAGAATGTAAGAGCAATTTTTTGATGCATCTCTTCTATACATTGATATTGTTGATTTGTTTTAGGCTGTATGGAATAAGGTTATATATCCGCGGTGCAAGATTACTGAAAGTTCTCTGACCTATGGACTTATTTGCTCTTGATGTATAAGCATGAGCTGCTATTTCACCTGTAGATATGTCTTATTCTTATAAACAAACATCAGAGTATTCTTAACGAATAATTGTCTCACGTGCAGTACCTTCAGTTCTGCATATAATGCATCTGAAGAATATCTAGAGTTTTTAAAGTACAGGATCTTTAGAACCTTTTTCTGTAATTTTGTTATCTGATCTGAGTACGTTTTGGATATGCCTCCCCACCCGATAATTCCATACTGCAGCAACTATTTGAATAAAGAATAGTAGAGGATTTCGAGCTGATTCAAGCCTACTACGGTACGGAATTGATAAAATTTTAAAATAAGTCCTCTTAATTTATTTTTCTGATTATGAGCATGTATATCCCAACGTAGGTACGAATCTATGTGAATTCCTAGATATTCAGTAGAAAGTGGAATTGTAACAGGTTGTTCATTTAATGTGAAAGAATTGAAGTTTGGTAGGTAGTTTTTATATGAAGTGAATGGAATTATCTTAGTTTTTTCCACATTGACAGTCAGCAAGTTACCTTGCAGCCAGTTCAGAATCTTTTTCATGTCATTTTCAGTTGTTTTTTTCACTTCGTTCCAGCTATCAGCTGTGAAAATTATTTTAAATTTACATTTAAATAATGTTCTATGGACTATGACTATCGCAAGAAATATTGACTTTTTCTTTGAAAAATTGTGTCTGGAACGGTATATCAAAATTTACCAGCAATTTGTGGAATTTGTGCAATTTGTGGAAATATTGAATTATGAAGGCGTCAATAAGTGTATCCTTTTGGCCTAGCGACCAGCAAACGAAACTTATCGTTTTGACAGAACAATGTAAATAAAATCAAGAAATCCTACAAAAAATATTTCGGATGACCAATGATTTTATAAATTAGGTATCTCAAGTTTTCTAAAACCTCTACATCTTGTATCCACTTGACCCAGAAACCATCTAGCGATTCATCAATTCATTGAAGGAGCATTCACAAATCAAACCTCAAGGGTATCAAAAAAACAAAACAAATGAAAACCGACGAAGGGACCGTGAAAATCAAATCGGAAAAGGGGATATTAGGCCTCTCGCAAAGTGTTTACGTAGCAAAGCATCAGGTGTGAGACCACTATCCTGTATCTCATTGATTATGAGCGCGTGGAAAAAGCTTTGGAAAGAAAGATGCGGAAGCCTCGGGAAATGGAAGTGTCATTTCCTTTAATGGGTCATAAGAAATGTGAACAGTGGCCTAAAGCTAAGTTATATTCTGTGTCTAATGCTTTTGCAATTTTCTCCTGCCGTACGGAAAAACTATTCAGTGGGGAATCCAATCAGTTAGGGCAGTAGGGGAGATTTATGTTATTAATTTTTCATGTTTGAGAAGATTTCTCCAGGCCATTTGTAGAAAAAATATGTGTTCCGTATAATTACGACTGGTAGGTAGATGAATAATAATGAATTAGTTCTTATCTCATGCAGTTATTGTGTTACCTATTGTTATTTTTTTATATATTGATGACGTATCATCAGTTGTTAGTCGTTGGTTCTTTAAAATATCTCAATAAAATGAAATATGTACGGAAAATTTTCATGAGGAATTTACAAAAAATGTCATTTTCCCAGGTGCAACCACTGATGAACGAAATTAACGTTACAGAGGCCTGTATCAGGGATCTATGGACCTATTTTTTCAATATTTTCCGAGCCCTAGCTTTCGAGAAAAAATTCAGAGCGCGAACAATGTCATTTCTTCACCCTCGGAGGGGAGAGGAGAGGGAAATAAATGAAAAAATATGATGAATATTTTTCAGACTTGAGTTACATCATTCAAGTCACACCGAAATTTCGTGATCAAGGGCATTTCGATTATCTTAACGTTTGTGACACAGGGTGATTTCAATACCCTTACATCACCAACTGGGGTATTTTTGTACTCCACCTTGTCTCTATATATTCATAATATTTACTTTCATTTTATTATTCGCATTCGAAACATACAAAAAAATTTAACGAAATTTTTATAGATTGTGCAGTTCAAAAGTAATACAAAATATAAAATCAACTTGTAAAATATACATTTTAAGATATTAATTCTTGAATGTCTCACATATTATTTCTTGTAACTGTATTTTACAAGAAAAACTGTCCTCAAATTTTACATCTGTTGCGGGTTTTCCGATCACTTTTCCGAGGAGAGAAAGTACAACGTCCAGATGTCCTTTCATCTGCTGGAAATATTGGAGGACTACGAAACTCAGGAAAGACCATTACCATTTGGACAGAAGAGGTCCTAAAAATAGGAACTCGAAAAAAGACAGAAATCAACTTGTCTTCATAGATTTCGCACGACTACGTACATTACTAACTGGGGTATTTTTCTATTCCATCTACTACGAACGCCTAAGAATAGTGAATGGCATAGTTTTTTCTTTTGATATTTTATATTAACAATCAGGAAATACCCAGAAAGAGCATATTTGAAATGATTATCGGATATTGATGTACAAATGAATAATAAATTATCGCCATAACCCCAAAAAAATACCAATTTGGGCTACAAAACTACCCCACTTAGTATAACGCAGGTAAACTCAGTATACCCTTTTGCACTCCCATCAAACCAAAACAAGTCATACTGTACTGTTTGAAAGTCATTTTATTGTGGTGGTTGAATTCTTTCTAATTTTTTTGAGTTTTTATCCTACCACTATCTGGAAAAATAGGAAAAAAGAAAATCTATGAAAGTGCAGAAAGACAGATTTTTAATCTACCTCAAAATGTTGCTGCGTTGATAAAAACACTCCTTCTGGGGAAAACGGCAGCCAGCAGCCCCGTCGAACTCATCACATTCAGCGCAAGAAGTATATTGACGGATATTCGGGCGAGGACTCGTGAGATAGGGGCATCGTGAATCATTCTTTCTTTCAACTTGCGCATTTCAGTCATAGAGGTACTACTAAAAGGTGATCTATTCGGATGGGACCAACCGAAGTATAATTGTATTTTGAGTGTATTAGGAGTTAAAAGGGCTCGAATAAACCAGAAATTCAAATCATGTCGATGTTGCTGTTTCGATTTGGTCATCCTCAGGGTACTGAAACGGATATTGATGGAAATAAAGAATAGTACATCAACACACATATCGTAAGATGAATGATATAAAATATTGTGAAATATAAGGCTGGTGATGGGTTCACATTTTGAATACAATTGTCAGGTTCGTAGCTCACAATATCTTTCCAATATCTGTCACAATATGTGTATTTATTTCTTATCATTCTTCAATCTGATATACATCTTAGTGTACTGTGGATGATCAATTTTATGGGTCGAAACGTAGATATTTACAGAATTTGACTCTAGGGAGCACTCGACAAACATGATTGTGACGCTGCTTTTGGATATCAAAATTAATTTCAAGTTTGACGAACTGTTTTCTTTGTTTCTTCACTGTATTTTTAAACGACAGATGAGGGTACCGATGATTGCGTTATGTATTTTTGGATCAGAAATATTCGTAACAAATTTTGTATATGAACAATTTGTTCAGGCCAGCCGCAACTCATCTACATTGTAGGTTGACGGACTAACACCTATCAGAGAACAACCACTCCTCTGGATAATACCACGAATGGCATTAGACTACATTCGACAGGTGTTAGCGCAGGATTCTTCACAGATGACATTCCAGCATAATATGCTCTTGGCCATACAACTGCCAGAATCAATTTTCAATCATTGGGACTGGTCACACTTGCAGACCGGTTTCGGACTATTTGGCCTCTCGTCAGTGCAAGGCAGTGCCATCATCAATATAAGTCGATGACTTCTCATAATTGAAAATCATATTCGAACAGAGTATCTTCTCTAGACCTGGGCTGATACAACCAACAAGCAAAATAGCCATTGTTGCACCATCTGATAGGTGTTAGTCTATCAACTTACACTGTAGGTGAGTTGAGGCTGGCCTGAAGGAATTGTTATTTTAGAATATTTGATTTGAGGCCAGTCTCCAAGCATATCCATGAGTATTCGTGTATTCGCTACAGTTCAGTATATTACGTAGCGACGAAGATAAGCATATTACGCAAGAACGAAACGTTGTGATGTGTTTTTGAAGTTTGTGAGCCTCAGAATAGACCTCTCTCGGCGAGGAGTTCCACAGCTAAGCTGTTCTATTCAAAAAAGATCCCTTAGAAGAAGAGGTTCAACAAGTCTTCAAATTCACACCGAAGGGGTGGAAATTCTGTACTGAGCCTTGTAGATCATTAGAAGCTGACGAGAAGTGAAGTATTTCTTCGCAGGAAATAGAAATCCAAGTTTCTGGGAAGCACCTTCAGCGATCGATCTCACAAAGTATTCCCATGTTGGATCATTACTGATCGTAAATCCTAGCATCGAAGTACTTGACTTCGAAGGAATAATTACTCCTGACATCTGAATACTAGACGATGATAGATCGGCTTTCCCCGAGAAGAGACATACCTGGGTTTTCCTAGCATTAAATTCCACCAAGTTCATGCTACCCCATTCTATTATTTTCACCAAGGCATCGTTGATTTTATTGCCTTGAATGTTTCTTCGAGTTTTTCTTTCACGAGCTGGTATGGAGACTCTGGAAGAGGAACTATTATGAAGATTACTGTCGTCCGCAAAACTATGTACTGAACAAGATGTTTTCCCGAGCAAATCATTGATGTTAAGTGGGCGCCAGAGCTGAACCCTGTGGAACACCTGCCTTTAGTTGGAGAATATCAGATGATACCCCATCAACAATCACATACAGAGACCTATCAGTCAAAAAACTTTTCAACAAAGCACACAACTGAGAAGGCAAACCATAAGACGGCAGTTTAGAAAAGAGACCCCGGTGCCAAACTCGATCGAACGCTTTTGAAATATCGAGTGCAACAGCTACCCTTTCTCCGAATTTTCCGATTGAATGCTGCCAAATATGAGAAACATAAGCCAATGAGTGGCTGGTTGATCGTTGCGAAATCCGTATTCTGGATTCAATAATACTTCAATTCAATTCAATACCAGTAATTCAAGAAAAGTATCATTCGTGACTTCGAAAAAATTTTCGGAAATTGTTCGAAAACTTCAAAAATAGGTGTTTTCAAAGAAGTACGATATCAATGCAAAAGAGGTCTGACTTCACCTCAAGCTGTACTTGGCAACCTTCTGATATAAGCTTTGTTGTTTTAATTTTCATCTTTTTTTTTTTGTTTCGCTTGAAGATGGTAGCCCGTAGTGTTCATTTTTCATAACACACCTCCGACGAATTATAGTGGCTCGTTCAAGGAATTAATTTTGCCTTCAAGGTGAAGAATCAATTACGAAACCTGTTATTTACACATTTATGAAAATTATTTTTCAATTCAATTTTAGGAGCTCGATTGTATGAATCGAGCAGCAGCGTTTAGAACGAGTGTCGGTAAAAGTGAGGTGTGGTTCGAAATTGATTTTTGTGGGAACGTATAATTTTTCGAAGAGATTCGGTTTTATAAATTGGAGAGATCCGTACGATAATAAAATCGATAACTGGCGTTGTTTTTTCGAATCGAAGGCGTACGAAACATGCGGTATGTTCAAGGTTGACGATGGGATATATCATAAAAATGGTTTTTGTTTTTCACTTGGTTCTATCAGTTTATTTGCAACTAGGTAAGCATCTTCAGGAGAAGAAAATTGATGGATGTAGACGTTACTATGTGGTAGGAGATAATTTTCAAAATACGAAATTAACCTCACATGTTTATACAGGGTGTAACTGAATAAGTGTAAAACATTCAAGGAAGTGATTCCTCATCGAAAAAAAGGATCTTTCATATAAAGAAACTTTATTGGAGCATCCCTTGTTAAGATCCCCTTGGTTCTACAAAATAACAATGAATCCAGTTCGCATTTATGACGATGTATCTCTGTGGTTGTTCGTGAAATAATTTTTAAATGGTAAACGGATAATAAGAAAAAAGAAACATTGTACATGAATTTAAGAGGTTGCGTTTTCAACTCCTCACAACCATGGGCTTGTGAAAAAATTGTTATACAAATTTTATGTACCCCCTTTAAGGGGCTGTATCTCAAAACCCACGATTAGAATGCATTATACTGTATGATCATACAGTAGGGTACATCCCTAATATTTGGGATAATGAATTTTTAGGGAAATTTTCAATGGACATCGTTCTTCTTCGCAGGAAAAGTCATATGACCGAACATTACTTTATCTCGTTTTATGATCGATCTTTCCTTGAAAATTGTGATTTTTTTCAAATGATGAGAGTAGTATGGCTGGAATACTTTCTGATAGTCTCCCTCTGAATCAAAATATTCCATAGAATACGCCGAATTGTTTCAACTAATCTCCTTTTGTTTTGTATGATTCATACTGTTGTTCGAAAAAATGATAATGCCAGGAAAATATCAAGAATCTTTCTCCGGAGTTTCCTGCGTTTTTCTAACTCATCCTCGCAACATAATTTTCCCGGCCATTGAAGCGAAACACGTGTCTCGGCTTTGTAAACCGATATTTCTGTTCGTTTCTCGAATCGTGTCTTGTGATGAATAAATTGTAATCGCCTCATTCTAATCATCACATATCTCCAAAAAAATTCATGAACTGCTTGTTCGAAGAGTTATTGTTTTCCCCAACCCTAACTCCAACTCAACGTAATATCAGTTACCACCTGAGAAGTACCAACCGAAATCTCCTGAATTTTCAGTAATATACCAAGAAGAATCTTCTACGAATTTACTGTCGAGAATAATCTGAAAAGGGGCTGTGAATGATGTTCTGAAGATATACGGTATGGAAAATTCAATAGGTGATATTTCAACGATAATAATGGAGGATTATATATCTATGCATATTCTTTCGGGGATTCCATATGAAATTACATTATAGAATATTTCATGAAAAATTCAAAGGTATTTCTATATTCCATGAGTATTCTATGAATATTTGGAAAAAATATGTTCATTCCATCATATGGAGAAAATATTCTACAAATATGTTGTGCTGTCTGGGAAATTATATCGGTTTTAATGACGTTCTCAATATAAACCATAAAATAAAATTGTTTGCTGAAAAATGCGTTGATCTCCCACGGTTGAACACTCTTCACGAATCGAGTAGTAGTTTTTCATTTTATATATATATATATATATATATATATATATATATATATATATATATATATATATATATATATATATATATATATCTAAATATTTTGATTTTTTTTGTTTTATAAACGCATATTATATTGGATATTTCACTCTGGAAAACATGATTTACCCTCAACTAGTAAGAAACAGGAGTTGAAATTCCCACACATTCAACATAAATGATCATTTATGTAGAAATAGATTATACAAATGTCTACATCATGGGAATGTTTTATTAATTGTCCCCTTCGGAATGGGGAAAACAATGAATAATGAAATACCGTTTCGATAATCCATCACGTATTAATTCAGGTGATTGTCATCCATTTCTTGACTGGAAACAATATAATATTCTCCCATCGTTCTCATTCCGTTCTATCGTAGGAACTTCATCAACCTGGATTAAACTGCTATCACATAAATAAATTACAAGAAAGATAATATGGTAGATTAGTATCCTATCATTATTAAATATGCATATTTACATTGCGGCCTAATTGTAGCCCTTGAATAGATGGTATTTTTTATCGAATCCCACGTTTCTATTAGCAGCCTGAGGACCTCTTTCTATATCTCTGTTAACAGAATCAATTGGATGGTGCCGTTGTTGATTATTTCGCCCACTGCCATTGATAGTTTGGTAAAACACAAAGGATTTTTTTTACGGCTATAACACAAAACTGATCTATCCCAACTGTTCTTGATGGAACAATGAGGTACATTGTATGTCTTCATTTTAATTTCCTCACCTGATGACACAATTACTGCATTGTGTTACAGTTGTAGTTATTTTTGCAAAATAAATCAAGTATTCCATGTAATGTCGAATTTCAGACAATGACAGCTCTATTCACGTATTGAATTTTACCCAAATGAAAATTTTTAATGGTATTAAATTTCAAGTTTATGTTATTGTTGAATCATGTCCCTACTATCTGTTATAGCCGTGAAAAAATTAAAGTGTATAACTCGCATGGAATGGTGATTTCCCACTGGTTTGATTGCTGTATTCGACTACAGATTGTGCTGCAAACTCCATAGGAAATGACTTTAACTCCTTTGCATTTAAGCAATAATCTACCCATTTTATCGATCCATACATGGGCCAGTCTATGAATTATTTTTTTCTAATCCCAGCCATAAATATGCTAATTTCTTTAAAGTTTACTTAACGGATGAGTGGGCGATTCCAGTCAACTGAACCGTTATGATTTCATATCCACACAAAGTTTTATATGAATTCCACCAATCACAGAACACAAAATACCTGGTTACCTACCACAAACAAGATATTTCATTTGAGCATAAATGAATCTACTTATACCTGAATTATAGTTTCTAGTTCATTGAGTTTGAATTGTCACAACTGATGTTTTTTTTTGTGGAACTGAAGGACTTATATCTACTCTGCACACCAATAATTTAGTCATATTGTACAGTCCAGATGGCCTAGTTTGTTGAAGCGTACGCCCTCTGAGTTCGAGTCCCCCCATAACCGTTTTTTTTGGCACTTTTCCAATGTGACTAGGGAATGCATTCTCGCGAGATTGGGGCTCAGGCGAGATCTCGCGAGAGTATACATAACAATATCGCGAGATCTCGCCAGACTGGCAGTTTTGTGAATTCATTCTTGCAAATAATCACAACATTTCAACTAATCAGGGAAGAAATAATGAGAATTTTGGGTATTAATGATTAAAAATTAATTCATAAGAATTTTTTCTAGGAACATTCATGTATTCAACACTGTCTGACGATCTATCTATCATTTTTTGTATGAATTTTTGTGCACCTAGTAAAGACTGACATATGTAATCGAATGAGGAACAGAATAA
The DNA here is from genome assembly GCA_032362365.1 of Zygogramma bicolorata. Classification (NCBI taxonomy): domain Eukaryota; kingdom Metazoa; phylum Arthropoda; class Insecta; order Coleoptera; family Chrysomelidae; genus Zygogramma; species Zygogramma bicolorata. The sequence continues at coordinate 1,167,027 of JAVJAQ010005966.1, forward strand.
ACAACCAGTCTTCTCTTCTATATCGAACAAGAGTGTTTCAATAAAAGAACAGTTCTTTTTATAACAAAAATAGACCGACAATTTCGACTGTGATCACTATTCCGTGTCTTGAAACTACGTTTGGCTGTTGTTCCTACATATACTTTTCCACATGTAGGAACCACCAAACGTAGTTTCAAGACACGGATTAGTGAGCACAGTCGAAATTGTCGGTTGACACAAACTGAAAAATCAGTCGAACACGCCCTTCTCGATAATCGTAATATTCAATTTGATGAAAAATTTGGCATCCCGTTCTGAAGACATTGACGACAAAGCCGGACAAGAGTACAGTATACGACTTACGACAGAATAGGGTCCGGCAACAAGATATTAACAAACAAATACCTCCAGATTTGCCATTATTCATAATAGACTCACAGGAAGGAGTTCAACTGAGACCACTCTGCTGAAGATGGCTGCCGCAGATAGCTCCGGAACTCATAATTCTAGGTCACGTGGTGTATTAACACCAGCCGTGAAATCATACATTCTCTCATGTGTGTGCTATATATGTGATATGGTATCGGTGCTTGTTTGATAACAAAAAATTCCAGAATATTCAAATAGAATTACCTAGTAAATATAGGGAACTGCAGTAATGGGTATATTTTGTATAGAATAAATATTTCATGATTACGAAACGGATTCAGTACCTGACAATACAGTGAAATGTGAGATAAAAAATAACAATTTACAATGTTGAATTTTATATACCTAGTGGGCTAAGTGAAAATATATCGAAAAGTTCTCAACTTCAAGTCATTGTTATTGTCGTCGTTATTCTCTTCAGATTGTTTGCTGACGACACCACCCTTTTATGGCATGGAAGGAATGAAGGGGAACTGAAAACGAAAATATCCCAGGAAACAAACGACGTAAAATATTGGTGAAAGTCAAATTAACTTTGTTTCAATATTAATAAAACCAACATAATAACCTTCAAATTCAAATTTGATGATCTCACCTTAGAGGAACATAAATAAGTAAATAAGCCCTGTACAAATCTTCTGGGAATATATATTGATGAGAAACTGAAATTTGATGACGATGTTGCGGTTGGTATCAGGTTGTTGAGCTGTGGCAGTGATATCAAACGAACGGAATCAAGAGAATTATTGAAAGAACTGTATATTTTTCTCTTGAAAAATCTAAGTCTAGATATGGCATAGCATTCTGGGGTTTCCGCAATCAGTACCTACTGAATTTTGTGGAGCTGAAGGCCATTGTATGTGGACTATTGTTTGTCAATCAAAAAAAAAAAAACAACTGTCACTATAGCCTGTTCTTTTTAGAAACTGTTTGCTTGATGCATAATAAGAAATTTTCACCACCAAATACTACTATTCACTATACAGATACTGTTTGGTCATTGTGCTCGTAACAACAATAAACTTCGTTTGCCTATTTCATAAATCCTTTACTCCTACGTAGAGCACGAGGCAGATACTCAAATATTAAACATTCTGCTTCATTTGGATGAAGATATGAGTGAATGAATATGTCCTCTCAGAGAACAAGATTTGCTAATGAATTGTTTCATTCCTCATCAAGAATCTACTTATCCTCAATCAAAACATTACAGGCATTTTTACTGAACCGTCATCCTTTACTTGTTTCTATATTTTCGGGACGACGGTCCTGGTTCTGAATTTTTCACGGTAAACGTGAAATATATGTGCCGTTGTATCTTACGGTATCAAATATGGATAAATGAGGGTAGAGGTGAAAAGTTATGAGGATGGCTTTAACTCTTCGCGACACGCCGGACCTAGAAATCTTGGATTAGGCCACAAGATGCATTATTGGACGCTGTAAGCCAGTCTTCGGCCGCAGATAACGGAAAAGGCTGGACTTATCAGACACAACACGGTCACCTTCCCGTGGAGCAGTTTCCGGAGTTGGGGGTGACTACAGATACGACGTAACGAACACGTAAACTCCAATTGGTCAGGTAAGTTAGCTGGTTGTTCATGTGGGTGACACAAAAAAATTGAACCCTGCATTTCATCAATCATTGATAGAGACAGAGATAGAGAAAGAGACTGAAAAATGAGGGATGAGTAAACAGAATTATGAAAACCTAACAATTCGTTTGTACTGCAGGATTTTGATTTCCTCAGTTTTCAAAATTTTTGCCCCAACTTGAACAGATTATTTTGTAATATTCAGAGAGAATCATGAGAACCTCAGTTCAAGAGGATCAAATGGCTCGACGATGCTGCAATATGGAATTATAGATTCACGCCGTCGGTTTTTATCGTATCATTTACAACCCGGAAATGAAAATTCGATGAATATTCTTGAGATTTTCAGAAAATAAGGCAACATTTGCTTTCATAAAACATAATTCTGAGAGTGCACTTGGTTTTTCGTGATAATATTTTGAAGATCATCTTGAAGACTATCTGATAAACATAATTCAACGTAAAATTCCATATTCGGATGAAACATTGAATTTTCCATTATTAATAGTCAGCTCTAGTCATCAAAACTGATGCCCTAGTCTAGTCTAGAGTAGTCTAGAGTGATGAGTTCTTGTTTTCAATATCAGTATCGTCACGGTCTTGAATTTCTGAAAGTTATGGAACTCGTAAAAATACTCCTTCTACCTAGTTCTACAGCTGCATTTGAAGAATCAGCCTTGAGCATAAAAGTCCTCGCGCATGATCGGAAGAGACAAAAAACATTGTATGTGTGAGTCGATTGGCTTTTTCTCTGCCATATTAATGATTGGAGAAAGCTTAGTTCTTGTGGGACATCAAATATACAGATTTCTATCATGGAAAGTTCTATACATCTCTGTTTTTCAGATAGAGGAGTTCAACTGAGACCTCCCCCTGAAGATGCTCCCAATGTACCAAACTCCAACAAAAACCCCAACCCCCACCCAAATCAACAACAATGAATAAACGATGATATTGGAACCTTTGGTGTAGAAGTTGAAACTTTTCCTAGGGATCAATTGTCTCAACACCAAACTAATATTTTGCACTCGACGCGCGTTTCGCTAACAATGTTAGCGTCTTCAGGAAAACTTTGTTACTAAATATAAAGACTAGGGTCAGTTGTTTATATACCTTGAGTTTTATAGTTATGGCTGAATATGCGCCTTATCACTACAAATAACTGTAGAGAATTTTAACCAAATCGATGTGAGGAAATTTATAATAGTTATAAAATCTTTTTTTTTTCAACGCCCTTCACCTTCTATAGAAATTTTCACGGTCGGTGCTCTTCTGTTTTGTTATCAATCGTTCCACTCTTGGCAATATCTACACGGAGGACTCGACCAGTACAGAATTCCGACATCTCTGTTGTGAACTTGGAGATCTTTTTTCAGTAGAACAGCTGAACTCTGGTACTCCTTGCCGAGTGGGGTTTTTCCTGAGGCTTACAAACTTCAAAAACTCAAAGTGAATTCTAATTCATATCTCCTGTCCCTCGATTCACGCGGTGTTCTTTGAACATTACAGGGCTTCCCTATCGTGTGAATCTGCATAAAAACATATGTTCTTAGGAACTTTTTTTCTCGAACCGACCTAACGAATCACCCTATGAAGTTTCGTACTGTAGTTAGGAAACACCTTGTATGACCCACCATACCTCGAAATGTTGTCAGTCATCACTTGAAGACGATTGAGGATACCAGCGATCGAAACGTCGTGAGTACACTCAACTTGCTACTTTGTTTCAACATTTCTTCATATTACTTCATATATTAATTCATTTAATTTTTTACCCCTGGAAGGCCGGGGCGAACCCCCCCGGGCCACCGGCGGACCCCAAAAAAAAAAACCAAAAAAAAAAAAAAAAAACAAAAAAAAACAACACAACAAAAACATTCCATCAAAAAAACATTACAATAAATCTAAATTACCATTCATTCCAGAGCGAGATACAAAGAAAAAAAAAAAAAAAAAAAACAAAAAACAAAAAAAAAAAAAAAAAAAAAAAAAAAAAAAAAAAAAAAAAAAAAAAAAAAAAAAAAAAAAAAAAAAAAAAAAAAAAAAAAAAAAAAAAAAAAAAAAAAAAAAAAAAAAAAAAAAAAAAAAAAAAAAAAAAAAAAAAAAAAAAAAAAAAAAAAAAAAAAAAAAAAAAAAAAAAAAAAAAAAAAAAAAAAAAAAAAAAAAAAAAAAAAAAAAAAAAAAAAAAAAAAAAAAAAAAAAAAAAAAAAAAAAAAAAAAAAAAAAAAAAAAAAAAAAAAAAAAAAAAAAAAAAAAAAAAAAAAAAAAAAAAAAAAAAAAAAAAAAAAAAAAAAAAAAAAAAAAAAAAAAAAAAAAAAAAAAAAAAAAAAAAAAAAAAAAAAAAAAAAAAAAAAAAAAAAAAAAAAAAAAAAAAAAAAAAAAAAAAAAAAAAAAAAAAAAAAAAAAAAAAAAAAAAAAAAAAAAAAAAAAAAAAAAAAAAAAAAAAAAAAAAAAAAAAAAAAAAAAAAAAAAAAAAAAAAAAAAAAAAAAAAAAAAAAAAAAAAAAAAAAAAAAAAAAAAAAAAAAAAAAAAAAAAAAAAAAAAAAAAAAAAAAAAAAAAAAAAAAAAAAAAAAAAAAAAAAAAAAAAAAAAAAAAAAAAAAAAAAAAATAAAAAAAAAAAAAAAAAAAAAAAAAAAAAAAAAAAAAAAAAAAAAAAAAAAAAAAAAAAAAAAAAAAAAAAAAAAAAAAAAAAAAAAAAAAAAAAAAAAAAAAAAAAAAAAAAAAAAAAAAAAAAAAAAAAAAAAAAAAAAAAAAAAAAAAAAAAAAAAAAAAAAAAAAAAAAAAAAAAAAAAAAAAACAAAAAAAAAAAAAAAAAAAAAAAAAAAAAAAAAAAAAAAAAAAAAAAAAAAAAAAAAAAAAAAAAAAAAAAAAAAAAAAAAAAAAAAAAAAAAAAAAAAAAAAAAAAAAAAAAACCCAAACCCCAAAAAACCCCCCAAAACCAAAACCAGAAACAAGCAAAAAAAAAAAAAAAAAAAAAAAAAAAAAACAACAAAAAAAAAAAAAAAAAAAAAAAAAAAAAAAAAAAAAAAAAAACAAACACACCAAACCAACAAAAAAAAAAAAAAAAAAAAAAAAATTCCTTCTGAGTGGAAAACGTTGTATCAGCCAGCAGCCTCTCGTATAACTCAAATTTGGCTATTAAAAAATTAGAAGAACTAATAGTTATCAAATAAGTACTTATCGTTATTAATGTTCATAGTCAATTCTGCTTCCGCTAGAGTTTAATCCTTATTTTTTCAAAAACATTCGAACAAGTCCTCGCAGGGGAATGGGCGAATTCCGTTTTTTTTTTTTTTGGAATACCTCGTCCATGGGTAGATGGCGCGATGACTTCGTGTTGTTCGCATCAGCTTTGGTCGGAACTTGATACTATGAAGGTTTTTTATTTTCAATTATGGGAAGTCATCGACTTTATGTTGATGATGGCACTGCCTTGTACTGACGACTGGTCAAAGAACCCGAAACCGGTCTGCAAGTGTGTCCATCCCTATAATTGAAAATCGATTCCTTCATTTGTATCTCCAGAAGCAAATGCAGGATTTTCTTCTGCGAAGGAACCTGCACTGGAAACGGTCGGATATAATTCAATACCCTTCGTAGTGTTAGCCAGGGGAGTAGTTGTTATCTGACAGATGTCAGCCAAAACCTACTGTGTAGGTTGATTTGAGACTGGCCTGAACGAATTGTTCGAAAGATGATCTTATTTTTTCAGATAATGGTAGGTTAAGGACCCGAAAAAACTAGGAAGAAAAAATTTCATGCTGTATAATAAATCACGAAAAAAATGGTTAACGTTACGTTACTATTCGGGAACCACAGCAAATTCGTTTAGTTCGGTTACTCGATTTCGCGTACCTTGTAATTACAACAATAGGAGTGGAGCTCTCCGGCAAAAACCCATCGTTCGTGTACCCGCGTTGTAAAATCCACCGGTCCTGAAATAATCCGGCGTTCAGGAGATGTCTCCTGAAAGCGTATACTTGTCGAGACGCTCACGACGTTTCGCTTTAATTGTTCAATAACGGAAGCAGGTTCCCAGACGGATGTTTAGCATAAACAACTTGTAAGAGTTTCGGTGAGATAGTGACGTTGGGTGTGTCTAGTTTTCTTCTCTTATTTGCAATTCTCATTGATTGAATTTGTGAAAGACATAACACTGGACTGCTCATGAATATTTTGGAATTGATTGAGTTTCTGTAAGTTCCTCGTGCGGTGAAGGGAAAACGGTTCTTAGCGGTGTACCTCAGGGATTGGTATTTGGCCCACTGGTATTCATCATTCATGGAGCTGGTTTTTGCTCGCTGATTTTTTTCCTGGAACTATAGGTCGGCAGCACCAAGGTTTTTCGATTCGACACGTTCAACTTCGAAGTGATTTGAACAGAATTGCGAGTAAAGCAAAGAGTTGCAACTAAGATGTATTGAAAACCTGGTGGATATGCTTTTGTTCAGTCAATTCGTTTCGATCTGAGATATCGAAGTGACAGCTTACATTTTTTGACAGTGGGTGACAGTTGAACATAAAAACGATTTGCGAAAACTAGAAATCGATATGTCGATATTGAATATACACATATTATAAGCGATAGGTATACACATGGTAAAATGGAATAATGTCAATTTACTTATATTAAAGATCAGACTGAAACAAAAGAAAACTCAAAGAGACAATCATTCTGTAAAACGATAAAGAGAAGATTATACTTGTTCATTGAGTATAAATTAATGTTGGATACCCTTCCGGAAGAGACAAACTAAACTGCGAGGTTTCACTTAGGAGTAGCTTGTGTCAAAATCAACGCTTGGTAGAACTATTCATGATTTGGTCATGCCAGTGTTACATTTTGACTCAACGAAAAAAAAAAACGAAATATCATTTTAAATTCGATCTCTCAATTCATGAAAAATACAATTCTCAAATAGTCAGTGAATACTGCAGTTATCTATCAGGGCAAAAATACCAATCTGCCCTAGGAGAATTCAGTACAATTTCATTTTCAGGAAAGACACCCCAAAAAATGTTTTTATGATGTTTATGATGTTGTGCACACCTAACCATACCACCTGCTTTCAGGAAGTCTGTCTCGCTGTCCCCAGCGAGGCTGCCATAGTCCCGTTTTCACAAACTGGTAATTGAAAATGTATTTTTCCCCCTCCAAAAGTGTGGCATAGTATGGCTCCCCGCATGGGAAGATCTTATAATATTTCATGGCATGTTTATCAAGAAGCACTTTCCACAGGTAGTACTATTCGAGAGGAAGAATTTTGATTTATTGGTGTAATATAACTGCAACACAATTCTGACATTATCAGTACATGTACTCGTATTCTGGACTGAGTACTCTGTCAGCATCACGACAGCAGGAGTGGTTAGTGGTTTAATTTTAGTTCAAGTCGGACAGCTAGGATAGTTCAACGCTACGCAGTGATTTATAACACAATAATAATGCCTAAACGCAAGTGTACCTTTATCTTGAATACTATGAATATATATGATATACAATTAAAAAAAACCAATTCATACCTATATCAGCAAATACTTTTCATCAGATGCATTTTTTGGAGCATATTTTTCAGATTTGCGTATCAAATATATCAAAATACGTATTTTTACGTATTTTGATATATCGACACAATTTTTAATAACTAAGGTACTCCTCAGCATCGTGTACTGAGACCATAATGTTGATGATTTCAATCTTCTTGACATCTGAAAATAAATTAAAATGGTATTTTCGGAACAAGAATTTACTTCTGTAAGCGATTTCATATTTTTCTCTTGAAGTGCTTAGTAGCAAGTTATTGCAAACATCTATTGCTTTCTAGAGGCGTATTGTCCATCTATATATATATATTCGTATTCCATTATATTCATTATTTAATAAATCTGAACTGTTTATACTATAACAATCAACAATAAAACTATTTTCGTTGGGTGAGTTGACAGCAATAATTATGCAGTGCTTCGGTTTTGTTGTTATGGAAACGCCAACAATGGGTTACTTGGATTTTGCACGCGAATCGTCGGCGTAGCGTTGTCAACATGGAGAACGTGTCATATCAATCTCACATGTAACAATTCATGACTGACTTGGGTTATCGTGATAACAGTGAGAAATTAATTTCTCTTGGTGGATATTTCTCGCTGCTTGAGAAATCTTTCGTTTTGAAATTATGAAAGCGATGAGAGAATATGCACGTAGTATAGCAACCGTAGAAAAACAAATTTGTTCATCCGACTAATACAAAAATACGACTTATAAGTCACGCAACTACTGTGGCTTAATAGGTCACGCCCACTTAGTTACTTTGTATGTAGTGCTTCAATTATCTTGTGTTAGTCTATCTTTTTTATTGAAAAACCTGTGAGGCCCTATAAACTCTTTTTTTAATATTGTTTTTTCACTGAAAGACTTGTAGAACACTAAAAACTCTTTTCATTAAGTATAGTTAGGAAATTGTGCAACACTGAAAACTTTTTTATTGAATTTGTAAACTTGTAACACTGAAAACTCCTTTTTATCAATTTGAAAACTTGTGAAATACGAGAAAAAATTTACTGCATTATCCTGCAGATGTCCCGCATTGGTAAAAAAATTAAATGGTCACGTTATGCATACACTAACAAGATGCAAACAACCTGTTCTGAGTTCCAGCCTGAGATTGCTGTCGGTGTGTCGAATTATTTTCCTCATTTGCTCTCCAGATGAACTCCTCGGAGAAGATTAAGTTTTCTTGCGCTTCTACACTACGTGAATACGTGAGCGGCTGCCTCTAATCGGCCGATTCCCTCATTCATTCGATTTAAATAATTCACGTTTGGAGTTTTGAACGCGCCGCCCAAGTTTCCTTCCTTCTGACGTTTTTAGGAACTGCCGGATGCAGACTCAGAGATTTGGTTGGGAAAGCTGCTTGAATGTCTGGAAGGGATTTCGTACTGGGGTCGGGAAGCCGAAACCAAGTAATGATTCAGTTTTCTTGTTGACACGAACCTTTCTGCGATTTTACATCTGGATCTGATCCAGGTCATAGAATGAATCAAATAGTATAAAAAATGTTAGTTAAGTTTTATTCGATCATGTTATGTACGCAATACATTTATGACAGGTCAAAAAATGGAATAGGTACAACTGATGCTTCTACACAATAATAACGAATTTACTAAGTCTTGTCGAACAATAAACAATAATTGGTAGTTGAGTGAAGACATTAAAATTTCAAAATATCAGTACCATTTATGAACAATCGCTACAATGCATTTAGAAGCAGAAAACAGTTATTTTCTCAATATTAATTTAATGAAGTACAGAAGTTGATTGAAAAAGACAAAAACATGTAGGAGTTGTTTTGATCACATAAAAATCATGAATGTCAATCTCGATTATCCAGAAAGGTAGGTAGAATTCTGTTGTCTGTCACAAGATAAATACGACGTTTCGTCAGAGTCACCCTCAGCTGTTTTATATTCGGACCTCTATTTTCAAATATAAATTCTGATTCTTATTTCGACTCTACATTCTTCAACTCCTATCACTCCAACTTTTTCCCGACTTTTTTATTCTAAAAGATATTACTATTTGCAAAGAATGTGATTCAAATTACCACGGTATCAAGATATTGGCTGTATTTCTATGAAATTAAAAAAAAAAAAATTGTAGTTGACAGAATTTTTGATTCTCATAGAAAAATTTTATTGAACTTCACAGAATTTTTAGTTTTCGCAGAAATGGTTCCAATTTACAATGGTAATCTGATTCCCCATTGCAAATAGAAATATTCATCCCTAGAAAAATGTCGGGAAAAAGTTGAGATGCTATGAATTGATGAATGAGTAAATGAAAGAATCGTGAGAGTTCATATTGACGAATTCTGGTCACAATTCGAAGAAAGATGTCAGTGTGGCCTTGAGAAAACGAATTTTCGCATTTAAAATGAAATGAGTCTATGTTGTAGCCTTCATGAATTCATGATAAAACACATTTCTTCACTTCTTTATTTTGTACAATAAAGATACCAGAGAGTGAAAATCACAATCAATGATGTCAATTTTTTGGATTATTTTAAGAACGGCCCACGATAATCTAGATTTCCCGATATAAAATGTATTTTTCACCGTTACCGATATAGCAGTAGTGTGCAATCGAATTTTAGCCACCCTGTAAATCTCTCACTACTTTATTTGTGACAAGAGCATCTTCTACGACTATTTCCGACCGTCAATTGACGTATTCAATAGATGATAGGTAATTCTAAATTAAGTCATTTGTAACATTGAACAAAAAAAAAACAACTCAGTATGCGACTCCTGGTTAAGGCCAATTACGTGCATAAGCGAGTTACTGTTAACGCCTCATGCTCACGATTTTTCGCTCTTGCGTAAAAGACGACTTATCCCCCTCGATACATAATATAGTTTTTATCAATCAGCCATCACATTCTGAAGAATGCTGTTGTTTATCGATACATAAGGCGGCTTTTCTGAACGAATAAGCACAGTTTAGTGGATAATGCACAAAATTCATAATTCAATGGATATTTAGAATGCAAAATGCAAGGAAGAAATGTGGTTTGTGCATAATTTTTTTTCTCTTTATGAAATGATATGCAAGTCTTGAAAATTATACAATTTGTTATAATAGTGGGGTTCAGGAACAGCTCGTTTCATTGAAGTAAATAGATGCTATGGCTATTATGGCTATGCTGTTTTCTGTAGAGCTTTCCAGACTGAGATGTCGGTTATTTGGAATCAGATAAGAATCATCTGAATAACTCACAACCCAAGTGCTTTGTTGCCTAAATATTTCTGACAAGTCTTATGTGTAAATAATAAATAATAAAGGACCCAACACACTCTCTTGTGGTACACCTTTTTCGATTTCGGTAATGTCAGGAATGTTTACCTACTATTATTTTTCATGAAAGAGACTTTATGTTTCCTATCAGTCAGATATGACTTCTTTAGCTCTCAATTATTCACCAAATTGTGCTTATTCCCTTACTGAACACGCCTCATCTTTTATCTCCTGTCACAATCAAACTTGAGCTTTGTTTGTCTTGAAATCGATAAACATCGCTATTCTTTACAGTAGGTGTAGGTATACACCAGATGGGAGACACTGAACTGCATACTCATCGAATTCCGGCAAGTAGTTTTTCGCAACCCCCAACTAATTATTACTTGAACAGCTCTAACGCATGAAAACTTCCAAATGACTTTCCACATATGCTGGAAACGAGATAGGAGATATGCAAAACTTCATAAAATGGAACTCAAACGTGGAAAGGAGTCCTTATGCAAATTGAACCTTTTCAAAGCGACTTTCAAAGTCATGCCATAATCTCTTTCGAAATCTAGTCGAGACGATCGGAAACTGTTTGAAAAACGGAATTTCCAGAAGGATATACTTGTTGTTTTGGTTGATGTCGAAAGTAATGTTGTTGCCTTTTCATTAATGTATTGTTTTGGAGTGAATGATCCTTTGATAGTATATATTCAAAAAAGAATGAGTGAAGTGGAGTGAAACCTATTTTTGTAATATACAGGGTGTAACTGAATAAGTGTGAAATATTCAAGGAGGTGATTCCTCATCGAAAAAAAGATAGAAACTTTCATTTAAAGAAACTTCATTGGAGCATCCCTTGTTGAGATGCAGCCCCTTAAAGGGGCTTCATAAAATTTGTATAACAATTTTTTTCACAAGCACTGAAAAAGTTAAAATATTGAAATCAACCTGATGTTTTGTACTACCAAAAAGACACTAGCCAGTAATTTATTTGTTTGTAAGGGATGGAAAACGCAACTCCTAAAATTTATTTCCAATGTAACTTTTTGTCTTATTATTTGTTTGCCATTTGAAAATTCATTTCCGATAGCCTGTTTCATTCTAAACAAAAAATGTCTCCTGGGTTTTTTGCCAAAAAGGAACCAGTTCGCAGCAAAAAATTATTTTACGAACAACTAGAGATACATCGTCATAAATGCGAACTGGATTTATTGTTATTGTGTTGTTAGTAATTAAACGATTAAAGGGTAATAAACAAAACCAATTCATTAATAACAAAACACAACTTTTTAATTTCTTGTGAAAAAAATTGTTATACAAATTTTATGTACCCCCTTTCAGAGGCTGTATCTTAACAAGGGATGCTCCAATGAAGTTTCTTTATTTGAAAGATCCTATCTTTTTTTTAATGAGGAATCACCTCCTCGAATGTTTTACACTTATTCAGTTACACCCTGTATTGATTTCCTTGTCCCGCCAGTAAATTTTTCAGCTATTTTTATCATTTTTTTCTCATAAACTATTTCCTGGCCTTTTTTTCAAATGATAGAATACCGAATCACTATAAAAGGAGTAGAATGAATATTTCTACAAACACTTTCTTTTGAGAAATGTAAATTATCCGAAGAACTTCTCTATGATAGAGCTGAAATAAAAAATCAAAACTCTCTTCTTTGAGATATGTATGTAGAATTTTTTCTAGAGATCAATTACCCTAACATCAAACTGACGAAACAGTTCTGTTCATTCACAAACAGGAAAAAGAATTCACCAAGCTCATAATGAATTAATACCAAACTGGTTCTGAAGAGTGGACGACAAGCTATGGGACATAACTGATGGGGTACATTGAAAGACAAAATATACCCAACTAACATTTCAGGGCAGTTATTCCACATGCCGGGGAGAAATGTCTAAAAGAAGAATAATACTGGTAGAACAGGCCTTGAATATTTAACTTAAAAGTATAAATAATTTATAAGTAGCAACCTTGGTTAAGTACAGGAAAGTAATCACCAGTAAATCCCCTTCAAATTCCATAAGCCACTTTAGAGCAAAAAACATGTGAGAAATTACCTATTTTCTCCTTCAAAAATGACCCAACCGTCGCAAGGATTGGGGCGGTTTGAATTCTGGTACTATTTAGGGTATAATTCACGAAGCAAATGACATCATAACCCAATGAATGTTTCTCTCTTGGTGAATATTTACCTAAATGTGACTAGATTATTATTAACTTGATTTCATACCGTAAGAAGAATATTGACTTATAGGTACCTTTCAAAAATTACGCCATATTTAATTAGAATATCTGTTTTACCCATCAATAATTATCGATAATATATTGAATTTCAGTTTATTCTGCGATTTATTTCTAAATAATGACTGCATATGACATTTTAAAACCATAACTTTGCTAAAAGAGTGTTTTTTGGAGAAAATATTTGAACATGTGCAATCAATCTAAATCATTTTTGCATTAAATGGCATATTCAAAGAGGCCCGTGAATTTTATGAAGGTAAGAACCATCACTTTACAGAAAATTCCGCGCCGCAAGGAGAATATTGTTGAGGAGAGAGCATGTAGCTACCGTATGACAATAATTTTTATATTCCCATACTCATTGTCAGCATTTAATGTAGACCATAGCTGATTCGTTGTGACAACCAGATTATGAGAAGTTGAGATAGAGATAGTATGTATATATGTATGCTATTTATATAAAGAAACCTCTCTTTGTTTACTCATTCGTCCAAGGGAATAATTGGTAACAGAAAGGTTGATTTAAGCCTGGTATTTACTTATTCCCGACCAATTTCATGTCAAAATTACTCATTTTTACCCTCAACCTAGTAAACTAAATGTCCAAATATTCCAATTGTCGACGTCCAAATTACCTCGAATTTTTTCCACACATTGGTAATTACAAGGTAAAAATTACGTAATCTAGTCTTCTTTCAGAAAGGTCGTAAACTAAAAATGTTAGTTGGGTACATCTATTGATTTGATACTGCAAGGGATCCCTAGATCTGGTGGCGATGGAGCTCACCTTCAACCCAATTCTGAAGGGGGGATCTGAAGAATTAATTGCACCCTAATAGGAGTTTGAATATAAATCACAAGTGCAATTGTGTTATATCTGATAGTGATATTATACCTAATCTGGAGCATGATTCTGGTAGTCATATCTATTCCCTATACGTAGGTATATTCATTTTGTGAGCAAAGCTTCGCAATACTTGTGTTGAGTTTTTCTGGTCATATCAATATAGACCTGATAGTGTGGGTTTCAAACAGGAGATGCCTACTCCAATTTCGAACAACCCAGGTCGTAGTAATTGAATAATGGTATACAGGGTTTAACTGAATAAGTGTAAAACATTCAAGTGAAGTGTGAAATATTCAAGGAGGTGATTCCTCATCGAAAAAAAGATAGGAACTTTCATTTAAATAAACTTCATTGGAGCATCCCTTGTTAAGATACAGCCCCTGAAAGGGGGTACATAAAATTTGTATAACAATTTTTTTCACAAGCACTGAAAAAGTTACAATATCGAAATTAACCTGACGTTTTGTACTGCCAAAAAGACACTTAGCCAGTAATTTATTTGGTTTACCCCATGGTTGTAAGGGGTGGAAAACGCAACCCCTAAAATTCATTTCCAACGTAACTTTTTTTCTTATTATTTGTTTACCATTTAAAAATTATTTCCGATAGCCTGTTTCATTCTAAACAAAAAATGTGTCTTGGGTTTTTTTACCCAAAATGAAGAAGTTCGCAGCAAAAAATTATCTTACAAACAGCTACAGAGATATACATCGTCAAAAATGCGAAAATACGAAACTAATCCATCTAGTAGGTCGCTATTAGCGTTAGTTACAATTGCGTTGGTATGATGCTCTCAGTTTGTAAATTTTCGAAATTGAATTAATACAGAAAAAAATTGTTATACAAACTCTATGTACCCCCTTTCAGGGGCTGTATCTTGAGAAGGGATGCTCCACTGAAGTTCCTTTATATGAATGAATGAATATCTTTTTCTCGATGAGGAATCACCTCCTTGAATGTTTTACACTTATTCGGTTACACCCTGTATAATACAACCATCATGTAATAATGGATATCAATACACAAGCATTAACCGGGATACGAAACGAGCTGAAGGCGAGTGTAATAATTATAAGAATCATGGATATTATATTTATATTTGTATCATAATGAATTTCTTTACGATACAGATTTATCATTACGATACAGATTTTCAATCCGTTTTATAATGAACCTCAACAGATTATGGGCATATAAGTGAATTATTGAAGTACGGGTTTAGAAAAAATATGTGAGAATGATGAATAAGTTGATCGATTTTTCTTATTATATATTTCTTGTATTCTATTACCTTGTTCATTCGGAGAAAAATGAATTTCCTTAAATGTACTCACCTTCGGCTGACAAATCAACACCAAATACACTTCCAAGTTTCACTGAAACAGAATGGCATGACGAATAATTAGTTAACGTTCCATCCATCCGAATTTAATTTTGGCACCCTCAGTCGCTATGAAATGGGATAACTCTCAACCCAGAAGGCAATTTGAAGATTCTCGTACCACTTAGCGAGTTATTCGTTAAATCAGGTCTGGCGTATGGAAGGGCCGAAGGGCATATTTGTTGGATTCCCACGTTTGCTACCCCAACACGCCTTTACTGTGGAATCATTCGGAGATGGAGAGTTCTGCAGAAATGGTGCTCTCAATAAAAGCTGGGAAAGGCGAATACCAAAAAAAAAATATAACTGGTATATTCGAATTACCCATTATGATTTCAAGAGCCGTGTTTGTCTCAAGATGATAGATAGATCTTTTGGGCGAATAAAGAGGTTTTACCTGATACATAGGCATTATACTCCATAGAGTTTTTTTCAGTTTTGGCATCTACTACTGAGGTCATTAGCCATCTCATAGCTCGTCATGACTTTTCATATTCTGTTGACCAGACCTGTTGCTTTCAGAAAGTTCAGAACCTACCTATATTATTTATGGTACTGAAACAAGGTTTGATACTAATGAGTTAATTACTTTGCTGTCTTTCAGCTTCATAATGGTTGGTATGTTCAAGTTATCGTTGGAATGCACTTAATTTCTTCATTTTGGAAATTATTATATGTATACTCCTCCGGATCCAGCTTCGTAGCGTCGCCGAGGATAATCCTGGCAAGACTGCATCCTGGGATGGAATCAAAGCATGCACTCTTGCCAGGATTACCCTCGGCGACCCTAGGAAGCTGGATCCGGAGAATTATTTGGCGATGACCAGGAGAAACCTACGTTTAACAGTAGGATTTCTGACAGGTTACTCTCAACTAAGGAAACACCTTAAGATGAAACTGTCAGGCATGTCTTATGCGAGTGTCCGAAGTTATCGTCAATAAGATAATGTGTGTTCGGTGAGTCTTGGCCTACACCGGCCGATATAAAGGAGATGTCTCCTAGTGACCTGTCCACCTTCCTGAAAAAGACAGGATGGACGATGACCTAGGAGGACAACTCCTCGAGAGGATGTACAATGGGTTACACGGGGCCTAAGTGCTGTGGGACTTCACTCACCCTCCCTACTGTACAAATACAGATGATTACATATCAAATGTTAGCAAAAGGTTTAGTGTTGTTCCACTCGAAAAAAAAAAAAAGAGAAAAAAGCAGGCAATTCTTGCCTCGGTAGCTCATAATATTACCCCCTCTCTTTCCCTTTTTCCTTCCCGACGGAAACTCCGGAGTTTCAATATACTCCCCATGTACAAATAAGTGGAAATACTCAAATGGTAGAATAGAAGACCCGGCAGTTATCCCACGACTGCTAGATATCAACAGGTCCCGAAGAAAACTCCATCCGACTGAAAAATCGTTACGGACTTGTTAAAGTGCATTTCGGCGACGCGCATACCTCATCGACGGGTCTATCCGAAAAGAAATTTCCACGTTCGATCATGCGTACACCTTCGGTGCGGGGATTTATTAAGGCTTTTCTCTTTTCGGCCGTTGCCATTTATTTCGTTAATTGTCAACGTCATTAGAAGCGTTCTCAATGACAAATGCTCGCAGCTCGCTTCCAGCTCTAATTAATTAGAAATATAATTTGCTCACTCAATAACTCGCCCCTTCTCATGCAAATTCGGTAATTTTCCTACGAGATGCCTCTTGGATTTAATTATCGGTTATTTGTTTGAACGTGACGGTTTTTTTTACAGATATCGATTGAAAATAGTAAGGTTTTCGTTTCATCGCCATACCTCTGTCGTTGAAAGGTGGAAGAAAATAAAAAAAAATCGGAATGTCAACTTCAACAGAGATACTATGCAAGGGGTGAATTGCCACTTGTAATACCACTAATGCTTGAAATATTTCCAAGGAGAGCTCAAGTACGCTTGGTATTCGGTTGAAAAATTCCACACCATACCTACATTTTGAAAAATAAGTATAATTTATCTTATGTATGGAAAAAATAGTAACTTCTTATCATTCATTTTCAAAAAATGAGAACTGGCAATATTGTTTTTCAATGATTATATGAATAATTAATTGTCAGAACTGACATTTTCTTATTAGTCTTGTTGATAACAAATAAATGCATCGTTTCCTTTCCGATTCGTTCATTTAATTCTATCTATCTAGTTGTTAATTTTATATGGCTCCAAATTGGTTGCAATAAAAAAAGTACTGAAAAAGCGGCTAGTAATGAAACATACCGGCAGTTTCTTTTGAATATTCGAGCTCACAGAGATGTTGACTGGAAAGAGCATGGAGAAAACTACCGCATTTGCATCCGATGCTATTCTTAGTTTAGGCGAGAAGGTGAACTGAAACAATGTTTATATTAGCAACATTGAAGAACTTTAGAACTTATTGTGCTCTTTCTCGCTGCAATGTTACTAATCACCAACACCATCATCAATATCAAAAACTTAAAAAGCAAAAAGAGTGGAGTTACTGGTGACAGTGAAAAATCGCAACAGTAATCATTTCTGTTAGCTGATTATACTAACAACAATCTTCAATTATACCTAAGTATACCAATACCGTTTGATTGCTCCCGCTATATATCAGTGCTATCAACACCTCAAAACTTCTGATATGTTCAAATCCTCAAATCCACAGATTGATTAATTTGCAACAAGCAGAATCCGATATCTCTGAAACACAGAAGTTTCTTTATATGGTCTCTACCTACGTACTCCATTGCAACCATAGACCTCAGATTGCAACCCAGAATACGCACATAAGCCGCGTTGCCAAAATGTTTATTTTAGTATCGCCTTAAAAAATTGTGCTGAAGAAGAGCTCATCTGAAGATGTTCCGGAATGGTTTGGAAGCTGAAATTTTTGGAAAATGTTTTTTTTTTATTGACCTAAAATTGAGGAAAATCTCATGACCGGGATCAGATGGCCCAGAAAAGCATACCCTCCTTTGTATTTATTTCTGGTTTACCTGATTCAAAAAATAAAGAATTCGGGAATATATCAACGCCTCAAAAGGGCAGTGTTGCAATGAAACAGCAGGGCTACACAAGATCCATACTCGGAACCACCGAGCACAAATATACTTTTTCGGCAACCGTCCGGGAAGTGGGTACATCCCGGACGCTTTTTCTTTGAGAAAGTAGCATTTTTCCGGCCTAGTCCGGGAAATACGTACTTCCCGGACTAGGCCGGGAAAATGCTACCTTCTCAAAGAAAAAGCGTCCGGGAAGTGGGTCGATTGCCGAAAAAATAGTGTACGCAACACGACCGAAAATAATTTTTTTGGACTCGCAAACTTCCAGGACTCGCTATGCTCGTCCTAGAATTTTGTCCACTCGTCCAAAAAAACAGTATTTTCCGGACTTGTTACGTAAATTACTATTTTAAAACTCAATAATAGTGATAGTGAAGTGTCAGGTAACTCGTAAATGAAGATGTGGATCGAAATTGCATTCTCATCAGTTTGCTAAATCGCTCTAGGGCTGAATTTCAACGTAACGTTTTGTTCACCTCTGCTCAAAGTGGGTAACTGACGTGATACATTAAAGAAAATATTATTTCATTTCTTGATTACGTGAAAAAATGGCCACTATAATTTGCTCTAGATTACCCCTAGTGAAATAAAATTCAAACAATAGTTTTATTTCCATGATAAAGTGAAAAAAAGTCGCATTTCATTGTACGAAAACGGTTTGTGTGAAATTTTCACTTCGATCTCCTCTCGTGAAATAGACTCTGGAATTATTTCGAGTGGCGAAATTTCCGAAAATATTGCAAAGGAAAGAGACAAGAATGGCAAAGATGATTCGAAATCACGGAGAGTAAGGTTGGCAAATTCCATACCAGAACTATATGAAAATAAAATCAATGAGGTTACGTTCATGTTATGTGTGTCGAAATCATCAACGGTTCGATTTTGAATCAATTGAAATGATTCCGTGGAAGAGGGGAACGTGAAAAATAAAAAAAATTCGTCATTTGTATCAGATATGAACCTGGCGCTGCTTGATTTGATGACAGTCTATCTACTAGGCCACCTGGCTGACAAAATGAATTGTGCCAAATTCTGACATCAAACTCATATGCAACAACAAAAATCATAAGTTCAAAACAGTGAGCGAAAAAATATTTCATGCAGTTTGGTTCATCAATTTTTTGTAGGAATCACTCGTTTTATTTGGCTATTAAATTTCAACAACAGGGTTGACAGATCACTTCAAAGACGTCTTGAACCAGAGTGATTTCCACGTATCAATCTTCCAGTCAGGTAGGGTGATTTCTAGATGAATCGAATTGTTGCCATACCAACAAGTTTTTTGTTTCATTAAACACTATTGTAAATAACTCATATATCACCCCACTTTTGTTACTTTTTCTATGTCAACAGAGAAATATAAAGGAAATGTAGAATATCTGATTCAAAAATAATACAGTTCGAAAAGTATCGCAGTAGTATATTATTCCAAACACAAAAGATGGATTTACTGAACGAATAGTGCATAATTTAGTGCAGAAAGCAAAACTCGGTCACTTGAATGGTATTCATTCGAAAAACTAAAGGAATAGTGAGATATCAGAAGTGCAAGTTATGCATTATGCGTTCACAGAATCTGCCTTATATCTGGAGGTTGACATATTTAAAAAACCATAGATAATAAAGCAATTCAGATATTCGGAAGAATATATTCGAGTTTCTAGCTCTGAGATTTTATCGGCGTCTGAAAAAGTCTAAAATTGGCTCATTTAGAAGAAGAAGTTAAAACATGAAGTGTTTCTAGAAAGTTTCATCATCAAATATTTCATCACTTATACCCCCATATCACTCCTGAGGATTCAAAACAGTTAGTTTTTGAACACCCTGTATATCATCGTGGAACAATACAGCCGCTTCGAAGCACGTATCATACAAAAATATGGAAAACTGGCGATACTTATTTCCTCGTTTTCCAGCGAAGAATAATTCCATACCGTTCCACCTCCATCGATTCGTGAATTCGAGTTTTCCAGACTTTTCCGCCAAGAAAATATGTAACCTTATTTATAACTTCTGCATGCAAAGTCTCAGGAACTCGAGCAAGATCTGCCTTTGAGAATTTTCCAGTGAAACTTCGTTTGAACGCGTCACAAATGTGAAAAGAATACGTGAAATAGCTACAGCTGTCTAGAGAAATTCAGAACAAAAAATGAGGAATTGATTTTCGTTCAGATTTAATTTCATTGAACGATGAGATTTGAACCGCTGGTGTGAAAGTTGAAACTTTTTCTAGAGATCAATTTCCCCAACACCAAACTGATATTATTTGCGCGTTTCGCTAACAAGGTCAGCATCTTCAGGAGAAGATGCTGCAAATAATATCAGTTTGCTGAAAGGGTAATTGATCTGTACAAAAAGTTTCATTGGATTTCATGCGGATATTGAAGTGTTATTCTCGCGTCGATTTGTTCTGAGGATGTAATTCAAGTAACACGCATCTAGTGAACCAATTTTGTTTCCATACTAGGAGAACAGTGGGGATGTTTTCGGTTATAATTGCACGAGTGCATAAAAATTACCGATAATTTTGCAAGAAAGCGTGATATCTAAAAGTTTATTTTCACATTCTGGCGAAAGTGCCCGAGTCCGAAGGACGAGGGCTCTTTTACAAAATATGAAAATAACCGAATGCAATTCGTATAAGATATCACGCTCGATTGTAAGATTATCTGGTCATTTATATGCACGAATGTAATTCATAGGAACATTTCACGAATAAAGAAATTCTCAAGGAAATGTTATTTTTTGTTTATTCATACTTTCCTCTATAGATTGTATGGAGTACTCGCCAAAACGAGAAATGTTTTTCTATTTTTGAAGTCTATCTGACATTTACTTGTGTTGTTTACTGACGTCTAGCGATACGGTTTCAAATGTGTTGTTATGGTGACTTGATACAATGTAATTACCGCTGTGAGTTTTCGATAATAATTGCATTCCTCTTATGGGACATTTTATATATGAGGTAAATTTTCGATGCAATATGCCTTCCAGTTGAAAGCGGTTATTCATAGAGTAATTATAAATGCCAATCGATTAAGAAAGGTCGATTTTATTACGATAATAATATTACTTCTTCATTTGTTTCGCTGAAATGAATAGAGTCCTGATAAAATGAGAAAATCACTGGATGCTCATCAAAATATCCACTCAACAGTGCGTGAAATACTCACGGAACCCAATTTCTTCCAAATTTGATTTCCTTGGTTGAAAAATTTTTGCATTCACGAGTTTGGTTTTACCAAAAAAAAAACATAGTGTGAACTGTATAGAATCATGACGAAATGGAAAAATCACTGGATTCTCATCAATATATTCATTGATCAGTGTGTGAAATGACCACAGACCAACCGATTTCTTTCAAATTCGAGTTCATGGACTGAATACTGTAAGGAATCACGAATTCGAAATCAGTTTTATCAAAAAAACGTATTTCAGATAAGTTTTCAGGGTTGTTCACGATGATATATGTCTTTCTGTCGGAAATGGTTCAATTCAGAGCAATTTCGTGAATGATAATCCATTATGATAATGATATCAGTTTTTCATTTACCGTGCTGAACTGAACGGAATCCTGATACAATGACAATATATCTCCTTGCTTAACAACCAATCAGTCTATTTCAAATTTTGAAATCCAGCCAATAGAATCCGAATTACAGTGAAAATATAGCTTGTCGCTGTATTTTCACGGTGATAAACCTGCTTAGTTTTTGTTTTACTAGCTGTAAAGTGAAAATAATGATTTAAATTATAAACGTCAAATCTATGTGTTTTGATTAGTTATATTTCTGAATCAATATGAGCGATCGTTGGGGACAAATGGCGATTGGTATCATAGATGAAGCAGTGGAAAAGAGTATTCCCTTGAATACGGCCAGAAATAAAGAATCAATTACCAGGCAATTTAACAATTTTTGCTCAAACAGGGGTTATATTGTCGTCCTAAATATAATTCGTGGTATGATTAATAACCTATAATTTTTTGGAATATCAATTCATTGGCAATCCCAATGCAAGAAAATACAACTCGTCCTGCGGACTCGTTGTATTTTCAGCTTTGGGATTGCAATTCATTAATATTCCAAAAAATTATCGGTAATAATCATACCACTTATTATATTACCCCTGAAAATATCAGTGGAATCTCATAAATATGTTTATCAATCAGTGTGTAAAATGATTAGGGACCAACCAATTTCACTAGAATTTGGTTTTCTGTGCTGAAAAATGTTGACCATTACGAATTCAGGAAGAGTTTCACTAAAAAACTATTTCGGATGCACTTTCTGCCTTGTGGTCGGAAACGGTTATATTTGGAGCAACTTTGTGAACGCAAATCGATTCAGAATGGTCGATTTCATTGTGATGACAATATTAGTTTTTCATTTGTTCTGTTGAACTGAATAAAATCTTGGTCAAATTAAAATACGAAAGGATTCTTCTGAATATTTATATTGTTTATGTTTATAAAAATAACCTGAGGACATTGATTATTATTGTTATTGAAAACATTTTAAAACAGATTTCGAAAGCTTGGAGGCGGAAGTCTGTTTCCTATAAGCAACAAGCTTGAGAAAGTTGTTATAAAATTTTTGAGCATTTTTCAATGTTCGATGGTTATTTGGATAGGAATTTTGTTGCTGATCATTGGAAAAAATACAAAGCAAAACGAATTTGTCTGATGTTCACTGTCCAATCCTTCAGAATTCAAGCCAATTGCCGCCACCCAATTTCCACCTAATTGATACTCTCTATCATTTATAAATGCTCTCCATAGAAATAATTTACTGTAGACGGTTATTTTTGGTATAATTTATCACATTATTTCTTTAATAGTCTCTTCAGTATCACAAACAAATCGTGACATTTTGTCATAATATATATTTGAAACGTCAAAATCGAAATGAACCAATTTGTTTGTATCCATGGCAACGTGATAGAGTGAAAACGCCCCATGGGGTCTGTTCACAGTATAATTGTGTTCAATCAGATTAACTGTTTCCATTGAATTCCTACTCGAGTGAAAATGTTTCGATAAAATATACATTTCGGTCAAAAACAATACTTTCCCGCCCGCTGTTATGTCTAAAAAACACCGCGTGAATCGATCCAGAGTTCAGTTTTTCTATAAAAATAATCCCCGAGCAAGAGAGGCTCGACAGGTCTCTAAGCTCACAACAAAAGGGTGGTTATTTTGCACTAGTCGGGTCCACTGTATTGATGCTGCCAAGGATGGAGCAATTGACAATTCAGAAGAGCATCATATTCATATTCATAGAGCATCCTACGATGCTCCAACGAAGTGAGCGAGTCCACCAACAAGACGGATTGCCCTTTTTATGAATAGAATCGAGAAGTGTCAATGAATGTTTCGTGTATATACATCCTCTACTAGGTTTTCTGCTATCATAGTTCGACTGCGATATTCCTTATAGGTGTCGACATTATTCCATTGTTTCTCCACTCAACCACGTATGAAATTACAACTGCGGAGCGTCGTACGAATTAAACGAGTGTAACGAATTCACGTCGTCCATACCTCTGAATATAAAACTCCGGAATGATGTTGACGTACGTGTTCAGAATATGGGGCTGCTGCATGCTCTGATATGATTCACGATCGTTATTCTCTTCCTTGCCGGGCGAAGATATTGGACAACTTAAATCTGGCACGGAGGTTATATTCATATTGTTTCTGAGATGTACTGGGAAAGGTATTTTCTTTGGGGGGTCGCGAATAAGCATTATTGTTTCTTGTGTCTTGAATTGATCTTTTACGTCTCCATAACGTGGAAGAAAATATGAATAGGCATGAAAATCGTCAAAATATAGTTTGAGGTGAACTGTCAAACACTAAATGAATTTGTACCGTTCGAACACCACCCTGCATCGCGCGCTTTTGCAGGTGGGGCTATCATCTCGTGAAATACAAAAGTAGGACTTGGTGCTATATAAAGCCGGACATTTGACATCAGCTTCTCGGGTACCAAATATGAAGTAAAACAAAAAAAAAACGAATAATTCTCAGTTTTTTCTCTGATGAAATAACTGATTCAAATGAAAAGAGAATTATCCTAAGAATAATCTGAGTTATTTGAAATATACTATCAAATTTGTTTGAAATACCTATTATTTCTTTTCTTCGTCCTCAGCGTTATGACTAGGAATTTCAAAATAGTACTTGGCTAACTTGTGAAGTTCAGAATGGAATTCTTCATTACGGAATGATAATAAATAAGCTGTCTACTTTTCTTTGCTAAGAGGTTTTGGATGTCACAATTGTCTTTTTCAGAAATCGGTGAAATTTTGAAATTGTATAGGAAGTTAATTATCGTTTATTGTTTATTATAAGCCTACTGAAGCCGGACAAAACAGGACACACGATTTTTTGGTCGGAAAGGACAGGAGAGCAAAAAGGTATTCAACGTCGTGACAATGACCTCTCGTCCATTCACAACGACAGAGGAGCCACTACTAGAAAATGATCTTAAATTCGCAATTGACCAGAAGCAAAACCAACATTGGCGATAATCAGCGCCGTGGAATTGATAAGTTGCCTTTTCAACCAAGTGCAGGAGTTCAAATGGAAGTTGAACATCAGCCGAGCAGATCATCAAGCACTGATCAGTTTACAAAGAGATGATACCATCAAAATTCTACCCGCACATAATGGAAACGCCACAGTAGTGATGAACACCGACCAGTATAAAACGAAAATCAGTAAGAGCTGCAGAAAGGAAAACGGTATCCAGAGACCGCACTTCATCGATAGAGAGGAAGGTATACCCAACATTGAAGGAGTATCAAGCTAATATTTCAGACAAGAAGAGAGTTTCACATCACAACAAGCCTCCTCACCTCTATATGCTTTCGAAAATCCACAAGATGGACGTACATCTCAGACCTATCACCAGCTCTAGGAATTTGGTAACCCAGACTCGAGAAAACTTTACTTCCTATCTACAGCCATTACAAGGAATCTCCTCGCCCTTTGTGAAGAACCCCAGACACTTCGTTGAAATCTTGGAGGGAGTCAAGGTCAGAGAAGGAGATCAGCTAGTCAGCTTCGATGTACAAATTCTCTAAACCAACGTTTTCGTCATAGAGGCACTTTAGATCATAAAGAGGAAGCTGAAGAAAGGACGACATTTTGGAAAATAATACATCGTGCAGTTGCTGGAATCGCTACTTCTTGTTGAAAGATTCTTTCGTCAGTCAAGAAGAAGGACTACCAATGGGATTATCACTGTCACCGGTTATAGCCAATATCTACATTGACTGGTTCGAAGAATTCGCCATCTCACACGCCAAGAAGAAACCCCGCGTCTGGTTGAGATACGTCGATGACACATCCATAGTATGAAACCACCACTATGTAGGATTAGATACTTTTTTGGAATACCTGAACAACGTCAGGTCCACCATCAAATTCACAATGGAAACCAAATCTGCCGTTTTTCGACGTGGAGTTGAAAAGGATGAGGAATATAATATGGGAAACATCGGTCTACAGGAAACCAACGCTTACTGGACAATACTGACTGTGCAACCCAATCGCCATCAATCTAAGAAGCGGGGAATCGTCAAGCCTCTGATTGATTGGGCAATCAATCTCTGCAACACCAAAGAGAGTCTCGAAAAGTAACTGAACAACATAAGGAAATCTTCAGAAAAATGGCTACCCGAAGAAGCTAGTGGATCAGACATTGGCCTGGATGAACCAAACGAACACCAAGGAGATACTGGAACAACAAGTTCTTACAATCGTGAGAGGACTTTCAGAGAGGATCAAGAGGATATGGTAGAAATACAACGTCAGAGTCTTTGTTCGATCAGGGGACATACACTAGCAGCCTGATCATAAAAACTGATCACCGAATAAAAACCGAATAAATACCAACAACTGCATTTACCGGATACCATGCGAGTGAGGCAAAACCTACATGGGAGAACCTAGAAGACCGTTGAAAGTGAAAATGTGCGAACACAAAAAAATACACAAGGAGTAGAATTCACGAAATCAGGAATAGTGGAACAAGTTTCGATAAACCCTCACAGCATTAAATGGTCTGAAGCTGGGGTCATATACAGGAAGGAGTACTGTTTTGAGAGAAAAATCAAGGAAGCCACCTACCAACTTCGGCTCACTGAACGAGCACCCGTGCGCCTCATTGTAAGCCCGTCCCCTTCCCCCACATTCAAGCAAACTAGATTTCAATCATTTGAATTTCTCTTTCATCAATCATTCGACGCTGTTGTTTCAATGTTACAGCTATGAAAAGGCAAACTAACCACCGCCCTACATTGTTTGTTCATTTTCACGTTGTTTATTGCGTCTTACTATTCCCTCACATTATTCGTTGAAACAGCACAGGATTTTTCGCGCTCTGGGAATTTGAAACAATAATCAAAATTTATGTATAACACAGTAGAAACTTTATCAAAATTTAATATGCAAATAACGGCCGGAAGCAATTTTTCTGCCCAGGCGTAATGAGAATTTTCTCAATCCCGCGAAGTTCGTAGAGACGAACGACTTTTCATTCTACTATGAACGGAAATTTTCGCTTTCATCATTTTTATAGGACAACTTCTGAACGGTCGACGTCTTCCGTAACACTTCCATAGGTTGCGGAAATCTGGTTAGAATATCAATGCAAACTATTACCATTATTCTCTCTGAAAGATAGAAATATAACAAGAAGTAGTATTGTTTCCTTTTCAATGGGGAATTCTTTGAATTTGTCTCAAATATTTTTTCTCCATTCTTCATTATCGTAATATAATAATCAAAAAGTATTTTTTTCATTCAGCTATTATTTGAACCCATGAAATAAATATCTTTGTCATCAATCGTTTCACCCTTGGCAGTATCTACACGGAGACGAGTACAGAATTACTACCTCTTTGTTGCGAGCTTGAAAATCTGTCGAACCTCTCTTGCTCAGGGATCTTTCTTCAATAGAACAGCTGCTGAACTTTAGAACTTGCCGAGAAAGGTTTTTCCTGAGGCTTAAAAATTCGAAGTGAATGTTAATTCTTCTCTCCTGTTCCTTGATTCAAGCGGTGTTCTTTTAACATTACAGTGCTTCCCTTTCGTATGAATCTGCATATAAAAAAATAAAATCTAAATATCAGGTGAACTGATACAAGCTTTTACTACAAACTACAATAATTGATAACAGCCACTTCTATACTTTGTTCAACCATCCTTTGTCGTTACGTCATACGTTGTCCAACTTTATCCCTCATTCATGAAATAGATGAGACGGAATTATGACGTCATTAACGTATGTCTTATTTAATCGTGAATTTTATTTGTCATTTTTGACAGTTCAGTTATCATAGTTTGATTTGTTCTGTATTTTTGGTAATTTTTGCCTTTTCAGTTAATTTTCCATTGTCAAAATATGGTATAATGAGAGAGAGCAAAGCTCAACTTTGAAGTTTATTGACTACTTTTCACGAGAAAGAGATGCTGGAGTGCCGCTTTTACCGTTAAATGCAGTCTACAACGCATGTATCTACCTATGTTATGCAAAATGTAAGTTTTTATTGATTTGATTTTATAAAATTCTATAGCGTGTTGCTGATCTTCTAGTAATATCTATTAGAACTGTTCAAAACTAGCTACTAGTGGAATGGAAACAGATACAGACTACAGAATCAAAGTTCATGCCTGAGATGTTTCTGCTCGAGGATCATCGATTTATATCATACATCAACATGCAATAAGAACACGAGTGTATGCGATGTATTCTGCAGGTAGGTACATACTAATAATAATTTTGAGGTTGAGTGTAAAATAACGTTCAACTAATATGAGACAAACGTTAAACAGCAGAATACGTCACTGATTATGACGTAACGGCAAAGGATGGTTGAACAAAGTATATAGTATGTCTGCTGAGCAGATTCAGTTTCGACTCGAAAACATGAAAGAGATTGGGATACTACTAAAAATGATATTTCACTTTCTCCAAACTTCGAAATGATTCCTGTCCACAACTTTTTTCATAAGAATTCAACTTTGTTAATCGTCCTCAGATCGTTTTGTGTGCTGATCTGCTACGAGAGTTTCTCCAATTATATATTTGCAAACTTTGTATTGTATAAGTTGTGAGGGAATCGTATCAAGCCCTTGGCAACTTCACAACTTTCCGTATTTTGTATCCAGTTTGGCATCGAATCCAATTCACTCCATCAAGATTCTCAAACACCAGTTGAAGTACTTGTTGGTATTTTGAATGTCTGTAATTGTGGTTTCGTTCTTGAAACGTCTTGACTGTGGTAGCTCTATACTTTTATTCACCAGTGATCTAGACGTTTGTGCTTAGAAGTTGTGAATTTGATATATTCAACGCTTCTTGAATTGACCATATTTCACGAACGGAGTTGTAGACTACGTTCTGAGTGTTACGTAGATCGTGTAGCATGAGAATTTTCTATGCTATACCTTTCCTTGCTACATTGTTAGTTAAATGATTTTATGTTGTGTTTCAATGTCAAAAGGATGCAAGATAAGCAATAAGATTGGAACAGTTGGTGTAAAAGTTGAAACTTCTCCTAGAAATCAATTACCCTAACACCACACTGATATTTTAGCACTCGACGCGCGTTTTGCTAACAATGTTAGCATCTTCAGGAGAAGAAAATTGATACTTCCCTGAAGATGCCAACCTTGTTAGCGAAACGCGTGTCGAGTGCAAAAATATCAGTTTGGTGTAAGGGAAATTGATCTCTAGGAGAAGTTTCAAGGATGCAAGCTAGTCTGTGAGGAGTCATCAGAATGATTAAAAGACCTTACATACGCAAATTCTGATATTCACATGAAGTAGCCTGCGTTCATCAAAATCAATGTTGAACCTGATTAATAAAAATTTTGGGTTTGACATTTGGGTACAATGCAGCGCGTAAATATTTTTCCAGATTATTAGGTATTTGTTCTAGCTTCAGGTATTGTCCAGAAAGGTAGATTGTAAGAAATCGCTTCGAGAAATATCCAATCTATGCTATTCGTGTCTACATTCCTACGACGGAATTTTCCAGCACTTACAACTAATTCAAAAAAAAATATTCAACTTCCTATAATTTCCAAAATAATCGTGACTATAAAGAAATCTTCAGTGATAATCAGACTCAACTATGATGTGTTCAAATTTCACGAAAAACTACAAATGCCGCTTGCCGTTTACCATTTTTTGGCAATCCATACCTCATATCAATTCAAGGATTAGTGAAAAGCTTTTCCGGATGTTCGCGTAATGTCCAGCATTTCGTGAGGATCCATGTTGATTCAAGTCCTTACAACTCCACATCGGTTGTTATCTCCACTTCGGATACCACAGAAACTTCCTGCAATCCAAAACATATCTTGGAAGAGACTAATGACTCGCGAAATTTTGTTTTAAAAGAACAATATGCATGCAGTTGGATGGAAATTGATGTATGAATTATATATTCATCCCAGGAATTCTCTCATATTTAAGCCTTGTTGTAGAAAATTGCCCGAGTAAAACTTTCTCTTCCAGTGTTTAGCGTTCCATATATTTTCTATGGAATCATATTCACAACAGACATTATTATTATGACTACGTAAAAACTCCGGTCCAGCCTCTGAATGGGGATTAGTGAAGCTCATCCAGTCTATCAATAGTTTTTCCGGCTACCTCTATCTCATTGGAGAGAGCAAAGTCGTAATTTTTCTCCCTAGGAAGTATCTTGCCACGCCGAACCATATATTTGGCCCGTGATTGTAATTCTCGATGTAAAAAATTCAATCTGGAAAGATGAGAATTAATATTGGAATCTATACAAGTGTAGAAGAGCAGATTCTTAATCTACCCCGATAAGTTGCTGCATCTATTGAAAAACAGTTCTTTCTGGATAGAACAAGTCCAATTAGTCAGCAACTTCTCGTATATCTAAAATTTTGCCTTTCAAAAAATTAATAAGAACTAATTTATAAAAAAACTTCGACAGAAATTGAAAATCCAAACACAGTCCACAATGAAGACATACAACCTACACAAAATACACAACCTGTATCAAACATTATACCTTGACTGAAAAGATGAAACGGATCGTCAACAGGTATAATGTTAGAATGACATTTAAAAGAACAAATACTTCACGGTCAATACTGACACATACCAAACCAAATAACACAGCGGAAAACACAAAAAATTGTATTCATCAAATTCCTTGTTAGTGAAACGTCTCGACCATTGGAAGTGCAAAAGAGAGAGAACACAATATGTACATCAGGAAGAGATAGATAAGTGGTTTTAAATTATCAGAACATATTCTTCCTGCCGATGGAGATCACACAGTAGAATGGAATAACACTAAAATTATAACGAAAGAGAGTAATGGCAGAAAACGAAAATCAAAGGAATATGCTTTCATCATGCTGTCTGGTGAAGAATGCATTTCAATGAGTTCGCTTGATATGGATCGCAGATGGCTCCCCTCCTGAAGGACAAAATGTTCCGAAACGTTAACGATAAGTATTTTCATATATATATATATATATATATATATTAGTTCTTTTTTTTGATAGGCGAAATTTCAAATTAAAAATTGTTTTTCAATAGACGCAGCAACTTTTCGGGGTAGAATGAAAATCTGCCTTTTTACCCTTGTATAGATTCCAATATTAATTCTTATTTTTCCAGATTGTGGTAGATTTTAAACCCAGAAAACTACGGAACAAATATGATTCACCACAAAATAATGACGTTCCAACAGCACTTACAAAAAATTCAATTAATACTGATATTCTTTTTCCTGTGTGACTAATATTATTTTGAATGTGAAGTATGATTCACCTATTCATATATTGAAAATATTTTGTGTTCCTTTGATCAGTTACAAATGTACATTTTTTTATATAACGTGGTTGAACGAACTCCCTATCTACCAGATAGCGTTTGGGTGATTTTTTTCGATATTATTCATCTCATATATGCAGAGGAGGAAAATAAGACAAAACCTAGCTCCTCAAATTTCATTTACCCCACGAAAATAGTCAAATTGTTCTGAATCCTATTATACTATTCGATTCAGTTATTGTTTGAATCGCTTCATAAACCCAACTTCACGACTTTTTTGTATTTCCAGTTGATAAAAAATTTACCTTGGAACGGCTCACGCACGTTGATCCCCCATATAACATTCAGTTTGTTTCGTTCATCCCTTTGAAACATATATGCGATGTAATATCCAACGCGAACCCTCTACTTTGCCATTTCATCCGAAACTTTTAGTATACAATTAGGCAACCATTTACAACTTCAAAGTTGGCGGCTCCAAGAAAGGGGTATATTTAACTTTGTCAGTTTAATGATAATGACTATAAATAGCCTTTTAAAGTACGTTAGTCCACTCATTCCTGACGGAAAATGAAGATATTTGGATCACGTTAGGTGATTTCTGGATGGGATTTACTATTGAAACATTTATGCTTTTTGACGGGTGGATGAGTGGATGTTTTTTTAAAACTCCGTTTCACATATATGGTACATTCAAGTGGACATCAAAGGAGGTATTTTCATGTAAAATGACTCGACATCAATTGAAATACAGAGATATAAAGTTCGTACAATTCGAAAACTTGCATGTCATAAGGGGCCTGGTCAAACTTTGAACTACACTATAGCCACATTGTCATAATTATGGAGTATCAGATGATAATAAAAGTGATTTATTCATAAGGAATGGAGTAAAATCAAAAAATACCGTACTACGTGTGTAGTATTCATTAAAATATAGGAGTTCATCCATGAAATAGTACTTTCTCGTGTAGTTTTTTTAATAGGGCCGATTTCGAAGAATCGATATTTTCCTGTTTTCAAAAACCAAAAACTCACTGCGTTCTCACATAATATAAATTTTGCTACGAATAACACTCGTATCCAGTACAGAAGCATTTGTAAGCCTCTTGCTTTACGAATTCGAGGCGATTCAAGAGCTTCGGTATCTTCATCCTATTTACTTGACTTGAAGTCAACTGCTACACGCTAGAAGTGAATTTCTTACAGTAGATTACGAATACATTTACTATTATGTTATTCTTGATTTGCTTCTTTAATAGAATTTCAAGCAACAGTTAATTATTTTCTCGTTCTGTTCCAAAATAACCGATGAAAAATGCCATCATGAAGCTTGATACTTGCTATATGGAGCCGGATATCTTACATAATGCAGGCCCTTTTTCAGTAAATACAAAATGAAGCCTCTTCCATCTGTTTTCATTTACTCCTTTCTAATAGAAATCCATAAACAAACAGGGTCAATTGAAAAGGTGCTCACCAACTCAACTATGCCACTCGCTCTGCAGATCAGCCTAGATGCTCTTTTTTTAGACTCAAGACCTCTGTCTGGAGAAAGAGAAGCGCGCCTTATTTCAAATCAACCATTAGAAAATATTTGACCTCCTCCTCCTTCTACTCATTCGAGCTATGTATGAGCTCTCCAATGTAAAAAGTAATTTCTCAATGTTGATGTTTTAGTGCAACCTCGTTGATGCCATGATGACTTTATTGTCTAGTTAGCTTGAAACTCATTTTGAACTGTATTTTTCTTGATGTAGTATTTTTTCATGTCTGTGTACTTCATTCATTTATTCATGTATTCGTGAATAAATGAACGTATCATGTGCAATCAGTGGAGTTGAATCCGTATCAGCTTTTTATAAAATTGGTGAAGAAAAAGAAATTTTGCACCAAGAGTGTTTTTTTTTTCGGAGTCGGGTCAATAAGATTATATTCTGGAATAAACATATTCTTAAATGTCTCCCCCTCTTTTATTATGAACTCAAAAAATTTAATGAAATTGAAAATGAAACTGAAGCACGAATACTATATTCTGGAGTAGAATTGACCAATGAAAATTTCAAGATGGCGGCTGGGCGCCATCTGGAAAGAAAACAAATGGAAATTGTGATACATCGTTTCGAAGCTCCTGGCGAATACTTTACAACCCTAGAACATGAAATCAATATTTTTACCCACTAACAAATTTCTGAAATACAAAAATTATCTTGGAGTGACAAGAATAATTCCCCCACAGCACTATGCCACACAACATGCGACTATTGAAGAGTCTTTTCCTTTACGAATCATAAATACTATGCTTGATTCTTTTTTTCACTTGTCGAAATTTGACTCTTGGCATTTCAACTAGGGAATGCAATCTCGCGAGATTGGGGCTTAGGCGAGATCTCGCGAAATTAGGAAAAACAGTACCGCGAGATCTCGCCAATTTCGAGATCTCGCGAGAATGGCAGTTTTGTGTATTCATTCTTGCGAATGATCACACCATTTCAATCAATCAGGGAATAAATAATATGATTTATAGGTCTTAGGAATTAAACATTCATTTCTATGAATTTTTTCAATGAACTTCCATGTATTTAACATTTTTTTACGATTTATCTATCATTTTTTTATAATTTTTTGAGTACCTACCTATCAAACACGGACATATGTTATGAAATGAGGAACAGAATAAACAACAAGTCTTCTCTTCTATATCGAATAGGAGAACAGTTCTTTTATAACAAAACACAATCAGTCAAAAACTAAAATGAAACTAATAACTCAGTTGAGTTGACTAAAACTGGGATATTATCAATTGAAGAAAACTATACTGACTCACACATCGAGACTGGTTTGGGAATGCCGCGAGAAACTGAAACATCTAGCAGACCGCAATAGACTAAGTTGTCCCAGCCTGGGACACCCAGGTCAGTGAGTTATCGCAGACAATGGACCCCTTCCAGCAGTGGAGTTACCAAAAAACGATGATACGGAATCACAAAAGAAACGGGGTGGGAACAATACATAGATTACTGGTAAAAACTACTTAGTAGCGCTCACGGGAGAACTTCTATAAAAATACCGTCGAGGAAAAAAACTGAAGACCCGCTTCATTGTAACAGGAATAAGATGATGGGTAATAACAGGACAACTGACTGGACACTGACCGTTCAAAGGACACCTGAATGAGCTATGGCTGTACAACGGCGACCTCAGCTACAGACAATGTAACAAAGAAACAGACATGTTAAATATTTGGAGCAAATTTCAAACGTTTGTCAATTTGTAACGGCTTGTCCGATTGTCACAAACACAGCGGTGTTGGATAGAGAATCAGAAAGCCTTCAAAATCAGGAGCCACGTGAACCCATTTTACAAAAAAAAGTTTTTTGGTGTCTTCTTGACACTAGGCCACCAAAATCATGAGTATGCCAAAAAGCAGTGAAAGTAGTACCTTTTTTCTTGAATTTCACCTGACCTCAATAGCTTGTTCCGTTCAAAAGTTAGAGGGGCAAGGACTTTTTACGTGCTCACTGTATATTGAGAACCAACTCTAGATCAGGAAGAATATGACAAACTCCCAGCAATCAACCTGTACAAACTTGTGCAGAAGACAAGGTTGTTTAAATGGGTGTCATGAAGTAAGGCAAGGCGCAATAATCCCTAAAGGCTGAAGTGCTTTCCAGAGACCTGGCAGTGAAAGACAGGTCGGCTTCCACGGAGCCATGAAGAAATCTACTCGGAGATCTATTAGAAATTGGAGATTAATAACAAAATATACATCACACGCGGAACGCGGTGTGTCATAACAGAGTGTGATACACTATTATGCTCGAGTGCAATCTCGTTGAACTCGCGATATCTCGCTCATTTTTCGGCCGAGATCAATCTCGCTAAAAAAAGGCCGAGATCTCGCGAGAACGAGATTGCATTCCCTAATTTCAACCAATAGTAGCAGGTTATTTCAGCCAATCATTCGGTTTTATACTGATAAAACTGCCTGGTCCTTGATAAAACGTTGTTCACCTTTGAACTGTCAAGAGGGTTTACCGCGTCGATTCTATATTGAACTGGCTTATATACACGGTTGAAATATAAATTATCAAAAAATGATAAAAAGTTGACTCATCATTAATAGTCATTCACTTTCCACTTTGTCAGCATAATAAGAACAAAAAGGACATATTTCAATAAGAACTCAAATTTAGCTCATAACCAAATATATGGCAGATATTGCATATTGTGAACAACGACTTGTCATTGTCAGAATTGTAGCCGATTTTAGGGCGGATTGTAACACGATAGGTTAACTGTGGTTCAAGTTAACCGAGGTCAGTTGCTAAGCATTAGCCAATAGAATCGTTTGTTGCTTGACAACTGAAGTCGATTAACTTGAACCACAGTTAACTTGTCGTGTTAGAACCCGCCTTTAGGGCCAGTTTTATAGGTTCGGTTTAAACTGGAGTTTAACCTGAAGATTAAACTTTAGTTATCCATTGATTTAAACTTAGTTTAAACCTCGCGCAGCAGTTGAGTGTTTTATAGGTTTCGATTATAGTTGACAGTTTCTAGGAGATTTATGATTAGTGAGTTGATAGAATTGGCACTTGGCGGTATGGTCTCATGACTGTCATGTTTGTTTGCCGTATATTTTCAAATTTCGTTACATTTCCCAGTCTACGTGAAAGGCAACTTGTTCGTTCTAACGTGCAGAGTGATATTTTTTACATGGCGAAGGACAAGAGAGCCGAAAATTTCAGATGAAACAACTCTTCTGATGGTGTTAGTAAAAAAATATAAGAATATTTTAGAATGTAAGAAACCTGTTTTCGGCAAACAAACCGGATGACACCTCAGTACCAGCTACCTCCGGCCGTGAAAGTTTACGTTCCTTAATATTATTGATTATTTTCAAAGACGTTCATTTCCAAAGTATTTATTTCAGAAGAAATTTCTGTATTTAGGCATTAAAATAATGTTCCAAATGAATGAAACGTGTAATAAATTCTGTATCATCCCAAGGAGCAACATCAAATCTCTTTCTGAATACTCGGGGCCTTCTTGGAACTTCGACGACATTTATGATGGCTTCTTCATCATCCGACCGAAGTTCTTCAAAATTATAAATCATAATATCTATATGATGAAAATTACAATATAGTTCAAACACCAACACACTGACAAAAGCTTGATTATTTCAAATTCCCACCAATTTTCACGTTAATTTCATTCTATCATACGTATCATAGTACTACAAACATATTTTTTCGGCTGATACGCATGTAACCCCGATCTGAAGTTTAAATACTGCTTAATCCACCGATCACGTTAACGAACAGTCGTCAGAGTTTAACCCTTAACTGGTAACGTGGAATTTTGAAACACAACTGGTAACGTGCAGTCTGTTTTGGAAGCAAAAAAAAGTCTCCAATGGTATTTTTTTCAAAATATATATTATGAATACTTAGGTACACATGCTTTCGATATATTTTTGCATAAAATAACGAACAAAAACTTGAACGAAATGATTTCGCAATAATCTTTCTCAACTATGACGGAAATCGGTAGTGATTTTGGAAAGATCCACAAAAAAATTAAAAATCATTCAAAACAAATAAATTTTATGCATAGTATGATTGATAATGAACGAAACGCAGTATCTATAAAGAAAAAATATCAAAAGGTGTTTATTGGAAGGTCCTAACGAGTCATGAATTTAAGGATTTTTTGAACAATTGTTGCATTTCGTCGTGTGACTGTTGTGTTCGAAAATTTCAAATTCATCCTCTGAAACATTGTCTATTTCACTGCAGTCGCTATTTGTCTCGTTATACCAACACAAAAGAGTGTCATCATAACAATCGGTTTGTTTTCATACTTTAGCGAAATGAAAATGGTTTCGTGGAAAATAAAAATGTATCGATGAAATTTGAAGGACTCCTGATAATTTGATAATTTCTTGGCCAGTTCATCAAGATGACATGACCAGTTGATTCTGTCGTCTATATGGATCCCGTCTAGCTCAACACTTCTACCCGAGGTTAAAATAGTATTTTTCTACAAACGTCAGTAAAAGTATAAGTTTTGACGCATGCTGTCAGTGTCTAATATGCCATTTCATGACACTGGTGTTGAAAGTAAATCATTTTTGGCACTAGTGCTAAGAGTGATTTATTTGTAGAGAAAATATAAAAAACATAATTCAAAATGAAGTGTTTATTCAATCAAACGTACAATCAGTGAAACTATAATTATGATAAGATACTCCATGGCCAGTCTCATTGGCAGATGTAATAGAATTCATTTTGGTGAAGCTTGTAGCAGGGCAGAGAACAATGTTATCCGCCGAAGTTTTGGACAAAATTTGATCCGCAATGTTCTGTTTCCTTTGTAGCGAGTCTTCTATATAACCCTCTGCTACTATACTGGACTTCCATTCACCGTGTCTTTTAATTGTAGTAAGACTAGCACCAGAGTCCGCCAACAAACTTGCTGAGGAAACAATGTCCAGTATAAAGATAGGAATCAGGCAAATTTTCAGAAATTCGGCAATTTTGGCAGGCATCTTACCAAATCTGTTGATTCCAACTGTAGTCCTGGCACATTTATTTTTAATGCATTTCACAAAAACTCTTGAATGATTAAAATCCACTGGACGAAAGGTTATCTACTTTTTATAGTAGTTCATATACAATGTACCACTTACAACAAAGGTACGTGGCACATTAGTTTTTGTGTCTGATATAAGTTCCGGAACTCTCGATATTATTTAATGTCAAATCGCACAGTTCCTCTGGACGACAGGGTCCAAAAACACCAAAAATCGCAGAAACTTTTTGTGTTAGATATATTTCATCCGGGGCTTCTGCGAGAAATTTGTCGATTTGTTCCCCTGTCAACACTTTCGACTTTTTCGGTCGATATCCTTCACCCTTTCGCTTCAGAAAAGCGACAAGCTTGTAATATCTGCTTATGTCATCATTATTCATGTTCATCATCGACTTTTACATAGCGTAATTCGACCAAAGCGTTGACGATTTCCATATTTTGGACTTTTCTTCATAGTATGCAAGAAGCACTTTTTCACTGGCCTCCTTGCCACTGACACTTTTCTGATTACATCATATCAAGAAACGATCGTACGAAAACTCGTACTGTTGCTTTGACTTACTAGGCAATAATTCAAAAGCAGCTTTATTGACAGCTTCTTCAATTTCCGGCGGTAGAAATTCATTTTCTTGATCACCTTCCATCGAGGAACGAAGAAACGAGAGAGAATGATTCGTGATTTATTGACGTTAGTTGTCAACAAAGACAAATCAACAAATTCTGTTTTGGTTACCTTGGCAACTTGTTTCATGAATAGATCAGATGAAATCAGATTCAAAACTGATAATCTCGAGGCTATTATTTTATCAATCAATTAATGTAAAATAGGTATTCGTTAATTTGGACTTTTAATGGTGTTAGTAGAAAAAATAGTGTATGATATACCTGGTAAAAGTGATTTCATTTTGTTCGAAGGGATGGAACAATCCGCCTTCGGCGTCGTGTCCCAAACTTCTTTTGTTTGTGGAAATAAATATTTTGATTTTTACCCTCGTGCTCCGTGAGAACTAAAACTGCTTTTAAACCTATTCAGGTGAGCTAGACGGGCTGCACGCTTTTAAAAAGACGAAGCGGATAATCAATCAATGCCAAATAAGCCAATTAGTTGCTCTCACCTAGAACACTACCGCTCGAAGAAAGACGGCTTCATTACAACGTAACGTCTCCACTCTCGGCATAATTAGTGCGTGAAATTGAATTGGCACCCTACATTCAAAACATCGTTAAAAATCCCAAGAACGCGCGACTCACGTTTTTATCCTTGTGAAAGGAGCATTGAATACGTTCAATGGGCCGGTTTGATTGAATTGTTAGAGAATTCGTCACAGGAGGTGCTTTGGGTGGATGATTATATAGACTAATTTGGGGGTGTTTATTTTGAATGGTGGAATCAGCGATCATAAATCAATATTGAGTGATATTTTCATAGAAAATCCAATCTGGAGTGAATGAAAAAAACGTTTACTAATATTGAGGAAATATTTTTTGACTCTATTAATTTTCTGAATCAACAAATAGCAATTGAAAACTTCGTAGCTTTCTCTGTTTTTAACTACCGCAATTTGAAAGAATTGGGTATTAATATTGGAATCTATACAAGTGTGGACTTCTTACTTTCCGAAAAAGTTATTGCACAATTAGATATAACATAGAACACGTCAAATTAGTCAGAAACTTCTCGTATAACCCAAATTTACTTACCAAAAGAGCAGTTCAGACTGTGCGTTGTATCACCACCGGAATAAATCTACTCCTTTTCAAGCCCGTTAGGCGATTAAATTCGAAAAAATACGAAACAAGTCTTCCATCAATGCCAAATAATGTTTATGAAAAATTTTAAGTAGATTAGACTAAGGCATCACGTTGTTCCATACAAACTTTGCCCACATTCGTCACCCCCTTAGGGGTTGAATTCCAATAAACATTTTTATCGAATTCCTTCGCCATGCAAAGAACACACCTTTCAAGTTTCAGGTGTCTACGGTCAGCAGTTTAGGCTGTCAGTTATTCTAAGTTAGAATAATTACCGCAACAACTTCTTGGAGTAGATTGAAAATCTGTCCCTGTACCTTTGTATAGATTCCAATATCAATTCCTATTTTCTCAGATTGAGGTAGTTTAAGAATCCGAAAAATCTAGATGCGCAGTGTATAATTATGTTTCGCCATCATTAAATTATTCGATATCCAAATGAAATTATTATATCACATATCAAGAAGTAACATGAAATTGTTTTTTTGCATAGTAAAACATTTTATTCGGGAACGATTGGATTTCTTCTCATAATCAGTCAAGTCAAGATATACTCAATTGTCAGAAGAAAATGATTCTCATTGACAAAGTATTGATATATAAAATAAAATAGAAATAAATAAGCAAAAATGAACCATATACAACATTTATGTGTAGTGGCAGTATCACTCTGGAGGCTCCAACAGTAGTCTGCAAGCATGATAGGGCTTCACATACCCTTCAATACCCTGATAGAATTTTTCACCGTGTTCATCACCCGCTGTAACCATGTTTCCCGGAAATAAACTTCAAGGAGAGTGTGAAAAATGAATTTTCAACGACATATTGCATCATAGTTTGTGATGAAGATCCAGAATCCGTTCAATTTTTTGTTGGAAATCTGGTGATTTGTGATTGCTGTATGAATTTTTTGTGACGTCGAAAAAGCCCAAGCATGCATTTTTATCAACAGGGCTGAGGGTCTATAAAAATGCGGGATAGTTCAATATTTTTTTTATATCGGGACCGATTAAAATAATTGCATGCGTACATGCAATTTTCTGGAATTGCAGTGACAAATAGCATCGTCGGAATAGGCTATAAAATTTCCATTATTTCAATCATGAGACGAGGGAGGTATACTTTTCTGAGCCATCTGCTCCCGGTCATAAGATTTTGCCCAACTTCAGGTCAATAAAAAAGAAACATTTTCCCAAAATTTCAGCTTCCAAAACATTCCGGAACATCTTCAAATAAGCTCTTCTTCAGCACAATTTTTTAAGGCAATACCATACTAAAATAGACATTATGGCAACGCCGCTTATGTGCGTATTCTGGGTTGTAATCTGATGTTTGTTGTTGCAATGTAATACATAGGTAGTGACCATATAGAGAAACTTCTATGTTTTAGAGATATCGGATTCTGTTTGTTGCAGAATCGATGGAATTTCTAGTGTTATATAGGCGTTTCAAACTAGCCGAGGTCACAGATTAATTGATCTGTGGCGAGGTTTAAACATAGGTATCAGAAGTTCTTCTGGTATTGATAGCACTGATATATAGCGGGCGAAATCAAACGATAGGTATAATTGAAGATTGGTGTTAGTATAATCAGCTAACAGAAATGATTACTGTTGCGATTTTTCACTGTCACCAGTAACTTCACTATTTTTGCTTTTTAAGTTTTTGATATTGATGTGTTGGTGATCAGTAACAGGGCAGCGAGAAAGAGTACAATAAGTTTAAAGATTCTTCAATGTTGCTAATATAAACATTGTTTTCAGTTCACCTTCTCGCCTAAATTAAGCATAGCATTGGATTCAAATGCAGTTTTCTCCAGGCTCTATCCAGTCAACATCTCTGTGAGCTCGAATATTTAGTAGAAACTGCCCGTATATTTCATTATAAGCAGCTTTTTTATTGATGTAGGTACCCATTGCAACCAATTTGGAGCCATATTAAATTATTAACTAGATAAATGTAAAAAGCGTTAAAATCAATAATATGCCGAATAATTGAATTGAATGAACGAATCGGAAAGAAATCAATGCATTTATTTGTTATTGAAAACACTTATTAGAAAATGTCAGTTATGACAATTAATCATTCAAATAAACATTGAAAAGCAATGTTGCCACTTTGCATTTTTCGAAAATAAATGATGAGCA
The DNA here is from genome assembly GCA_032362365.1 of Zygogramma bicolorata. Taxonomy (NCBI): domain Eukaryota; kingdom Metazoa; phylum Arthropoda; class Insecta; order Coleoptera; family Chrysomelidae; genus Zygogramma; species Zygogramma bicolorata. The sequence continues at coordinate 1,208,701 of JAVJAQ010005966.1, forward strand.
TTTATTTTTTTTTCTTAATACATATTATACATTCTACTAGATTGGAAAAAAAGTACTACTACATGACTCATGTATAAGCATTCAAAAGCGTTTGAAATATTTTGTTTTCTGTTTATAATTAAGTGTACCTAATGTGAATCACCATTCGAAATGGCGTTGATGTTTTGGTGTTAGATAGTGTTAATAATCGCTCATCTCGATTGAGATAAAAACCGTTTTCAACAAATCTAATGAATGAGAGATTTAGCCGATAGTTTATAACTACGCCGCAACAATCAGACAAGCCCCTTTAATAAGACGTAAGAGCCGATTAGATGCGTGGCTGATGTGCTTACCAAAGTTTCTAATAACGGCGATTTCAGCTTCAACTAAGTAGTAAGTAGATGCTGGTACTACGAAATTAAACATCGTTGTTATGGGTGGTACGGCAATTTCGAAATTTGTTGTGGACAATTATCTGATGAAAAATTTGAAATCGTGAAGAAGCCGGTACATTCTTCAAACTCAATTCCGGATATTATGAAACATTATGGATTAGACAATGATTTTCTCGATAATTCATGGAAACAAAAAAGAAGCAATCATGATGAGCTGATGTTTGGATGGAGTATTTTTAGCTATACCGGGTGTCAACTGAATATCGTACTTAGCGACATATTAGTACATATTTGAATAGTTAGATATTTTGATGGAAGCAATATGGTGCATCGAATTCCGATATCTCTAACAGAAAAGCAATTGCAATTTTTCCAAATTCATAAAGGTGTAATACAATGCCGTTGAAGCATTTCAAGACATTCGTTAATTTTTTTTCATTTATGAAAACAGTGTAAGATTTGAATCAAACAATCTCTCAATCATAATAAAGAAAATATATCGAAAGATTTTCAAAAAACATTTTGAATTGTGGCTTCCCAGACAGCACAACAAATTCATAAAATATTCTCTCTATATGATAGAATGAAAGTATATGTGTCAAATATTCATAGAATATTTATGAACTATATGAAATTCTCAGAGAAATATGTATCGAATATTCCATTTATGAATATTCCTCCATGAATATTCTTGAAATATTTAACATAGAATATTCCATACGGGATATTTTCAGTCTCCCCACAGCCTATAAGAATACTATTTCCGTTATATTTTCAAAATATTCTTTGCGGCATATTCTCAGAATATGTTACTGGAAATTCAGGACATTCACGTTGGTATTCCTAAGTTGGTTCTGCTGATATTTTTGTAATAGGTAGAGTTAGGTTTGAGGGAGACAAGATGGCTAAAGGGTTCAAGAAATAACGTTTTATATTCGATAAAATGAATGGTTTTCACACACGCTGGGGTATAATAAATAGTCCTTTCGGGTTTTCTTTGTCCGGAATGTTGAATTTCCGACGTTTCGACTACCATGCTGGAGTCATTATCAGGAAAATATAGGCATATGAGTGAAATGGAGTAAACAAAAAAATTATCACAAGACTTCCTTCGGGAAACTTCTTCTGCCTCGGAAGGGTTGTCCACTTTTGGTTGGAGAGTTGGAAGAGAAAGAAATCATGAAAAAATGACAAGGGCTTGGCTGCGTTGTCTATATGGATATAGCGAAGAACTATGGAGTTGGTTTCAAGGTAATTCCAGCAGCATCTCCCAGTATTTCAGCAGCTCAGTATGATTGTTAGTTCTCAAAGTTACTAGACTGGCAAAATTGAATTTTGAAAATCTATATTCTGCATTTGATCATTAGATTCGAAAATAATGTAAGCGATGAGAGTAAAGAATGGAAATATATGGATTGATATCCATAGAATGTATACTCCATTTACATTTTACATATACGGGTATGTTTCAAAGAAAATCTAATATTTTTCTGGTACATTCTCAGTAAAAATTTTTTTTGGATATCTTCTAATATTCTTTCTATATATTCCTGAAATATTCATTTCACATTCTGAATTTTCTACGAAAATTCCTTGAAACACATTTTAGTTGGAATATATTATAAATATTCAGGATATTCATAGAATAATCTTTGAGAAAAATTCTCAGAATATCCCATAGGTTTGTCAGGAGTATTTCCTGGAAATATCTTATAGAGGATCTATAATTGCCTGGCATATCAAAAAAGTAATACATTTTCCATAAAATAATAATCTAGGACTATTCAAAATTGATTGATTAATACTGTGATCATTCATTACAATTCCAAATCTCTTTATCCAACTTTTTATCTGTCTATTTCATAAACAGCACCAGTTGTGAAAGTCGTATAAACAAGTTTGATTCTAATATTTCCTATTTCCATACTTGGTGAAATATTGGCAGTCACCAAGGAAACAGTCCAATTCCGATAGAGTAATATATTGTTGAAAGTAAATGATCTGTGAGAATCAGCACCTCAAGATGTGAGGTATGGAGTACTCAGTGGTCTCAGTAGTGTAGTGGTTAGCATATCTGCCTATCAAGCGGAAGGCCGGGGTTCGAATCCTCGCCGGGCCACCGTGCTGGGTAATCGCACGTTAAAAGGTAAGGCCTCGTTGATCCATTGCTCGCACAAGTTTCGATTTCTGAGGGTTGACGTTCGTCAGCTGGTTAACGAAAACGAACAATTTTAGAACAACAACAATTTAGAACTTCCGGACTTTGCTCCTGTTATATATCAATGACCAATATGTTTCACTCTGTTCACAAACATTGTCAAATTGTTTCCAAACGGTAGGAAGGAAAAGAGACTGCTCGAATACAATTATGAAAATGTGAAATCATTGAAGATTTCACATGATGCAAATTTTCTCACACTTAGTCAGAATAAAACATTTCTGACATTCAAATGTAATATGCTTCATCCAGATGACAGCGTGAGGGAAAATAATCCGCCATGAGACTTATAATGAATTTATATCGATGAAAATCTGAAATTTGATGAGTATGCCTATAATATAAATTAGTACCACGCCAACAAGTGCTGAGGATAAATTTGTAGCAAGCTATCTCCCAATAAAACGGTGGATAAATCGAGAGCCAGTAAAAAATTATTATCTTTGTATAAATTTCAGGATGCACTAGAAATCATATCAATATACAGGGCATTGAAAGACTGTCAAAGCAACAAGAAACTTCTGTCTGATGATTGACAATTACCTATGTTGATCTCCCACATCTGAATTTTTTCATTTGCAGTTATCGATTATGTTTTTGGTAACTGAAGATCTATGATTAATTTCATAATCATCCTTACTTTATTATTAAACGATGAGATTTACCAAATACTTTCCCTACACTGGTGGGCATTAAATTTGTGTAACCTTGTTCTTGTACAACAATGGAATGTGTTCCCTTTCTATAATCAGTAGAATATGATGTTTGTCCCTCACAACTTATCAGAAAATACTCTGAGATTGGGACACAACTCATAGAATATCCGTGAGATAATCAGCTATATTCTTCTATAACATTCTAATTAAAACACCGACTCTGCTGATTGAAAGCCCATCACCAGTTGCTTTTAACTGTCATCGATACATTCAGAATTCATCTACCGTTTGAGTCCACACTGGTATTTATGAAAGCGATTGCTGAATCAATACTATATACAGTTAATTACGGTTAATAAATCGTGAACATGCTGACAAGCAAAATTAGAAAAAACAATCTGTTAATTATATTATGCTCGGCCAGTTCAGTACCTACATGTTATTTTCCAAGAAATGATTTGTTATTTTAATGAAAAAGAGATATCGAAAGTCTAATTTGAGATGGGCAGATCGATAATAAATTACAAGATATTCGAAAATTCGTGAGAAACCCACTTATATAGTAACGAGTGTTCATTACCACGAAATCCAGAGGCAGTTTTCGATGATGGAGGTCGAATTGAATATTCAGTTTATTCCAGTAGTTGCCAAATGCTGATAAAAGTAATGGATATGATTTAAACTCCGCATCCGTTATATTGTTCACTCCAATAATGATATTCAAGTAATAGTGACGAGAGGGAAATAAAAATGAGAAATCAGCAAGATGCTGATATCCACTTGTACAAGTTTAGTCTTATTGGATTCAAGCTGGAACTAGTTCTAGATGAACTTGAAGATGGTGTGTAGCCTTAGGTGGTTTCAGTTTTAGCTGCCCCTAAACCTCAGGAAGGAACTTGTGCAAGGAACCCTGAATCGGTATGCAATAGAGGATTACTCACTGAAATATTGGCGGCATTTTCAACTTGGAAAATGGACTGACGCTGATAAGCGGCAGTGGGACAGATGCTAACAATGTGGTATTGTTTAATTTTTGAAAAACCGAGAGAGGCTTCAGTTATAAGCGACTAGAGGTTTTGAGGAAGGAAGGGAGTACCTATATCTTTTTGGTACGTTTTTTGGGGAGATATTATGTGAAAGCTATATTGTAGTGACAGGGATGAGTAGCTTGTTTTGTTCGAGTATGTTGGTGAGTACACTTTGGCGCGGATCTAAGTATATCGTGAATTCCGATGAGTGAAATGACGTTTCTAATAGAAGATGAAGAGGTTGTTAACCAACAACGAGTAGTCATTTCCCATGAGTATGAAGTTTGAAGCGTAAGCATTAGGTGAATGCTGTAAACCACACAAATGGGGAATTAGCATGAGATACACCATACTTTTCATCGGCTATAATTGATGTTGACATATAATATGAACTTTAAATTGGATCAAATCAAATCGCTTGCAACGCCTTCGCTTTGCAGTGAGAGTAAGTAATAAACAACTGAGACATAAGCTTCAGTTAAATTAATATAAACCTGGTGCGCGCCCAGGAATTGGGTCTAAGGGCCTAAGCTCAAATAACTGGAATTTGAAGAACTTCGAAGACTTCGGTGGTATGATTCTGAAGGATGGGATATATAAAGGTTGTAGTGAATGGTTGTAATCACTTGTTCATATTTTCAATAGAATTCTTGAGACGAAAGTCTTTCCAGAGCAATGGAAAACAGCTATCACTACACCAATCTATGAATCTGGCGATAAAGCGAATATTGAAAATTACCGGCCAATTTCCATTATGTGTGCTCCGTCCAAACTGTTCGAACAGATCTTATACAGTAAATTATACCAATATTCTGAAAAATACTTAATATCCGAGCAGCATGGTTTCATGTCAAATAAGTCGATCAATACAAATTCATTTATTTTTGGAAGCCGGGTGTTTGAAACATTCGGATGCAAATCCCAAATGGATACGGTATTTACCGATTTTCGCAAAGCATTTGACCTTGTAAATCATGACGTACTTCTGAAAAAGTTAACATGGTTCGGATTAACGAAGAATTTTGTTGAATTGATAAAAAGTTATTTGGAAAATAGAAAATATTATGTCAGACACAAAGGAAATGTATCAGGAAAATATCACGCGAACTCTGGAGTGCCACAGGGTTCCAATTTGGGGCCTCTCCTCTTCATTATATTCATAAACGATCTCTCTTCGGTTATTAAGTACTCAGAATGTCTCCTGTTTGCAGATGACCTCAAAGTATATAAAAAAATACAGTCAGTACGGGATTGTGTTATGCTGCAGAAGGACATGCATAGTATTCATGAATGGAGTCTGATCAACAAACTGCATTTCAACCTTAGTAAATGTAAAGTAATGAGTATAACCCGCACTACAGAGCCAGTTATCTTCAACTATGAGATGGGGGGAGAGGATTTAATCAGATGTACAGAAATTAAGGATCTTGGTGTAACCTAAAATATAACTTTTTCATTTACGGAGCATATAGGAAATATAGTATCAACCGCCAACAGAACACTAGGATATGTGATGAGGCAATCTGCAACTTTCACAAATATATATACAATAAAACTACTATATTTTGCACTAATAAGGCCTAAGTTGGAGTTTGCATCATTACTATGGTTCTCGGAGTTTGCATCTTCATTACATAAAATAGAGAGAGTACAGAATAAATTTCTAAGAATATTGTATTATAAAAAATACCGCTCGTGGCCTGACTATAATACGGTAAGGTCAACTAATTTGAGAAATGAATTCAAAATAATGTCATTGGAACAAAGAAGAAATCTATCTGCTATTATGTTCCTGTACAAGGTGATTAATAGTAAATTCAATAGTCCTGAAATTCTTTCACTTATCCCTTTCAATGTACCAGGGCGCCGTACTCGTACACTACTTATGTTCAATATACCAAATTCTCTCTTAACTCTAAGAGCTCCTCTCGTAAGTATTATGGAATTAATCAACAATTACAATGTATTCGTAAATGCAGATTTTTCTCTACCTCCTAAAGTCTTTCATACAGTAATTATCAACCACATTCTGGACATCTCCATATAAAATGTAACAGGTCTTAATGGATCTTTTCGATATTTCCTATATTTTTTCATTGTAGATTAATCACAAGCCCCTGCAATTCATGGTACGTAGTATGTTTGTTAGGTTCATAGCTTAATTTATTATATCCTAATGACTATTATGTATAACTGTTAACCATGTAATAAGGCCGTTTTTGGCCTGTTTGGTAAAAATCAAATAAATAAATAAATAATTAACCTGTGATGCTGGAGAGGAAGAGGCTGCAGCCTAATAGAATACCCTTGTTGCGTGGGTTTTTCTTTAAATCTGCATTGTCCAGTTGGAAAGAGATTGTAATGTAATGTAATTTAAATGTGAATGTAATTTATGTACAAGATTATCAAAAGGCATTTTGAGATTACCATGAATCACTTTCTCACCCAATCTCAGAAACATTTTGTCACAGCTCTCAGGATGCCTTGTAGCCCGCACTTATAGCTGCCCCATAAAAGGTGTTTAGTAGCAAATCTCCTTCAAAGCTTCTATAAGTCTGCGAGGGCTCTCAATGATGTTGTCAGGGCTATTTTTTTAATGTCATTATGAAACGTTTGAGTTTCACTGGAAACTCTTCACAACTCATAGCGAGACACTATTAAACCAAATAATACAAGTTCTTTAAAACCAACCACTCCCAGAAAAATCCATCAAGTGTTCATATATGTATACTATTTCGGATGAAGCGAAGTTATCCTTATTGTTTTTGAATGGATGTTTGCATTGGCACATTCCATTGGAATAAAATATGTCTATTTCACTTCGAAACTACCTTTATGTCCATAATGTCGTGATAAAACAGTTATTTCCTACATATACCACATCAAAGCCACTATTTTCTATTTTAAGCATACTCATCACTCATTTTTCAACTACAACATTGTCACCATTTTCGAAACAGCTCATATGAAGAGCGGTGTATAAGTACCAGTACTATGAACAAACAGTAAATATAACCATAACTTGAAATCGAAAAATCTACAAGAAATACAGTGTACAACTAACTAGCTTCGGCGTTCTCAGTTGTGAACAATAGCAAAAGACCTCGTTAAAAGACCTGGCCATGAAACAATAAACCGAGGTTTGCTTCGTGTAGATGGCATCTAGATCAAAACGTTCGTTAATTTTGGAGTGAAATCCTCTCACTCATCTAATTAATTTCTTGTCATTTATTTCCATGTACCTGCTTACTGAAAAGTTTTGGTTTTCATATGAATGTGAGGCTATTTGCACGATTCGATGATCTCATGATACTGCAACTGTCTTTGAATGTCACTCATTCATAAAAATCAACATTTAAGTGTTCACAGTTTCATAATTTGATTTCAAAGCGTTTTTAAAGATAAGGCTGTGATATTACATTTAGCTCTGTCATGTAATCATGATTAATCTTCAGAACCTCAACGGTATATTTCAGGAGGACTACTAAGCTTCATCAAAGATTCGTAAGTGGCTATAATAAAACTTCTGTAGGGGAAGTATAGTATAACGCTGAATGGTTATATTATTTAGCTGTCAAGAATTCCTTTGAAACTTACTTCAATTCTCATCAATCAAACATGTTTTGTGATCAATAAAGTAACTAGCAAACCCAAACATAACTTTAATCTTCAATTGAACCTAGATAAATCCCGATAGCATTTATATCGTTACTTGGGAAAAATCCTCAACCTTCGATCAGCAACACCACTGACATCCGCCGTGAAATCCAAATGCCCTGCTGAAGAGCCCGCTAATTGCCAAACCAATCGAACAATTTAAGGTAAACGTACCTATTCAAAATTAAGAGTGCTATCGCGTTCGGTCCCCAACTTCGGTAATTGATGGAGGCCCGACTGACTCCCTCTTCCATTATTTGTCCTAACAAACTGTTTGATCAGGCGGTAACATTTCTGCTCGGAACTTCCAGATATAATTTCGACGAAAGGTCCGGACGTTCTGTTGCTGGCTCCTTTGCTCGATTTTGTTCGATGTCGCAAATTCATTCGGGTATTTGTTTCGAACGATTGAAGGTGGGTTTTACGATGGGGAGGTGAGGACTGGGGGTAGCTCATTCCATTCGGAAAGAGGGACACATTTTTGAAACGGGGAATATAATTGCCAAGGTTGTTTGCTCGAGATAAATAATTCTTTTTTACGGCAGGTGTGAAAATTAAAATAGGAAAAATATGTTGCAATTGGAAAATATTTTTTTTATTCTCCTACTATTTTGAGCCGTTCATGACGTATTCGAAAGTTAAGTGATGGCTCCTTAAAACCCATGTATCACAAACATATCAGACCAATATTGGTTCTATATTACGGCAATATTAGCCTTATATTTCAGATATCATATTGGCCACAAAAAAATGTCAACATTCTTGGTTATTTGATCAATTTTCGAAAACAATGTGAGGATATATCTTAGGTATAGGTAAAAGTATTTTCGATTGATGTCATTTCATAATTCTTATATTTCATATTCGATATTATTCATTTCTTTTTTAACAAATAGTCGATTCGAAAATTGCAATCATTCACAATACTAACCGAATACTTACCTGGAAAAACTCTGGCTGCTGTCGGGCTTGAACTCACGATTTCCACTATGGAAATACCTATAACTGTCGACCATTATACGCTCTACGGCACGGAGAGATTTGTTTCAAGGAGTTGGGTGGTATAGATATGGTGACTTCAAGGTCGGTCTATTCTTCAAGTAATGATCAAGCAACATCGAGTTTGAATTATAAATATTAGAATCTCCGCATCAACATCAACACTTGAACTCAACACACTCACCGCTCACCTAACCACACACCATAACATCATCCTAAACTTTGGCGTATGATTTAAAAACATTGACCATATACAAGGATTATATACTACACCAGAATTTGAAAGTTCGTCGATTTCTTTTGCCTGAAAATTCATCATCTGAATCTAATTTTACGTCATAGCCAAAAATGAAAACTGTCTATCGAATATTATGAGTTGAGAACCATCCTGTTTATTGAGTGTATCGTATGTCGATTGAATGCATATTCGCTTATTATATAAAGTATTACAAATGAAGGATGGCCAAGATCGTCGACTCCAGTGCAGTCATATATTGATGCGGAAAACTGTTCTATGTACCTCTGTATGTATATAACTATGAAAAATCACTTTATATTTCACATTTCCCAAAATCTGTAATATGATATGTACCGGGTAACATCCAGAAAGGTAGGCGCTCAGGACGTATCTGATTGATTTTTGAGAGCGAATGCTTAAAAAAGGCCTAATACGTACGTACTAAGAACGTACATTTCCAGACGTTCTCAGAACTTCTAGAAATGTACGTACTCAGAACGTCCCTAACTGGATGACGTCGTAGACCCCAATCGTACCTAATATGTACATCCCCAGTACGTCGTTTGCTGTAAATATGGCATGTAACATTCGACCTGATCAAGTAGTATAAACGATGAGTTTCGGAACCTTTGGTGTAGAAACTGAAACTTTTCCTAGAGATCAATTACCCTAACACCAAACTGATATTTTTGCACTCGACGCGCGTTTCGCTAACAAGGTTAGCATCTTCAGGAGAAGAAAATTGATACTGATCAATTAGATCTCAAGACTTCATTCAAATGGTCAAAAGCCAAACTCAGCGAAATTTTGTTCCAAATTCTTTGTAAAATTTAATCTAGCAAATTTATTGTTTAACAGTTTGTGTTATATCCATGAAGGAAGCAACTGTTTCACCTATTTGCTGTCATATAGTGTCTTGTTGAAAATCGAATGGGAAAAAAACAAGGAATTTGTGCTATACCAGCAAAAATTACTGCACAAGCATGGTGGAGGTGGAAAAATAGCGTGTGCAACTCGAGGATAAGGCTAATTACGTGCACCTGCGAATTTCCGCACTTGGCAACGCCTTGTGCTCACAATTCTCACTTATATGCCCAAAATGAGTTCATTGTGATACATATTTTTCCTTACGATACAGATTTTCAATCGTTTGGGAATCCAAATCAGTGGCGGAAAATTTGGTTCAGAATAAAAGCAGCATTTCCAATACAATATTGAACTCTATTCAGACTAGCAGTGTTCGATCTCAAATTGGGAGTGGATTGTATATAAAAAAAATTACCAAGGGATGCTTAATTCACTCATGCTCTCTGGAATTGCAATTGAAATACCCTTCCACCAATTTCATTTTAGTACTAGTAAAGTACGTAGGTAACGTAATATGCAATATATAAATTTAATATTAAATAACTCACCAGAGGCATGAAACGGCTGATTTCATAGGAATTTTGTTTCTGTTTCCGTATCTCAGGTAACACACACGAAGAATCTATTTATCAGCTATTGGTCTCGGTGTTTTCACCCTCATTCGAAGTCCGCTCATATTCTCTGTCGATACACATCAGTATGTAGCTTTAGCAATATATAGAGTGTGGAGTAAGTAATGAACAAGGACATTGAGAAGTAAAAGGATATTGACTGAGCCAAAATGTGAAAACTATTTAGCCCGATAGTTGTGGGTGCAAGTTAATATAATGTAATGAATTGATTTGAAGAGAAAAATAAAAAGTCATATATTTAATGAAGACATAGACAGACAGAGGGACAGACAGACAGTTCTATTGATCATAAAATCACCAATTCGCATCGGATTGACAGGTCATAAAAGTTCAAAATACTATCGAAAAGTAACATTGCAACAGTAATAATGTGTCATATACGACAACATCGGAGTGTGAGTTAGCATGTTATTACAAATAAAAAGTGAATGTTCAAAATACATGAATTATGACAGAATAAAAAGATTTTATCAGCCCGTGTCGGTTCTTATTGCATAGAGAGGAAATGTCACGAATACTATAAAACGTATTCGTGATCAAAAATGACTTGAGACAACTTAGTGATAACTTTGATTATCCTACACAATTTCTTGAAAATGAATTGAATAGCAGGCTGAATGAAATAACCGATGCTATTTATTGACTTCTAACTGCATCGAGAAACCATCTATCATTTACATCTTCGACCAGTCTCAGATTGCATTTATTCTATAGTCATCATCATGAACAAACTGGGGACTTTGCTGTCTTTCTGTATATTATTTGAGTAGATGAATTAAGAAATTAGTTAAGATAATTAAAAGACATTTTTTTTCGGACCGGAAAAAAAGAAGAATTCAGGTAGTAGCTCTCTATCAGTAGTATTAATGTGATGTACCCAGCATCTGCTGCCTATCATTCACAGCACATTGAGTGAATATCAGAAAAATTTATGGAAACTTGAATGCATGAACTTGGAGTGAAGCTAGTTACCATCAACACAAGTTCAAGTTGAAATATCTAGTTCAGAGTCCGGACTTCAGTTTTATTCACATCACTCATTTGAAATTATAATCAAATTTGGGATCCCTAGAAGAGTGGATTTCTTATCTGCCCCCCCCCCAAAAAATTGCGTTAATTATTAGAAACGTTCCCTTCTAGATGGAACACGTTCTACAAGCAACTTCTCGAAAAACTCAAATTTGTTTTGTAAAAAAATACAAGAAGTGATATTCACTTGAAAAAATAGTAATGCTTGGATGATTTCCGGAAAATAAAAAAAATGCATCATAATTCGCTGAAGGTTACGCCTGCGGCCAGAAATTCCGATGAAATACCTGAGTTGTCATGGCAACGCGGAATAAAAAACGCATTTCTTTGGTCGGAAAGTGTGTGAAATTCTTACCAAAATACTTATCGTAGCGGATTTAGTTTTCGAAACGTTAACAACGAATTATTTCGATGAATGTTAATTCTTGTATTCTTTTTGATAGGCAAATTTGGGATATACGATGTTGCTGACTGATAAAATGTGTATCATTCATAAGGAACTGTTTTTGATGAACGCAGAAACTTATCCGAGTAGATTAGAAATCTGCCCTTCTACACTTGTGAAGATTCCATTTTTTTATCATATTGTGGTGAGTTCAGAACTCAAAAAAACAACGAAGAGAAAATGTTCATGGACTATTTCCATATATAACAGCATGCCAATAAATCCTCTCTTGTACTGGAGTTGTAGTATCATGACTGTGAAATTGTGAAGATTTCACATGTTTTCTCGTGGATGTTCGATGCATATACCTATACAGCTAAGTGCATGCTGGGAACTCTTCCATATGGTGATTGAGGTCTTGTTTCATGACAGAATGATGAATTTGTTGCATTTCTGTAGAGATGTGGGCATATGCTTGATATTGAGTGTTTGTGGTGAAAGTTGGGAAAGGAACAATGCAATATTTTTGATATATAGAGCTGTCCAAAACACATGGTTCAAATAACTTCATTGCTACATTCAGATACTCACCATAATGGTGTAGTGAACAAGAACGAATGTGGTTGAATTTTAAGATTTTTTTTGATGGAAATTTGTTCCACTACGTTACGTGAGAAAATTATATTTTCCGCAAATCACTAGTAAATTTCAACCTCCCAGGCAGCATTTACCAGAGAAAATGGTCAAGATTTCCTTACAGTTGCTAGCGTTCTACGTAAATGATTGAAAATAGGTAATTTCATTAGTAATTTCACAGCACCACTGAAATTAATATCTGTCGAATTTCAAACGATTTGCGGAAAAATAAGTTTAGCACGCAGGACAATCACATTCCTGGACTCTGCACAGTCGTCTAGGAATGTTAGGGTTTTCCTACCTGACGAACAACAAACTATTTATAATGTTCTATAGAACATTCAGAAAGATGATAGGTAAAATAACAGATTACAGAGATGATATCAGATGTAAACATAAAATCCGGGATGACATCACATCTGAAGTTTCAACACAGACTAAACGAAAACAATATATGCATACAAAATGTACGTGTTTATTTTCAGCAACAGGTTTCAATAGAGTTAATAATATAGACAATGGAAGTCCAAACCATTTCTATTCAACAAAGAACATTGTCAACCACTTTCAACCAAACATTTGCAGTCGTATGTTGTACAGATTTCTGTCAGATGTCGTCTGATGTCCGACCTGGTATAAGCTAGGGCAATAGATGTTTTCGCATCAAGAAACTGTCTCCGTTTTGATAAAAAATAAGAGAGCTTGAAATTCATTTGAGATATCAATTCTAATGTAACAATTTTTTCAGTTCAGATAATTTTTTGAGGAAGTTATTGGAAATTTGATGCGAAACTCTAATCAAAAAATTCTCATAAAATAATTCGCTTAACCCCTTAATCATTTACAGAAAGGAAGTGAAAGTCTTCTTCAAAATGCCGAGCTTCTCCTGGCACAATAAATTCGTAACCGCAGTAACTATGTAACTGTCGATTATAATGTCTCCTACGATTTAACGGTGAACCGAGGTGTACCGCAGGGATCCATCCTAAGCCCCCTATTCTACACAATTTTCATATCAGAGTTCAATAAGAGTTTACGTCATTGAAATTCGATATTTTACGCTGTTGGCATGCACACTGACTATCTTGATTTTTAGGGAATCGAAACCCACAGCGCTTGCGCGAAACTGAATGAAGACCTGAGTAGCCTGAGCACGATTCCCAAGAAGTTTTGTTTGCAAATTAATAGTTTGAAATCAAAATCGAAGTTGTTTGACCGAAAAAAAAAACTGAAAAAAAAACAATTTGTGAACATTTGACTAATATTGATATTGGATCACTCAAATTATTATGATGAGAGAAAAATTTGGAATTGATGCTGAATGACGTTCTTAAAAAAATTTTGATCAGAATTGAACCCCAGAACACTTCACTTCAGAGATATGATTCCAATTCCCCAGCACAATACAATACTTTTCAAATCTTCTCTCTCATACAATTTACCAAAAATTCATAATAGACTTCCTGACGATTTTAAATTTATAAAACATTTCATAATCAAACCGATATAAGCTTGTTTCACTCAGAAAAAATGATCCCTTCAGCTCATTAGTGGGCAAATGATTAATTGAAGATTTTCCTCACTACCTCTTGATACTTTTTCATTTCAAATTCAAAATATACAACGTAACACTCTTTCAATATATTATACAATGTGTATTCGAAAAATTAACTTTCACATACTTCACATACAGAAGTTTTAATGATTTTTTAATATGCAGATTCACACGAAAGGAAAGCCCTGTAATGTTCAAAGAACACCTCGTGAATCAAGGGACAGGAGATACGAATTAACATTCACTTTGAATTTCTGAAGATTTTAAGCCTCAGGAAATACCTCTTTTGGCAAGGACTTCCAAAGCTCAGCTGTTCAATTGAAAAAAGTTCCCTGAGCAAGAAGGTTCGACAGGTTTTCAAATTCACAACGAAGTGATGGGAATTCTGTACTCGTCGAGTCATCCGTGTAGATATTACCAAGGGGGAAACGATCGATTACAATTCGGAAGAGCATCGACCGTGAAAGTATCTATAGAAGAGAGACAATTCTCCGAAATTTCTACGATGTTTCAATGAAGTGAGCGAGTCTGTAAGCGAAGAATCACCAACAAGACGAATTGCCTTTCTCTGAATAGAATCGAGAAGCCTCAATGAATGATTTGGTGCGAATTCCACACATGAAAACCGTATTCCATGTGTAAATAAACCAAACGAATATGTTAATAGATCCATATCAATTGGGAGTATATGAAGTTTTTTCCCCAATATTTAATGGGAATCCTGTATTATTTTTTCGAATATTGTTCCGGCAAAAGTTACAATTTGTTGAAATTCTATATTGTGCTATCCACGATCCTTTGGGATCTCTTCGTATATCTCCACTTCCTATCTCCCTACCAGGAAAAGATGCTAAACTCCTTCAGAACAACACCGGATTCTTACACAATAGCGTCAAAATTTCAGCTTTCCACACTTCATATCTTATTTCAATAGGATAATATTATCAAATGAAAACATTACACTCCATTCTTCGAAGGCATGACTGTAATTATCTTCTCCTGTTTCATGAAGAGGTAGAGTATCGCATTGCATTCACTATGTAGAAAGGAATATAAACTCGTCAAGTCTTGTAAATGTATCAGTGGGAGTTGGAATATAAATAAAAATGTATGAAGCTACTGATGATCCAAACAAGATGTACATCCGTGCTTGCAGAATTTGGGTCATTCTGAATTGTTTATATGTTGTTCGGACCTGAATCAATATTAACAGATTTGCAATTTCCAAAGTGCTGTGCGAGCGCCAGTGCACCCAAAAAAAACATGAAGTTTTGTTACTTTTTTCAGTTTCTGCAATATCTCCGTGAAAAAAGTATCTGACCGGTCTAGTCATCGACCTATATACTTCAAAAAAACCTAATTTGCTACAAATCAAGACTAAGCCGATCTTCAAAAAAGGTCTGGTTTCCTCGATACAGTTCTCCGAAAATAGGCCATTTTTTCTAATTTTTTTAATCAAAATTCTCACTCATTTTGTGAATATGTCCTGAAATACACATCTCACATCGAATTTTATATGAATGTGGGATGCGTATTTCAGATGTTTCACAAAACAAGTGACGATTTCGAAAAAAATAACTTTATGAAAAATGGCCTATTTTCGAAGAGCTGCATGGTGGAATCCAGACTCTGTATAGAGCTCGCCTTCGTCTTAAAATGAAGCAAATTACGTCTTTCTCAAAAGTATATAGAGTGACTATACCGGTCCCAAAATTCCATGGGGTTTTGGATATACAACAGCTCGCACAGCACTCTGGAAATTGCAAGACTGTTTTTCGATATTGGTTTGGGTTATGTCAATAAATCAAGGTTCACAAAATATCAACAGCCTTCGTTTATATAAGCTTTTATTTTTATTTTTTCAAACCTACCACAATCTAGAGAAATTCCAAATTATCATTAGAATCTATACAAGGGTAAAAGGCTAGAATTTATCCCAAGGAGTAGATGCGTTAATTTGAAAACGGTTACTTTTGAATGAACTACATCCTATTGGTCAACAACTTCTATCAATCGAATGTGCCCATCAAAAATACAATTACTGATGTTTATGAAATCCATAAATCTATCTGATGTACATCTTGTAATGACTCTTTCTTGTTAGTTATCAGATTTTTGACAAGTATATTTGAGTTATATGAGAAGTTGCTGACTGTCAAGTCGCAGTTCATTGAAAATAACTTTTCCGATCAAAGCAATTTTTTTGTAAGTAAGTAGATTTGAAGTGTGCCTTTCTGCACTCATTGAGATTTCGATATTCTTCATGTAGTCGTTTGGGGTAGGTAGTAGGTAGGAACCCAAAAACTACGATGGATAGATACATTCATGCACTACAAAAGGAAAGCTTCCAAACATGGCTCCATATAGTTTACATGTTTTCTTTGTCAAATTCTCTCATCTTAGGCGGGGGTCAAACGGACAGATTACCCGCATCGTACTGCAACTTGTGGTATCCCTTGTCAAGAATCTCATATTTTCAAAGTCCTGGATACGGAGACTCCTGATGAGTTGACCAGTTTTCAGGATCTGGTGAAGATGGTGTATACCTTTTGAGCAAAACGCAACCAAAGTCTCAATCTCCCACCACACCAAGTAAAAACATCGACAACCTGAAGAAGGAAACCAGGACCTAATGAAGACCAGTGATGATAAGTATAACTAATTTTCTTCAAGCATGAAGGCCGTCGTTCTTTGGAATTTCTTCCTGACGTTTCGCTAGCGCGAGAGGCCAGCTTCTTCAAAGGCTTACTCATTTCCGATGACTAAACGTTTCGATTTCTCAAGGCGTATTTATATTGATGCAGGTACTCTGGAGTGTTAATTACTTTTGTCGGGTTCGGGGAATAATCATCATTATCAGTAGCCGCACTACCTGCCGTGATTTCATTAGTTATTCTTGATTTCCTCAGAATGGGATTCCAAATTCTGTTTAGACTTAACGCTTTTTCCTTTCTGTTAAAATTGTCAGCAAGTTTTTGAATCTCTATTGCCTCCCGTACCAGTCGGCTATGGTAACCCTGGTTGTGGGCAATCAGTTTTGCATTTTCGAACAGAATCCTGTGATCACCCTCACTCAGTGCATGTTCCGCCATCGCCGATTTGTCGGTTTGCCCCAGCCTGCAGTTCCTTTGATGCTCTTTGAGCCTTGTACAGAAGTAATTAACACTCCAGACTACCTGCATCAATATAAATACGCTTTGAGAAATCGAAACGTTTAGTCATTGGAAATGATTAAGCCTCTGAAGAAGCTGGCCACTCGCGCTAGCGAAACGTCAGGAAGAAATTCCAAAGAACGACGGCCTTCAAGCCCGAAGAAAAGTAGTTATACTAATAACCTCGGCTGCGAAAGCCTTAATCATTTTGTCACCAGTAATGATTGTTAAATTTGACACGAAACTGAAATTCTGAACACTGATCCATGGGCTAGGTCGAAATTCTTGAATCAGTATATGAACCATCGCATTCCTGTTCATCAAGTTCGCCGTCGTTCAACTGACAATAATGAAGAGATAGGTAATTCAACGAAATATAAAATTATGAGTTCTCCTTATCATGATTACTTACCTTCATTTATCTTCCAGTGATCACTTCTGAGTCTCCAGCTGTTAATTGTTTCGAAAGAACAGAACATACCCAATTTGTATGAAACCCACACGCCAGAAAATGTAGACGGACCACCCCTGATAAAGTCTTGTTTCGGCAGGCAGGAGTCATTAGTTAAAGAAATCGAGAGTCGGTTTCTCTTCATGTCTTCTGGTGAAGGGCCGTCAGGAGAATATTATCGAGTTTGATTGATTATGTGTGAATTCAGACGGTACTCGATGATTATGTCAATCGGGCCCTTCGAAAATGAGATGGGTGAACGTGATCTAGAAGTTGAGTCTGTCGTTTGATTTTTATGTATCATCTCTGCTCTATTCAAACTCCAAGCCCTATGAGAGTGAGTAAGAGTTTTCTGTTCGAGGGTGTTAATGTTTCAGATATCGACTATCATTAGCTATTTTTGTGATATTTTGGAAAACTGATATCGTGAATTTTGTTTTTTCAGACTTCAAAATATTCATTGGATTTAACTTGGTTTCACTCATCACAATAGTTATAGGAGATGCATCTAACAATCTCAATAAAATCTTTCAATATCTCAAGTCGTGATTATGAACTATGGTATTCGTTTAGTTCAATAGTTACTACATAGCAAGATCCTTCCTTCTAATATTTTGGCTAGGAATACCCATTTCTACCTTTATTCAAGTACCCCTACTTCAAAAAGTGTGGCATTCTGAAAGTATACAATTCTCGATATCTTGCAGTAGAACATTTCCCCCTTTAACCAAAGAAGATGGATTACAAGCTACCACTGCCCAACAAAAAGCAAATATATTTGCGAAAATGTTTGCTGGAAACCCCACTATGGACTCATCGGGCAAAGATTCCCTGGAAATCACGCCTGTCGACAGTCATATGCCTGAAATAATGTTTCACCAATTTCTCGCCAACAATATTTATTAATATTTTAATGGACATGAATACGAATAAGGCTTGCGTATCTGATGAAATCCCAGCAATTGTTCTCAAAGCGTATGCCCCCAAATTGACACCAGTACTTTGCGAATTATTCAACCTTTCATATAACTTGGGATTTTTTCCTAAGTCCTGGAGGACAGCAAAAGTTCAGTCAGTTTCTAAAAAAGAAGAGAAAACTTCACATTTCAATTATAAACCAATTATTGCGTTGCTTCATATCACTTGGGAAGTCATGTGAAGAGCAATTAATATGAAGTTTATCAAATATCTAGAGAAATCAGGAATAATTAATGATTGACAATACGGATTTCGCCATCAACGATCAACCTAACACTTATTGGCTTATGTTTCTCATATTTGGCGGCTTTCAATCAAAAAATCCAGAGAAACCATAGCTGTTGCACTCGATATTTCGAAAGCGTTTGATCGAGTTTGGCATCGGGGTCTCCTTTCTTAACTGCCGTCTTATGGTTTGCCTCCTCAGTTGTCTGGTTTGTTGAAGAATTTCTTGTCTGATAGGTCTCTATGTGGTTCTTGATGGGATATCATCTGATATTCTCCCAATTATTGCAGGTGTTCCACAGGGTTCCATTCTGGCGCCCACTTTGTTTCTGCTTCATATCAATGATTTGCTCGAGAAAACATATTGTTCAGTACTCTTCATACTTGTTCTCTACCATACCAGCTCGAGAAACAAACATTCAAAGAAACATTCACGTCAACAAAATTAACGATGACTTGGTAAAAATGATTTATTGGGGTAACATGAACTTAGTGAAATTTTGCTCACGAACTCGCTCACTTCGTTGAAACATCGCAGAAGGGTCGGAGACTTGTATCTCTCTTCAATCTTTCCACCCTCAAAGTATCAACACGGATGACCCGGTGAGAGCAGAATTCCCACCTCTTTGTTGTGGATTTGGAGACCTGTCGAACCTCTCTTGCTCATGGACCTCCTTTCAATAGAACAGCCAAACTTTGGAATTCCTTGCTGATGACAAATTTCCTGAGGTTTACAAACTCCAATTTATATTGAATGTCAATAATAAAGTGAATGTCAATTCGTATTTTATGTCTCTTGATTCGCTCGGTGTTTCTCGAACATTACAGGGTTTCTCTATGGTGTGGATCTATATATCACAATATAAAACCAGGATTTCAAGGTTCTTGATCCTGCAACTGTAAAACTCCATGATTTCAACATTTCGCAGCTTCCGAATGCAACCGTTTTTTAATTGGACACGCAGGCACACCGGTTCATCTTCTTCCTCCTCCTCCTCTGGAAACGCCGATACAATATTCGCTTCCATTTTGATTGATGGCGTGTGCGTTTTTTCACACTACGGAAACACTATATAACTTTGCGGAGGTATTGGACCATATACACGGTCGAGACTCTCAATGGGGCGTGATTGATTACAGGAATTATGCATAATGGCTGTTTTCTTGTAAGCGGGCACAGGTGACGATCGATGCACACCTAGGGGGTAGTCAACGCCGGTAAACTTTCGTAATAATCCGGGGGAGGGGGGATGTAGATGGATGGGGTGAATTTTGATTCCTGTCGATTCAGTTGTGAAACAATGTTACTTCTTACCATGTCCATCCAAGAAAAGGAGTGATCCAAAATATTATCATGCATTGTGCAAGTGATCACTCAGACAAGGCTGCTTGTTAAGAGTCGCGCTAAATAAAGACCAAAATTATATTTTTTTGAGCTGCAGTTTTTTTAGTCTTTTTTGGGGTGGACGGTAGGGATATATATTAGCAGTTTCTTCAGCCGTATCACTACTTGACACTTTGAAATTTTCAAACTTCAAAATACCATATATGTACACATCACAAGCGATAAAACGTAACTGAATACTCCGACACTGTGGCGCGAATTCCACCAGTCCATTTCATTCGATTTCGATTGGCCAGCGTAAGAAGGCATGTTTATTCTACCCAATAAATACAAATTTATGAGGTAATCAGGCTTTTATCACGCGTTGATCACGCATCTATCCTTGTTTGGGTTATTCTCTTTGTTGGATGGATATAGTATAGGTCAATAATTATGGATTTTGCTACAAGCCAAACTTGATGTTGCAAATTTGCCGTAACACAATGTTTGTTTTCACCGGAATGTAAGAAGTTCGAACTTATGCACGGCTCTCAATCGGAAGTAGGGCGTGGAATAAAATAATCTTAATTATAAATTAAAGACAGTTTATTTATATGTAATGCTGGATCGTTTTATTTGAGCAATGTGAAGCTGGCTCTGATTTCTGTGGTTGTAACTCGTGCTTGAAGGCGAGCAGGCAACACTGGATATTCTGAATTCTGACAAGTGAATCAATTGAATGAAGTTTTTTGCTATGATTGTGATTAACTGTGGTATTATTATTTATAATGAAAAGGTTAACGGATTGTAGTAACTTGCCTTGTTACTGCCGAAAGTCTACTCTGAGGACTACTAAACCCCCTTCTGTATATACAGACGAGTTCACAACAGCTGAGGTAATGAATGTGGTTGTGCTTTCTTAAATGCAAGCAATTATTTCAGTCTAGAATTCGTTTGGTAACTATCAATTGTTTTAGGTGGCGAAAGGGCACAGTATAAGTTACATTCAACCGTCTGCAGTAAAATAGATTTGTCGAATACTATACATACGAGGTAGGGCAAGGAGTACTACACTACGATAGCTCCACAAAAGCCACAGAGCAAGCAATACTACTAATAATACGATATCAATTCTATGTGAGCCTTCAGAAGCAACAATATAAAGCAAAGAGAAATGTAATGGATAGGGCTCGCCTGGTGAATGTGATGATGAAGTCCAGCGATGAGTGTTTCGGGCTCCAACTAGTCCAACTCAGACAGCTCTGCGGGAAGGTGAGGAAGCAGTACCAGCAGTTAGCGTGCAATACCAGCAGTTAGTGTGCAATACAGCGTTTTACAGGAGTTGATAAGCAAGCTTACAGCATGAAAGGTGAATGAAATCGAATACAAGGCAAGGGCAATGCTGACTTGCCTCAGAAGACAAGGCCTGAAAAGAATGGTACGTTATATGATGGATCCAAGGTGTATTTTGGATGTAGAGTGAACATGAATGACATGAACAAACTAGACCTACCGTAGTTGGTGTGTGGCCTTATGAGTATGTCGCAATGACAAGTTAGTGATTACGAATAACAGAAATGATCCACTTTCGTGTACTCTCTTCTGTTCCTGCTAGGAATATGAAGATGGAAACTGATATTTTTCGTATAGCAATGACCAAAAATCCACTATTGAAAATGAGAGCCACAATTTGAACAAGAAGCTCTAGTCATGTGCTTGACTAACCAAAAAGTATCATTTTTTTTTTCATGTTTCATTCTTCTTCCAAAAATGTCGCAATCAGATCGAATCATTTCGACAGGTAATTGCGAACTTGTTAGAATTTATCGATTTATGATGATTTGTGAATTCATGCTAATGTCAGGGATGTCAAATAGTTTCGATTTGGAGGTTATGTTTACCAAAACAATTGATATTTTCTTGAACCTACTCATATAACGTTCCATTGCAATATCTAGCTTGAATAACCATTTGGGATGGAAGATCCTATAAAAATATTGTAGGTTGATAACGTTCTGAGAATACGCTGGGTATTGATAAGTGATTTTCTTTCAGGTGATAACAGGAGGACGCAAGGAGATGAACTGAGAGGACAGTGGAGCTACCCAAGCCAAAATCAAGTGCCAGAAATTTCAGCAGGTGAGTATTTCAACTATTTCAGTCACTAAGGGAATATACAGGGGTTTTCTGTTTCAGGTCACAATCACGTTTCCATGGAAGCAACTATCGTGCCATAGTAGAATATACGATTGTAACTAATTGGTCATACAATGTGGATATAAAACTATTTAAATAAAGTGGTTTACTCAAAATAGTGATTTCGAACTGTAACAATTTGAAAAAAGTAGAAACCATATAGTTATAGTTAGTTACAAAAATAACCTGAATCTATGCTTGATAACAAGAAAAGAGAAATAGTGCATATAACTACATATGTATATATAAACTAGAGCAGAAATGATAATGAGCAAACGAAGATACGAGAAAACAGATCATATCCTATTTATATTTCTTGGAGATAATGAAAATATTCAACCTTGGTTTGAAAATATTCATATGAGGTGCTGATTCTATATTCTTCTCGATCCGGTGCGATCTGGGTACTGGTGAATCTCTACAATTCTTTGGGTAACTGTGAATTGGCTGATTTAGTAGGAATATTAACCAGTTTTTGATAACAAAAATACATATTCCATAAATATACAGGGTGTCCCTGGACTTCCTCTTCTCCTCTCGGGAATGTATAGATGGGGTCAAAATATCACCAGTACTTCATATAACTTTTTTTCCTAAAAGTCTTCGTAACCAAGTTACGGGCCCTCGAAGTTACAAAATGAAAAATGTTTTTCTTTGATAACTTTTCAAGTGAATATTCAAAATCATCCAAATTTTAGTAATTGACTAAACAAATGAATTCCTTCGATGAGCTTTCATGCAGGAGTCAGTTGTTTTGCTACAAAGTCAGGAACGGACTACCCCCGATGGTCCACACCCCAAAACTTTTAAATGACAGATATTTTTCAATATTTTTCAACAAACTAAGGTTACTTGGACAATTTTATGAATAAAAGTACTCGTGTGGAAAGTCGATCGGAGCAACGAGTCTTGATAAAATTGTAGTTTTACTCGACGACATCAAACCCGCTCGTCCACCATTATTTGAAATGATTAATTATCAAAGCAGAAATAATAATGATAACGTTAATTCAACAACATTTATAACAGGAATAATACAAAGTATGCTAAAATGAAGTCGTAAACAAAAAGTACAATATCTATATGGAAGGATATTATTGTAGGTACAGTTTTGCCAAAACGAGGTGGTCAGGGCGCTCCTAGGACTGTACGTACCGTTGTATTGGAGGAAAATATTTTGGAAGCCGTCGCTGATGATCCTTCAATGAGCATCAGAAATCTATCAGATCAGTTCCATACATCCAAGTCCACTATTCATAGAATAATTAGGGAACAACTGCTCCACCCATTTCACATCCAGAAGGTACATGCCATGACACCTCAAGATTTTCCAGCACGACTGGAATATGCCAATTGGTTCATGGATAGGCAAAGAGAGGATATGACTTTTATTAATCGAAATTTATTCACTGATGAAGCAGGTTTCAGTAGAGATGGAGTTATCAACTCTCATAATCTCAATATATGGGCCGAAGAAAATCCCCATGGGATATTGCAAACCAAACACCAATGGAAATCAACGTGAATGTTTGGGCTGGTATCATAGGAAACCATCTTATAGGGCCATTCGTTCTACAGGACCGATTGAATGGAGAACGTTATTTGAAGTTCATTCAGAACGATTCGAATGGACTTTTGGAACATGTTCCATTGCAAACCCGAAGAGATATGTGGTTTATTAATGATGGCGCTCCTTCTCATTTTAGTTTGATTGTGCGTGACCATCTGAACCATATTTTCCACAATAGATGGATTGGTAGAGGTGGGCCATATTCATGGCCATCGCGGTCTCCGGATTTAAATCCATTGGATTTCTTTCTGTGGGGGCATCTAAAAAGCCTTGTTTACGCTACACCTATTCACACAAGAGATGCATTGTTGAATAGAATAACATTACATTGTGAAGCCATACGAAACGACCCTGGAATGCTATTTCAAGTACAGAGAGGGTGTCTTCGCAGACTAAGAAAATGTATAAAGAGAAAAGGTGGTCATATCGAGCAGTTTCTGTAGCGGATTTTGCCTTTCTGTTTGCTCTTGAGGCTCTTGAGTTTCGTTAGTTAAACGTGTTTGCATTATAAAAATTCGTTATGAACATTTTACCTATCATTTCCATTTTCCTTAAAAACTAATATTTTCGAATAATGGTAGACATCTCAGGATAAATGTTGTTGAATTAACGTTATCATTATAATTTCTGCTTTGATAATTATTCATTTCAAATAATGGTGGACGAGCGGGTTTGATGTCGTCGAGTAAAACTACATTTTTATCAAGACTCGTTGCTCCGATCGACTTCCCACACGAGTACTTTTATTCATAAAATTGTCCAAGTAACCTTATTTTGTTGAAAAATATTGAAAACTATCTGTCATTTAAAAGTTTTGGGGTGTGGACCATCGGGGGTAGTCCGTTCCTGACTTTGTAGCATAACAACTGACTCCTGCATGAAAGCTCATCGAAGGAATTCATTTGTTTAGTCAATTACCAAAATTTGGATGATTTTGAATATTCACTTGAGAAGTTATCAAAGAAAAACATTTTTCATTTTGTAACTTCGAGGGCCCGTAACTTGGTAACGAAGGATTTTAAGAAAAAAAGTAATATGAAGTACTGGTGATATTTTCACCCCATCTATACATTCCCGAAAGGAAAAGAGGAAGTCCAGGGACACCCTGTATATGCCAGCATACAAGGGGTTTCAGTTCTTTGAATGCCGTTCACACCAGTCCCTCAGCCCAATCTGAGCATTAATTCGAATTTCTGATTTTGGTGAAAAAAAAATTATTTCCTCGTAGGACCCGAAACCCCATTTCAAAATGGCTTATCGCAAATGACACTGTATACAGTGATACAAAATCAACGAGATATCCCAATACTAGTAATTAGACAGAAATCTCAAGGCGAAATAATTTTACGTTGTTTTCCTCAGAGTTTGCTGATATGTGGTGCCCGTGTGGGCGTGTAGTCAATTGTTGAACTTCATCGGCACAGTTTTGGTAATATTGAGTTTCAGATATCATAATTCGCTGGTATACAATTCGTGTAATATGTGAGAGATCTGAGAGATCCAAAAGAATCTTCATATCATTTTACATATATTAATATTCCTTCGTGGATATTCCTAGATCATTATCGACTGAATTCTACGGTATATTCTCGAAAATCTTTCAATTGTATCTCATTGAAATTCCCTTTTATCATTCATAGAACAATCATACGTCATTTCTGAATATTTGGCACAAATGGAACATTTGTAATACATTTTTGACAACCCTTTAACGACAAAATTTGTTATAGTGACAAGTTAGGTATGGTTTCAGTTTACTGATGAATATTGATATCAGAAACATACCTTACTTACACAAACCCAAATTTAATCTTCCTTATGAATAAGATGGAAGGCAACGATACTATATATAAGTGAAAATTTATCCACGTCTGCTAAATTTCCAATATCTACTTGATGATACTATAAACTTTTATAGAAGAAACTGTCAAATAGAATCCCTCAATATAAAGAACCAGACAGATAATGTAGAGAATCTTCAATGATAATTTGAGAACTATACCATATATTCTCCGAGAAACAATATGAAAAAACATGAATGACCCAATATATATAAGAACATGTTTGGTGAACCACAGAAAGTCAAATCTTTTCCTCATGCCAGGAGACGAGTATTGAAACGAGATGAAATGATAAAAAAGTTACCATATATGAAACGTATTCAAACCTCATACTTCTCAACTATATTTCATCAAATATGAAGTCTCGTAATCAAAGTATCCGGAAGGTCAAACAAACTCATAAAGATCCATATAAAATTCTCCACTGCACATATATCTCATTGCTGATTCACATAATTTCTACCCTCTAACCGATCTGATATCATATATCACGTTTTCCTAATGAGCTCTCCGACTTTCCAGTTCTCTTTCACAATTACATTCGAACCAGGAGTAATAAAAGTGCGCTGCAATCATTGAAATGAATATGTGTTCAAACCGAATTATCAAAGAGTATGTAAAATGGGTAGAACTTTGAACTAGGCGTTTGAGTGAAATCGTGGTATGCAGTAATTCATTGTTGAGGAGATACTTGCAGTTGGTTTAAGTTCAAATCATATTTATCGGGAGTAATTACACAAGTGCTTCAAAATTACCGATAATTTTCCATGAAAGCATGTTGTCTAAAAACTGCATGAGTTTATTTTCATATTGTGTCGAAAAATGTAACAGAATATGAAAATAACCGAATGCAGTTTTTTTACTGATAACATGCTCGAATAGAAAATTATCAGGTTTATTTTGATGCACGAGTGTAATTCGGTAGAATATTTTCGATACCTACTGGGTATTTACCAGCCCGAAAATACCACGAGCCCTTCAAATTTAATCGATGAATTTTCATTTTCAACAAAAACTTTTTTATTTGGCAAAAGTATGAAAACAAACCGATTGACAAAATCACGAGTCCGTAGGACGAGTGATTTTATCTAATTCGGTTTGTTTGAATGCTTTTGCCACAAAATAAAAAAGTTTGAGTGTTTCGAAAATGAAAATGTATCTTATTAAATTTGAAGAACGAGTTGTATTTAGAGAGATTATTTTCTGAACAAATAGAAGGTAGAACAATTTAATTGATCAGTATTTCATTCACATAAGACGGAAAGGAGAATAGGTAAAATTTTTACAAATTTGAAATGTCAAACAGCGATGTATGCCCTCTATGATCCAGAAGAGATACGATGCTCACGCAGAGAATATAATAATGCTTGCCGACGATACCAAGAGATGGCGTCACACCTCTCATTGTACAAGGTTGATAATTGAAAATTTTTAATGAAATGAAAATCGCGCCAGAAGGAACATAAAATCATTCGTTATGTCGTTGTATCAAAATCTTCATACAACGGTTTCTTCTCATACAACAAAAAATGAATTGTATTTAATGAAAACTAATTGTACGCCATCTCCATTTGAGTTGAGGAAATTTTGAATATTTGAATCGGTCGTTCGCTATATCTGTCATAAAGTTAGGGTTATGAGCTATTTACGTGTTTGAGTGTTCATTGAAATGTGTTATGTCATTATTATGCTGGAAAAGTGTATGACTATTATAATAATGAAGTTACTCCTCATTCATGATAATTTATATAAATATGAGCAGGTTCAATAGAATCGACGCGGTAAACATTATAGTTTTGACGGTTCAAAGGTAAACAACGTTTTATCAAAAGGACCAGGCAGTTTTATCAGTATAATATTGAATGATTGGCCAGAATAACCACAGAATAACCCGCTACTATTGGTTGAAATGCCAAAAGCGTCACATTTTGACAAGTGAAAACAAAATCGCTGTAATTGATCGAAAATGGCCCGCTTCATATGGGATTTTTAACATACCATGGAAATATTCGTAATATATACTTTCTCCAGATTGCCAATTCCTCCTTTCATCATTTCAAAAATTGTCACACAATTTTTATTATATCTCATGGTTCACATGTTCCCAACCAGTCTTCTTCGTTGGATACAACATTATTATATATATATGAATATCATATGTTTTCGAAATTATAATCAAAATTGCAATTTATATCCTCCAAAACATATGATTCTAAATGATGTTAGCCCTTACGAAAAATTCGTTATATGTTGATAGTAAAAGTTTTAAAGGAAAAGCTCAATTGATTCTTCTTGGCATATCCAAATGAGAGCTTGTTTTCCAAGGAATTTCAAATCTTCAACCCTGAGAAATAGATAAATCGAAATTAGCTGATCACATATTATCAACGAATGGTACACATATGGTCGAGTGGGATAACATCAATTTACTTATGACAGAACAGAATGGAATGAAAAGAAAATTCACTTGCATTTTGTTGAATAGAAATGAAGAACCTCTCTTGCTCAGGTATCTTTTTTCAATAGAACAGCTGAGCTTTGGAATTCCTTGCCAAAACAGGTTTTCCCTAAGGCTTGCAAATTTCAGAAATCAAAAGTAAATATTAATTCGTATCTCCTGTCCCTTGAAGAAAGTGGAACTGGGGAGATTCCATTCGAAGTAGGTTGTGTCAAAATCAACACCAGGTATAGCTACCTATGAATGAATGAGTAATTCTAGTGTCACATTTTGACACTACGTACCAAAATTGCAATTCCACTGAATTTTTTTTAGAATAGACTTGAAAATGGAGAAATATTAGCTCCCGAAACGTCTCCAAGGAAAATTATACGCATTTTCCAATGAATCTGTTAGTAAAATCTTCAAATTCATAGTAATACAATACGTAACTGACAAAAAAGTCAATCAAATTTTCATCTTTTTAATTTTGCAGTTACGTATCGAAGCAAATATTATTATTAGAACATAAAACTTCCTTTTCATTTCAAGAGGAGAAAAAGCTTTTTTTTAACGTCCCACGAAACACTCAAACATTATTCGAAAGGAACTTTATTGAATTGTGAAAATGTAAAACAAATTGCTCGTTCCGTTAACCAGCTGACGAACGTCAACTCTCAGAAGTCGAAACTTGTGTGAGCAATGCATTAACGAGGCCTTACCTATTAACGTGCGATTACCCAGCACGGTGGTCTGGCGGAAATGAAATAATTAATTCTACCCGACGATATCCTCCGGAAATTCCACAAATTAATGGTACCCAAATAGTTATATTTCAATCGTTGAAAACAATACAAAAAAAACGGTTTTGGTGAGACTCGAACCAGCGTCACCAATCAAAGATTATAAAGTGGACCGTCTCAGCGGGCGTACGCCTCAACCAAAGATGGACATTTGAACTGTATAATGTCAGCTTTTCAATCGTGGATTGCCGTTAATATATTCATCACTAGGATCACTAACTTTTGTGAATTCATCTGTTACAGAAAACACTGATGCAGTGATAATTGCAATGAAATTAATGACAGATTGACAGTCACGAAGTTTTAGAATTCGCAAAGGAAGCCGTGATTTGGAAAATGAAAATTTTATACCTAAATATGACGGGAAAATCGAGTTATCAATATTATTGTTGACATCTATTTTTGCGACTAATTTGCTGAAATCATTGAAATTTGACAATGTGTTCTTGAAAAATACTTATAATTTGGTAGACAGATCAAAATTGCGACATTTCTACAAGAATGTCCTTGGTAACCAAGTATTGGGAAGTTCATAATTTTATGCGACGTCTGGCGGAAATATAACGCACTGCTATAATTTGACAAACAAACGGCTTCCATTTTTTGTGTTTGAATTTATTGAGTTCTTTGGTGATTATTTAGTAAATCTCATCTAAAATTGTAGTTTTTTTGATTAATAATATCAAACAATCATGGATGCATATCGCTCAGTGAGCCATATGAAGTGTTTGGTGCCTAGTTGCCGCAACTCTAGGAACCGAAATCCAAAGTTGTCTTTCCACACGTTTCCAAAGAGAAATACATTTTTGGTGGGAAACATTACGGAGTGTGGATTGAAAGAGAAAATAAACAGGTACAAGGCTTGGAAAATTAAACTGAAACTGCATAAATCACCATCTAGAGCGGCTTCAGTGTGTTCCTTGCATTTCAAAAGAGATGATTTCTTGTTACCTGGTGAGTCTGTTTGTCTATTTTTAGGTGAAGTTATGGCGCATTCCATCATCCATGTAATAGAAGCCTCTTTAGTTCACTAACACTATACTTAAACTAAAAAATGTCCTGGAACAAATATTAATACCTACATTTTGAAACACGATGCATCTATGTTCACCTTCAAAGAGTATTGTGCGGCTATTCACAGTTCACACTACCTACTCTGTATTAAAAAATGTCCTGGAAAAAACAATTATTATGAGCTTTCAAAGCATCATGAACACATTTATTTTAACCTTCACGGGAAAAATTTCGTACAGTGAAAACATAGCAATAAAATCACCAAAATCTTGTATAGCGAGGGCAACTGATATGACTGTTTAGCGCGTTATTTCATAAATGTAAACAAGCAAACAAAGTAACAAAATGGTGGATATAGTTTGACCACCACTAGCGCCCTCATCGGTCGATATTCTTCCCTATTTTGTTCTCTGGGATTGGTGGAATTCATATTCTACCTTGTGTGGATATGAAATATAACGTTCCAGTTGAATCGGATTCCCTTCTCATCCGTTTAGTGAACGATGAAGAAATGAACATTTTGCACAGAAGGGAGTAGAAAAAGTTAATCTGCTTCTTTTCAGCACATTCAAATAAAAGCTTGTCCTCCAAGCAGTTGTTTTA
This sequence comes from Zygogramma bicolorata, assembly GCA_032362365.1. Lineage (NCBI taxonomy): Eukaryota > Metazoa > Arthropoda > Insecta > Coleoptera > Chrysomelidae > Zygogramma > Zygogramma bicolorata. The sequence continues at coordinate 1,239,572 of JAVJAQ010005966.1, forward strand.
CTTTTAATTCATCAACCCTGACGTCTGGCTTATATACACATTCTCCTGTGTTAGCTCATAGTGCACGGTGTACCTTCCAACTGAGACAGTGTTCATTATGTTGTTTCCCAGGTACGTCGGTGGATATTACATTACAAGGGAGAAGTGTGTAAATAAGAACGGCTCGGCTGACAGGCAGGTTGTTTACAATGTAACACACCGCACGAATAATAATAGATACAGTGTATTAGGAGCGCTCTATATCACATACGGGACGAAGACCGTGTTTGTCTATTCAAAACTGCGACAAAATTATCAGGAACTTCGAACGACGTAGTGCTAGTTAATTTGCAGTGTAAAGTGCAGTCCAATTTGGAGTTGTCAAAAGAGTTAGTTGTTGTTGACGGGTAGAGGTAATGTTTCATCCTTTATTCAGTCTACAATTTAAATTTAGATGCCAGCGCCATAACGTCAGGAATGCAAACCCTGATTAGATATATTGTAATTCCATGAATGTGTTGTTCAACGGCGTTTTCTTTATATTTTTCACAAATCACGGCTATCTTGATTACTTACGCTACGGTAAGAACGGTAAATGCCCAATTGACTTATAGAGGCCTTAATAAAATAATATTTTGGATTCAACAACTAACTGAATATGTTCGTGAAGAATGGCAATTAACGTCTTCGAGAGCCACGCTGATTTTTCATTATAAATGCATTTAACTTGAACTTATATTATAAAGAGGTTCGTTTCTATTTTCGTTTGTTTGTAAGGGGGAATCTTCGGAAATACTGATCCGACTATGAGAATTCTCTCACTAACAGAAAGCTAAACTTTTCGTGAGTGATATGAAACAAAAACATTCTTTGATAGAATTGAAGATGAAGATATGTTTCGTATTAAATTGAAATTAATCGCCGAACAGGGTTGAAAAGGGTTAGAAAGTTATTTTGGGGATTACTCAACGTACAGCCTAAACTGCTGATCATATAGAGACCTGAAACTTGGAGGGCGTATGTATCCGATAAGAAGGGAATTACCGAAATTCCACCATCGAGGAGGTGAAAAACGGGCTCAAAGTTTATATGGAACACATAATTCCTATGTCCAATCCACTTCAGATTTTTATAAACATTCTTTACCAAAATTGATGGAAGACGTGTTTTGTAACAGCTAACAGACATACATTCTAATAATAACGATCGCGTTCCGTCGAAGTCAATGTTAGTAAGGTGATAATACACCAATTTTTTTGATTTTTACCTTATTGGGTGCATGCTAATACGAAGAATCGACTGAGATGAACAATATTTGTGTGTATGAACCCCAAAGTGCAATAAAATACATTAGTGCATCTAAGGAGAAACATTGAGATAACTTTTTGTCGTTTTTATGTGCTTACTTTTAAGTTCATTTTATGTGTTTTTGCGGTCCATACAGTCTCTGTTTTTATTTCTGAAAAGCAACTAACAGGACCGGGCCGAATTAAAATTGTGAAGATAATCAAAATATGGCTGAGGAAGTTTCGTGCTCCAAATGTAACAATACTGTTTCGGAAAATGATCCAGTTGAGATTTGTGACTGTTGTACGACAGTTATCCACGAAAAATATTCGGAACTATCCGGTTCCGAACTAAAAACAATTATAATCAAAAAACGCAAGATAATTTATTTTTGTCCGGAGTGTAGAGAGCGATTCAAAACAGTACCACTAATTATTCAGAAGCTGAATGAAGTCATTGAGATCAATAAAGTTTTGATGGAAGAAAATAAAAAACTCAAAGAAAAATTGTCAAATATAGAATTGAGCAGTGATTGTAATATCAACGGTATGATCCAAGAAATAAATGAGAGACAAGTTAGAGCAGCCAACATAATAGTGTGTAATTTACAAGAATCCAAAAAGAAAAATCACTTAGATCGAGCTAAGGACGATGAAATAAATGTGAAAAAGATTCTTGGTGATCTTGCAGAGGAAGTGACTATTGAGAAAACTTTAGACTTGGAAAATATACTGGAGATAAAAACAGAGCCATAGAGGTTATACTCAGCAGCAGAGATGAAGCAATCCATGTACTGAAGAATAAAAAAAGAATTAATATTCCTGGTGTAGTGATTTTTGGAGACCAAACTATCATGCAAAAACAATACTACTCATCAATTAAGACCAAACTCATCGAGCTCACAAGTAATGGAGAAGTGAATGAAACAATTAAATTTATAAATGGCATACCGACTATTGTGGACAAAACATCAAGGAAAAAAAACTGATGATTAAGCACAATATAGCGTTCAACTCTGATGTTTTCTATGTAAACATCCAGAGCCTGTTTGCCAATCATAACCAACTGATACATGTACAACCATCAATCATCCTGCTGAGTGAATCTCGTACAACTGCAGATATCTTGGATTCTGAAATAGACATTCATGGCTACAAAGTAGTTAGATGCGATCATCTAACAGACATACAGGAGGAGTGGTCATTTAGGTACGTAATGATTATAATTTTAAAATTCATAAGAGAGTAGTAATTGATAGAGTATATTGGTGTTTAGTATTGAAAATTAAGGTTCATGATCAAAATATTTTTATTGGTTGTTTATACCGTTCCCCTAGTTCAGATTATCATACTTTTATAGATCACTTTGAAAACTGGTCCGAAAATTTTTTTTCCGAACACACAAAATGTAAACAGATAGGTGACTTCAATTTAAACTTCATGGATAACAACAACAGATATGTGAAACATCTCAAAAATTTCTTCAATACTGCAGGCATCGAGCAATTAGTTAATGAGCACACTAGAATTACTAATACTAGTAGTACACTGATTGACAATATTTTAAGTAATAAAAACGATATTAGTCACAAAGTTCATGATGTTCCAAAAATTACTGACCATGGTATATTAACGATATCAATTAAGTATATGCCTACATCTCATAAGATCAGTAAATCATACAGAAATTTCAATCAAAACAGCCTTGATCTCGTGAATGAAAAACTGATTTCATCTGAGTGGAACTTGGATACCAACGATGTGGATTTGACATATTCTAATATTGTTCATAATGTAAGAACACAAGTAGATTTGATATCCCCTTCAAAAACTTATACCACTCGCGAAAATCAACTTCCTTGGTATGACTTTGACGTGATATCTTTAACAAAACATAGGGACAATGCATACAAAACATTTAGAAGTTGCATAACGGAATACGACAAATCAATCAACTGGGCCTTAGACAAGAAGTATAGAAATGAAGTGGTTGATTTGTTAAAAATCGAAAAAGTTGAATATTATGAAAATAATATCGATAGGTGTTCCCATGACGCAAAACAGATATGGAAAACATTCAAGACTTTATTAAATCCTTCACTGAACTCAATACCAAGGGAAATGATTTTTCGCAATCAACAGTCACTTATAAGAGCAAATACTGATGAAGACATAGCTGAGCAATTCAATTCGTTTTTAATTCATAGTATAGTAGACATAAAAGCAACTATACCACAATCGGGTGATTGGACTGATCACATGCTTCCAGCTATTGCTAGTTCCATATCTGAATTCAAATTGGTTACTCTTAAAGATCTTAGGAATATTATCAACAACCTGATAATAGGTATAATTCCAACTTCATGAATAATAGAGTATTGAAGAGCATTTTTGAAGTTATCGGTCATATAATACTCAATTTTGTCAATTGTTCTTTATCAACTGGTCGTTTTCCCCAAGAGCTCAAAGATAGTATAGTTATTCCTATACCAAAAATCAACAACACAAATGAAGCTGTTAATTTCAGACCTATTAATACCCTTCCTGCTATTGAGAAAGTTATTGAACTGGTGGTGTATGATCAAATGCGCGAATATGTTGAAATAAATAAACTCTTTATGGATTTTCAGTCTGGATTTAGAAATAAGCATTCGTGCGAAACAGCTTTACAGCTCACTATTTCAAAATGGAAAAAAATTATCGATGGGAATAAATATATAGTTGCTGTTTTCTTAGATTTCAAAAGGGCCTTCGAAACAATAGATAATCCAACTCTACTCAATAAACTGGAATATTACGGAATAAAAGGAAAGGTACTTGATTGGTTCAAGAGTTATCTTTCAAATCGGTCCCAACGTACCAAACCTCTGAAGGATTTTGATTTTTCATTATGAGAAGTCATCGACTTCATGTTGATGATGGCACTGCCTTGCACTGACAAGTGGCCAAATAGCCCGAAACCGGTCTCCAAGTGTATCCGTCCCTATAATTGAAAATTAATTCCTTCATTTGTATCGACGAAAGCAAATTTAGGATTTACTTCTGTGAAGAAACCTGCACTGGCACCGGTCGGATATAATGCAATGCCTTTCGTGGTATTAGCCAGGGGAGTAGTTGTTTTCTGACAGGTGCCAGCCGAAACCTACTGTGTAGGTAATTTGAGACTGGCCTGAACAGATTGTTCGAAAGATGATTTGATATAACGCCAGTCTTCAAGTATGCCCACTGACTATGTCAAATACTTCTCTTTTATATGTATTGTTTCCAATCGTTAACCTGTTTATACGCAGTGTCATATTTTTCCCTTGAAGTTGAGGGTAGTACATTCAATGACAATGAATTAACTTATTCTCTTAGTTCTGGTGAAGTATTCCTAATATAGAACTATCGCTATCCATTTTGGTTCAATCTCATTCGAAAAATAATGTAACAGGAATATTTAACAAATATTTTATGATTCACGTTTATTGACATTCAAATGATTCGATTGATGTTGCTCCGTTGCCTATCAATGGATATTGAGTACGACTTTTGGCACAGAAATGTCACTTTGCGGCACAATAATGTCAAATTTCAATTTTTGTAATAATAATAATAATATTTTTTTACCAATTTACATACATACATACATACATACATATTTCATAAAATAGAGGGAGAGTGTACAGTAAATAAATAGTGCTTTCCACAGAGGCTTTAGTTTCAAGAAACTGTGGCGTGTACGTGAGTTCTCATGTACACCAAAATGTATATATAAAAAATCAATAACTCAAGACCTACTATTGTATGAAAACCCGCATATTATCCTAAGGTATTATAAAGACAATGTTTTACGAAAAATTTTTACAAACATCCACATATAATTTTGTACGGAACCCTGATATACGATCGAAAAATCAAATTTTAAAATTTGAAATCGAGCCACTCATAATCCCATTAAAGGAAATTAAATTTAATATATATCATAGACTATTCATTAGTTGACTAGATAGTAATTTTATTTGAGTATTTAATATTTGTACTTTTGGTTGATAAATCATGAATTTCTATTCTTTGGCAATTTGCAATCCAGTGTTGTATGTCTTTCTTGAATAGGCTTATATCATCAATATTTTTTATATAAAAAGGTAGTCTTGGCACCAAGTACTTGCCATGACGTTGGCCTATGGTTTTGTCGTACCGAGGTACGCTTAAATATTTTGATTTATTTCTGGTGTCATAGTTATGAATAATCGGATCAGCAGTCATTTTATTTTTCTTTGATTATAATCTCATTCGCACAGAAAAGTTGCCTGACATTATTGTGAGAAACTATCATGTTTGCGAACGTAAAACCATGCAGAAAAACGTGTTTTGAAGTCTGTTTGTCGAAAAAAATTTTTCATTAGTTCTTTAACAATAAAATCCAAATTCAGATAGTTATACGTGGTGTAACTGAATAAGTGTAAAACATTTAAGGAGGTGATTCCTCATCGAAAAAAAAAAAATAGGATCTTTCATAAAATGAAAATTCATTGGAGCATCCCTTGTTAAGATACAGACCCTGAAAGGGGGTACATAAAATTTGTATTATATTGAAGTAACAAATTAAGAAGAGAACAACAACAAAAAATTAGTATTAATTCAATTTCGAAAATTCACAAACTGACAGCGTAATTGTCACTATCGCCAATAGCGACTTACTAGATAGATTAGTTTCGTATTTTCGCATTTATGACGATGTATCTCTGAAGTTGTTCGTAAAATAATTTTTTGCTGCGAGCTGATGGTTTATTTTGGGCAAACAGGCTATCAGAAATGAATTTTTAAATGGTAAACAAAATATAAGAAAAAAAGTTACAATGGAAAATAATTTTAGGTGTTGCGTTTTCCACCTCTTACAACCATGGGGAAAACCACATAAATTACTGGCTAAGTGTCTTTTTGGTAGTACGAAACGTCAGGTTAACTTCAATATTGTAACTTCTTCAGTGCTTGTGAAAAAAATTTGTTATACAAATTTTATGTACCCCCTTTCAGGAGCTGTATCTTAACAAGGGATGCTCCAATGAAGTTTCTTTATAACAAAAAATATATTACAGTTTCCTGTATGATTTTTACTCACAATGGGTTAACAAAACCGCGACACGTGTTTCGCTATTACAATAGCTTCTTCAAGCAAGATTTATCTTGAAGAAGCTATTGTAATAGCGAAACACGTGTCGCGGTTTTGTAAACCCATTGTGAGTGAAAATCATACAGGAAACTGTAATATATTTTTTGTTAATATGGATTTTCATCAAGTATCGGCCAGTTCAATTCAAGTTTCTTTATATGAAAGATCCTTTCTTTTTATCGATGAGGAATCACCTCCTTAAATGTTTTACACTTATTCAGTTACACCCTGTATAACGGGTTGATAAAAGTTTAAAAATATTCCTTTCGAACAAGATGAGGTGATTAATACACCATTAAAAATCCGACAGAAGCGTGTGTCACTTGAAATATCTCCACGCGATAAAATCGCTGTCTGGCCGCAGTTCGCCTGCAACAGAGTACTTCATTCCGGACTTCATCGCATAACTCACGCGAACAATTCCCCATTCATCATCGAGACTCATCAATTCCACATTAACCTATCGGTTATCTGGAAATCTTGTATTGTGCCCCGTTCGGGGGCGAATGGGGCGCAGATGTAGCCGCGCTCCGGCTTTCTGACAGAAGACCCGTCTAGAATCAGTCACGGCACCGAGATCGATGGTGTTAATGGCGCCCTCTTTAATCAACGCGGAGTAGCATATGCATTATGGCACCTTGTCGGTCCGGTATAGACAGGTACGCCAGTGGCGCGCCCTTTTTTTTATACAGAGTGTTATTTGAGGGGTGCGTATTCCTACGTCGAATTCTTCCTACGGCGAATTCTTCCTAGGGCGAATTCTTCCTACGTCGAATTCTTCCTACGACGAATGTCATTCCCTCCACTGACGTCATCAAAACACGAACATTTCTGATGATGATCCATATACCCCATAGTGGAAAGTTCGCCGTAGCAAGAATTCGACTTAGGAAGACACTTCAAGTCCGTAACACTTTTTGGGAAGACATATGATGCAGCATGAATCGTGTTCAAGACGGTGCTGCTATATGAAACTATAAATTCCAGCACTATGATTGTCACTTTTTAGACGTTCAACAGATTGAATTTTCCAACAAACAATGGGGAGTTACGGACTGAATATTTTCATATGGCTTCTTTCAAGACGTTAGATTCTGAAAAACATGATGTGATTGGAAGCCGATAATTTTTGTTTCAGATGAATTATAGCTCCTGGTACCGTTATTATCATATGGGACTGGGTTTTTCTCAATGAGTTTTCTGGATCAATCATATCGAAGAAAGACGTACGAGAAAATTCGACAGTAACTTTTATTTTTCGCTGAGACAATCAGTTATCTCTTGTTGATAGTCGCTTGTATCAGTGAAAACTGACGATATAGTGCTGCTACAAGTTATTGTTTCATATAGCATCATCGTCCTGAATATGTTTCATGATGGGTCATTTGACCCCCCCAAAAAGTGTTATTGGCTTGTGGCCTATTCCTTTCATTTTAGTTCACTACTTCAAAGGATATCGAACGCAAATGTTTCGGACCCCTATTACCTTCCAAATTCAAATCCAAGGTCGAAAATAGTCCATTGTTATCAATATTACATATTGTATTACAGACTATATCGGGTATTTCAACTTTAGCTCTCACTATTACGTTTTCGAATAATATAAGAAATACGAAGACGGTTGATTTGGGGCAAAATTGCACATTTATGTGGCCAACAGAATGCCTTTCAGAAAGTTACACAATCTCGAGTATTAATAAATGAATCCCACTGTGAATTCTAAAAAGTAATTCTTCGGTACAAATCGTTCATCTGATGACGTCGTTGTCGAGATGTTCTGTCTGCGATGTGATATATTCCGAGAGAAAAGGGCGTGTATTTTCGCCGATTTTTCTTACGTCAAATACTTGTATAACTTTCTGAAAGGCATTCTGTTGGCCACATAAATGTGCAACCTTGCCCCAAAACAACCGTCTTCGTATTTCTTATATTATTCGAAAACGTAATAGTGAGAGCTAAAGTTGAAATACCCGATATAGTCTGTAATACAAATGTAATATTCATAACAATGGACTATTTTCGACCTTGGATTTGAATTTGGAAGGTAATAGGGGTCCGAAACATTTGCGTTCGATATCCTTTGAAGTAGTGAACTAAAATGAAAGGAATAGGCCACAAGCCAATAACACTTTTTGGGGGGGTCAAATGACCCATCATGAAACATATTCAGGACGATGATGCTATATGAAACAATAACTTGTAGCAGCACTATATCGTCAGTTTTCACTGATACAAGCGACTATCAACAAGAGATAACTGATTGTCTCAGCGAAAAATAAAAGTTACTGTCGAATTTTCTCGTACGTCTTTCTTCGATATGATTGATCCAGAAAACTCATTGAGAAAAACCCAGTCCCATATGATAATAACGGTACCAGGAGCTATAATTCATCTGAAACAAAAATTATCGGCTTCCAATCACATCATGTTTTTCAGAATCTAACGTCTTGAAAGAAGCCATATGAAAATATTCAGTCCGTAACTCCCCATTGTTTGTTGGAAAATTCAATCTGTTGAACGTCTAAAAAGTGACAATCATAGTGCTGGAATTTATAGTTTCATATAGCAGCACCGTCTTGAACACGATTCATGCTGCATCATATGTCTTCCCAAAAAGTGTTACGGACTTGAAGTGTCTTCCTAAGTCGAATTCTTGCTACGGCGAATTCTTCCTACGTCGAATCCTTCCTACGTCGAATTCTTCCTACGGCGAATTCTTGCTACGTCGAATTCTTCCTATGGCGAACTTTCCACAAAATGGTATATGGACCATCATCGGAAACGTTCGTGTTTCAATGACGTCAGTGGAGGGGATGACATTCGCCGTAGTAAGAATTCGACGTAGCAAGAATTCGCCGTAGGAAGAATTCAACATATACGACCCGTATTTGAGTACATGGCCAAACTCGAAGGGGTGATTTCTTTAGTTATTCTAAGGCAGAGAGTTCTGAATGTTCATGGTTCGGACTTCCATTGTCTATATTATTAACTTCATTGAAACCCGTTGCTGAGAACGGAAGGATTGAAATACAAATCAAGAGAGAAAATCGAATAGAATGAAAATTCTTGGTCAATAATGAAATTAGGGATTGATTGATCGAAGAAAATACTGTTGTTGCAAACATAGAGGTATCGGATATGAAATATGAGTCAAAAAAATTCTACATAACGAAATGAGAAATAATATTGTGACAAGAAAATTGAGGTATCGAATTTGAAAAACTAGTCAAAAAATGTAAATGAAGAAATTGAATGAAATATTATGCAAAAATGTTGAAACCAAGTTTCCAGTTGAGTGCACTCACGACGTTTCGATTGCCGGTATCCGCAATCGTCTCCGGGTGATGACTGACAATATTTCGAAGTGTGGTCGAATATCAAACCCGCGATTTTCCTATGGTGGGGGGAAGAGTGGTACTTACAAGGAGGCGAACGGGTGCTACTGCCAGAAGTGTGCCGATCGATCTTAAGCGGGAAATGGATGTAATGGCGCGAGATTCTACCTCATCGAGCCGCAGCCGGTCCATGCCTTGCATAAGCGGCCTCCACACATTCCGGATCTCCACGCTGGCATGACTGAATGCTTCGTTGTTGAGGATGTAGGCGGCTACCTTGAATTTCCTCTTGCCAGTGCTCCTCTTTGTGTATGACCTCGGCTTCAGACCATTTGATGCTGTGATGGTTTGTCCAAACATGCTTCTCTAATCCTGATTTCGTTTTTTATTCTCGTTGTGTGTTTTCTTTATGTTCGCCTATTCTCACTTCCAATGTTCTTTTGGTTTCTCCGATGTAGGATTTGCCGCACTTGCATGGTATCTTCAAAAGAATGGCTACTCGAAAAATCTGGTGGATCAAACAATGGCCCGGAGGAATATAAGGAACACTAAGGAGATACTGGAACAGCAAATTTTTACTATTATTGGTAAGAAACTTGGTTTCAACATTTTTTCATAATTTCTTTTTTGATTCATATTTCATATTCGATATCTCGATTCTTGTAACAACAGTATTTCCTCTGATCAATCAATCCCTAATTTCATCATTGACCAAAAATCAGATTTTGATTTGATTTTCTCACTTGACTTGTATTTCGATCTTGCCGTTCTTAGCAACAGTTTTCAATAGAGTTAATAAGTTTGGCCATGTACTCAAGTAACAACCTGTATTTTGGAATAATGTTTTTTTTTTTGGTTGAAGTGTTCGATGTGAAATACAATTTCGAGAATCCTGATTTGTGTACACCATCTTCCTATGGAAATTTTCCACTTTTTGTGCCATATCTCTGAAAATATCAGGAAGCTGCAAAATACATTTGAGATCAAAAATATTTGCAATAAAATTACCAACAAAAAACGGCTTCGAGCATGAACCTGTCTGAGCACTACTTTTTGAGTTGTGAAGGCTGAACAGTTGATCAGCTGCTTTTCATATTTCGACTCTTAAATCATTTTTGAAAACTCGGACGAGAGAATTGCATTCCAACTTCCGTAAAGTATACTTTAACAGAAGAATGCGATGAAGCGAAAAACCCTGTGTTTGTTGGGTTACCTTTTGGTGTGTGATGCTCGTGCTGAATTGAAAACTACCTCGCACCAACAATGGGCCAATAACTCCGAAACCGGTCCGCAATTGAGCCCATTTCTATAGCTGAAAAGTGATTCCGGCACTTGTATTACAATAAATACATAAAATAATTTATTTTATGAGGAACCCTGTGGTGGGCAGCCCAAATAGCACACGACGTCCTGAAGACGAACCATTTATGTCCTAGTTACGTCGATACGTCCCGGGACGTATAGGAGACATTCGAAGAACGTACATTACCGGATGTACCATGTATATACTGGTTAGACGTCCCATGTAGGTACATACTTGGTCCCGTTCCAATCGAAATGTAATAAAACCGTACATCCTTGGAAGTACTATGTACGTACTTTATTAAGTGTCCCTGATACGTTTACATTAACTCCTCTTCAGGTACGTACTTTTCGGAATGAATTAGGGACATACCAATGACGTGTTTCTTTGTGAATCCCATGTACGTACTGCTCAGACGTATCATTTACGTACATGTTTGGAAGAACTATGTTCGTACTATTTGGACCTTCCAGGTGCGTACATATTGAGTCCCTTTCAGATACGTATATTTCGAAACGTTTGCGGGACATAATAGTAATGACGTACATTTTTGGAAATCGTATGTACATACTATCTGGACGTCTCGTTGACGTACTTTTTTGTACATACTGTTTGGACCTCCCAAGTACGTACGGATTGGGTTCCTTTCATTTTCTACATTTCTGTTAGTATGTACATACTGTTTGGACCTCCCGAGAACGTACGTATTGGGTCCCTTTCGGTTCAAGGGGTATTGGGATTTTGAGAGTGATCACTTAGTGTATTCAAACATATCAATATTGGTAATGCAATAATCATAATGAATTATTCCTAAAAAAATTTGGAAAAATTGAAACATCGACATGTGGTGAATTTAAATACCAGAAAATTACATCCAGAATTTTTTGCACAGCAAGTTTGATATTCAAAAACCGCCATCACATGAGACAGTGATCCTTTAGTGTTTTTTCGAATATATTTTCATTGTTACTGAACTTTCTGAAATTTTAATATTATCTCGAACAAAACTAACTTGAAGTCATCACATCTATAGCACTCAACTCCTTCTTAAAAACAAGTCTCTCCGTGCCGTAGCGTAACAGTGGTCGACAATAATATCTCCTAAGAAAAGGTCGAGAGTTCAAGCCCCGCAGCAGCCAGGTCTTTTTCCAGGTAAGTATTCGGTTAGATGGTTAGTACACGTGAATGAGTAAAATTTCCAACTTGACTATTTGGTAAAAAAGAAATGAATAATCCCGAATATGAAAACTTAGATTCATTAAGTGATATCAAATGATATATCATTACGTTGTTTTCGAATATTGATCTAATATCGCCGAATGTTCACATTTTTTTGTGACCACTATTGATATCATCTACAATATAAGGTTAATATTCCCGTAATATTGAACCAATATTGGTCAAATATGTTTGTTCTACTTGGGATAGCGCATATAGAATGGAAAATGTACGTTTTCGGAATGTCCCAAACAGTTCCCCGTTCTGTACATTTCAGGTCCTGTGTGGACTAGAAAAGTACGTACCTGGGATTACCGACTATGCGGAAACGGTAAGTCGCAGGGAGGTCTTATGTACGTCTGTCGGAGACAAAAGTACGTCCTAAATACGTACAATGCATCCTCACCGTACATATGCAATACGTCCACTGGACGTACTTGTGCTATTTGGGAGAAGTGTGCCGTCACTGACTGTTTCGAGCACTAAGCACTCATACTGACAAAATTCTCGCGATTAGTCAGCACTTCCATAAAGTTATTCGACATAGCGAGCACTGAACACCTTTTCCTATTCAAGAAAACCATAAAAGTTTTTTTGATTTGAGAATCTTTCTATAATTAGATAATTCCTCTTTGATTTTCTGTGATTCCTTTTTATTGCATCCACCTTTGATTTGAAGCAATTAGCCTTTCGGTAAAATGCTCGAAGCACTAAGCACTAGTTCAAAAAAGTGCCCAAGAGGCTTGCCAGCAAAAAAGTGCTTCAACATTTTTCACGAGTACTGAGCACAATGCTTTGGGACAGCTCTGGTAGTATAAACTGACTTTTGTCGTAAATAATTCACAACATTTTGTTGTATGTACCTGAGGAGGAACTTTTTCCTGGCAGATGTTAGCCTATCACTGGTATCTAAGGTTAACGTTGAAGTTTCAACTTTTGAAGATGATTTCTGTCAAGCATCAAGTGAGATAACCGACATCGAAAGGTGAATTTAATATTTCGACTGTTTCTTTCGAAATGTCTGGCATCTGACTTATACAAGGAATGTAAAATTGTTGTAAATGAATGAACCAATGGATTTGCTGATGTCATGAAATCCTTCTCGAAAAATAAATCAAATTTCATATCGAATGACTAGTTGAATTTTTAGAATCAATTATTGAGTCTAGAGATCTTACAAACCCCGCGATCAGCGTAAACTCGTAACAAATATGAAATTTGAGGACAGTTTGTGTAGAGCACAGCCAGAAGAAGAAATGTAATGTAATGAATAATATCTCACTATGTTCAATTTATGAGTTGATTTTTATATTTTGTATGAGATTTGTACTGAATATCTATGAAACTTTTTAATATATTCCAACAAAAGGAGGGTACCCGTGCTTTACTGTGCCATCTGCTCCCCGTCATAAGATTTTGCGCAATTTTAAGTCAATGGAAGAAAACAAACAAAAGAAACATTTTTCCGAAATTTCAGCTTTCAAACCATCACGGAACATCTTCAAATAAGCTATTCTTCAGCACAATTTTTTAAGGCAATACAATACTAAAATAGACACTTTGGCAACGCCGCTTATGTGCGTATTCTGGGTTGCAATCTGAGATCTGTGGTTGCAATGTAATACATAGGTAGATACCATATAAAGAAACTTCTGCGTTTTAGAGATATCGGATTCTGCTTGTTGCATAATCGATGAAAGGTAGGCGTCCATAGGTACGCATCGTACGTATCGTACGGATCGTATGAAACGGATTTTAGAATTATTGGTATAGTAAGTTATGTATATGCGTCCACTGACCGGCAGCGGACGGATCGCACGTATCGGTCCGTCGGTAATGCCGATGAAATTGATCGAAGGGGCAACTTTTCCGACTGGTGCGGATGACGTCATGCGGATTGCCGATAAGTGGACGCATGTCACAATAGATAGTCACTGGTCGCCTCACAGATCATTTGAATTTTGTTACATTTCGACACTAAGTACACACACGTGCTTTAATTATAATTGTTATTACGCATATCATGGAGCAAATCAGTGAATAGTGTATGATATTCTCCAAATTGTGATCTTTTTTTGAATATGTCATGTATCCAGAATCTATGTCTTATCTTATTTCCCCTCCTTTCTTCTTCATCTAATAACAAAGCAATAATGACAAGTTCTTCATCACTTTCCATGATCGGAAACATAACACACTGTAATGTTTCCGATCGTCCACTCAATACGAAAATGCGAATGTTACTTAAAAGCCGACCGTCGCATCGGCAATCCGATCGCTACGGATACAGTGGGCGCACTACCACAAATCGATCCGTTTTATACGATCCGTACGATACGTACGATGCGTACCTATGGACGCTTACCTGAAATCTCTGGTGTTAAAGAAGCGTTTCAAACTAGGCGAGGTCACAGATTTATTAATCTGTGGCGGAGGTTTTGAACATATCAGAAGTTCTTGTGGTGTTGATAACACTGATATATAGCGGGAGCAAACAAATTATTATTATTAGCCGCTTTTGAAGTACCTTCTTTTATTGATGTACCACCCATTGCGAGCCATGAAAAATTAACAACTAGAGATATATAAAGAGCGATAAAATCAAAAATATGCCGAATAACTCAATTAAATGAACGAATCGGAAAGAAAACATTTATTTGTTATTAACAACAATAGAAATTAGAAAATGTCAATTCTGATAATCAATCATTCAAATAGTCATTGAAAAGCAAGATTGCCACTTCACATTTTTCGAAAATAATTGATAAAAAGTTATAATTTTTTCTATACAAAAGATAAGTTATAAAAAAAAAGTACTACTACATGATTCATTTATAAGCATTCAAGAGCGTTTAAAAATTTTTTTCAGGAAAGGTCGAAATTGTCTTATCTGAATTGTCATTTGTGAATTTGTTTTAGTGCAAATAATAAAATAAGAGTAAAATACTATACATGACATACATAAAAACGAGGTGAGGTACAAAAAAAATCTTAAAGACTCACTAATTAAATTTAGAGATCTCACAAACCGCTCGACCTTCCCCCCTGCGATACGCCCATCAGGTGAACAAGACTTACACAGTAACGCGTACCAACACCACTACTACCCCCTTCGATCCATCTCTATTAAGGTCACGGGGCGCAGGGGTTGGGGGGCCAACGGGGGCGCTCGTCGGTATCGCTCTGATGAGTTTCGGTTGTTTATCGTAATGGGTTAGGTAGTATCTCAATGTTTTTATGACGCCGGAAAATTGAACGTTTTCACATTTTTTGGTTTGATGTAGTGCGCTGGCAGGCCATTCGAATAATGGAGCGTGTTTTTCGATGCTGCTCCGGTGCATGGTTATGGTAATTTGTTGGATACGGGGTGCACTTGTGGGTAGATAGATAGATAGATGTTCATTTAACCACGATATGTTATAAAACATTTGTAGCAAGTCAGGTATCAAGTATATACAGAAAATACAGATAATATTGCAAAAAATTCACGAATGAAAAATAACAATACAAAATATAAATATAAAATATGTGTATACACATATAGCCTTAACCATATTATACAATGAACCCCTTTACTGATATCAAATATAAAAGTATAAATGAAATGGCAATAAAAGCTTTTCAAATGACAATGCTTGACATATATCGGTAAAAAATGGAAACGCAGATTCTAGTAGATAATTATATATGGATGAATGAAATTTATAGTAGTTCCCACAATGAATGGTATTGACTGAAGGATTATAATAAAACCAATTAGACTCTTAAGTTGTAAAATCCGAGATGTACATCATAAATGTGAAAGGACCGGATTCAGGTAATTTTGTTTCTCAGAGAGGGATTGTAGGGGATTACAGCTTACACTTCTTGTTCATTTTAGTCTTTGTATTTCATTGGAAGTGTTCACTTGTGTTACGGCGTGCAATAATTTTATAACATTTATTTGTTATTAGAGACATTGATAGCAAAGATTTTATACCCCAACGTACAGAATAGGCAGTATGTGGCGTCCGTGGATAAGAAATAATAGTGCTTCTTCCAGTGGTTCGTTAAAGAAGAACCACTTATCTTGTGACGCGAAAATCATTATTAAAAAATGTGTATAACGCAAGCTATCATAGTCGACAATTGCAAAAAATTCCTGGCTCAAAGAATACGAAATTGGAGATTCAAAACTTCATGGCTGCAAATGACATATATTTTGAGGAAAATTATACAAAAAAAGAACATTTACAAGTGCTACAGTCATTTTCTTGAAAAAAAACGTATGTTTGTGATACAATTGCAGAAGAATTGGGACATACAGTGTTGCGACTACCTCCCTACTACTGCGTGTTCAATCCCATAGAGCTTATGTGGCACCAACTTAAATCGAGCGTGCGCGGAAAAAATACTTCTCCGACTTTGAGTGGTAGTGTGGTAGAATTAATTAGGAACTGTATGAATGACATTCCTACCGAGAGTTGGAAAAGTTCTGTTAGTCATGTTATAAATGTTGAAAACTCGTACCTTTCTGTAAAATCAATTGCGCCAATTATAATTAATTTAGATGAGGATAGCGATAGCGACACTGAACTAAATATAGAATAGAATTGTATCATTTAAATAAATTACTTGTATACCTCCTACACTATGCAAAATTCAAATTTCTTAAGTTCGACCCTGTAGCACATTTGCATCTTTTACCAGATGATTTTCTACACAATGGGATTGAATCGGGTAGTTTATTGTAGTTAATAAGCCAATACCATTTACTGTGAAAAATACTATATATCTAGTGACGTTACGTTGAGTTGGCTCCGAATCACACCCTGGGTGGGTCAGCCTTATATTCAGCAATATTGTAGTAGCACTTCTCCTGCGATATTGCTTTGATGGAATTCTCAAACGTGGATAGGTTTTTGTCCTTTAATATGTTACGAAGTACATTGTAAAGTTCGATAAGCATGGAGTTTTTGAAAGAATTAAAGTAGTTTGAATTATTGTGGAATTTATTTTTATTTTCATGAATCTCTAACGAAGACTGAAAGATATATAATGTGGGCAAAGGCATGTTACCGAGATGACAGAATAATGGCCGGCAAGAATCACTATAATGCGCGCCACAGATTATCCTAATGGATTGCTTTTGAATTTTAAATGCTTTTTCAGAGTGAAAGGAATTGCCACAAAGGGCCAATCCGTAGCTGATATATGATTGAATAAGAGAAAAGTAGGCAGAAATCAGTGTATTTTTATTGACAAATAATTTATATTTTCTCAGAAGGTAATTGTGTCTGCTTAACTTTGAACAGATATTTTCAATGTGTGGTTCCCAGCTTGAACTGTCATCAATAGTTACTCCTGAAAGATTGGCATGGTTGCCCACTGTCAATTTATTATTTGTTGAAAAAATTATTTGTTTTGTCTTCTCTTTGTTGAGTTTCAATAAACCACTGCCAAACCACTGCTGAGCAAGATTTTCAGCTGTTTTCATCAAAGTGATTAGCGACTCATAACTGTTCTCAGAGCTTATAAGAGAGCTGTCATCAGCGAAAGCAATACCTAAATGAGGCAACATATGACAGAAAAAAACATTTGTATAAATTATGAAAAGAAGTGGCCCCAGGACCGAGCCCTGGTAATGAAAGCTCTCACCTATAGATGCAATGAGAGATAGAGAGACATACATTTATCAGAATGGTAATGGTTCGGACTTCCATTGTTTATATTATCAACTCTATTGAAACCTGTTGCTTAGAACGGAAGGATCAAAATACAAATCAAGTGAGGAAATCAAATCAAAATCAAATTATGAATATGAAATATAAGTCAAAAAAATTTTAAATAACGAATAAATGAAATAATATTGTGACAAGAAAATTGAGATATCGAATATGAAATACTAGTCAAAAAGTGTAAATGAAGAAATTGTATGAAATATTATAAAAAAAACGAAGACGATTGCGGATACCAGCAATCGAAACGTCGTGAGTACACTCAACTTGAAACTTGGTTTCAACATTCTTTCATGTTCTTTTACCTATATTCTATATCTCAAAACGATTTCGGAAACAATTGTGTATTTCTTCCCAAAAACAACCACTTTACGTTATCTTACATCACTGGTAAATAAAAGTTACTTATCGAATGATGTCCCAACTAACATTTTAGGACAGTTATTCCACATTT